>PVKZ01001504.1:0-379510 GCA_004027375.1 Macroglossus sobrinus | reverse complement strand
GTGTTGTGACCAGAATAACCAGACTCAACCTGAGTGCTCTGATATTAGAGGCAGTTTATTAGCCGGCGGCTGTCCTTCCAAAGGAGCAGCCCCGAAACATAAAGATACAAGGGTTTTAAGCCCAAAATCTCATTCTTCATTCTGTCTAAATCACAAAGGTTTAATATTTCTTCTATTCTCTACCTGTCAACCTAAAGGTAGGTTGTGCAAGCGGGGATACAGAAGCAGAAAGTGTACTGTTAAAATGTTAGGTTCCCATGGGTAATTGTTAGGTTCCCATGGGCAACTGTTAGGTTTCCAGGAGTAATAGTCAAACAATAACTTTTCAAGCAAGCAGGTGTCCAGAAGCGAGACATGGCGATTAGCACGTAGGCTCTTAACCTTAACCCATTACTACATTTTTGTGACCCTTTCAGTAGCATGTCATCACAATGGGAGATGATTTCAGTGCCTCCCATTCCATGAAAATATGTCATGTTTACACACAGAGCAGCTCTGTTGTGGCTCTTAGAGCAGATCTGAATTCCAGGCCAGTGGTTTTCACCTGAGGAGATTCTGTCCCCCAGGGATGTCTGGAGATATTGTGGTTGTCATAACTCAGGAAGGGAGCGCTAATGACATCTAATGAGTGGAGACCAGAGATGCCTCTTACCACCCTGCAGTGCACAGGACACTCCCCACAGAGAATGATGGAGCCCCAAATGTCAGTAGTGCTGAGTTTGCGAAAGTCTGCCTGAGCCTGAGAAATTCTGTCTGTGCCCCTCCTCTGATTGGATACCCACCTTGTCATTCATCAGAAAATTCTAAGTAAGCAAGTATTCTGTATATGTAAAAAATGTGGCCAGTGTTTTCATCAAAATGAGGACTTTGCTCAACATCAGAGAATTCAAAGAAACCGCACAAGGAGTTTCTACCCAGTGAGGTTCAAACAGAAGCCAGCCTCCTTCTCTCCTCTACTCCGAAATGGACTCTGATGTTCTCCACTGCAGGCAAATCCGTAATTTTTACAGTGTCATGCTCACAAATCTTAAAAGGTCCATTCCAGTGACTCAGCACCAAAATTTCAGTGACTCATCCTTTTTAAAGCCACTCCCTTTCTCTACCTCGGCCCTTTCTCAGGTCAGGAAACATGGAGTGGGCTGGGTGGGCACAGTTGATTTCTGCATTATTTTCCTAAGCTACCTCCTCTCTCCCTCTCTTTGCTACCTAAGTTGTCTGAGGTTGGGGAAGGAGTTGTCCGTGGTTCTGTAGTTGCATGTATGCAGAAGGAAGGGTCTTCCATGATGGGTAGAGCTAGAACTGGGCGTTGGTTCTTGCTAGGCATGGACACTGTCCAAATGCTGATCCTGGGGGTAAACCCTTTGGTGACATGCAGGACACTGTGCAGCTGACTTCATCTCTCCCTCCTTCTGTGTCTGCATCTTCCAAATGCAGAAAACCCAGGTGTGTTCCTCTTTCTTCCTCCCTACAGGTATGGGCTCTCAGAGGCTGAGCTGAAGGACGTCCTGTCCTTGGATGACGATGTCCTGCAGGCTGTGTATCAGGACTGGACCCCACCCAGTAAGGAACTGCTGCGTTTTCCACCCCTACTGTGGGTGAGGCTTCGTCGAGATCTGGGAAACTGCTTGGCCAGGCGGCCTGTGGATGGCTTCACACTCCTGGCCATCACCCACAGGTAGGTCCAGTGTGGAGGTGATGCTGTCTGGGTGTCTTAGAGCAAGAACTCCCCAATCAGGCTCCTTCTTGTTCCAGATCCTTCCAAAGGAGACCTCGTCTTATGAGCAGTCATTCTCCCTCCCCCTTACCCAGCCCCTGATAACCACTACTAACCCCTGCTTACTGTGTCTATGGATCTGCCTGTTCTGATAATTTCATGTAAATGGAGTCATGTAATGTGTGGCCTTTTGTGTTTGGCTTCTCTCAGCATCATGTTTTCAAGGTTCATCCATGTTGTAGCATGTGTCAAAACTTTATTCCTTTTAATGACTAAGTAATATTCCACAGTATGGATGTATCACTGTTTATTTATCCATTCATCCACTGATGGACATTTAAACTCTTCCCACCTTTTGGCAAGTGTGAATAGTGCTGCTATGAACATGCGTGTACAAGTTTTTGTTTTTCAGTTCTTTTTGGTGTATACCCAGGAGTGGATATATACTGTATATAATTCCAGGAGGGGAATTGCTAGAGCAACAGTAACTTCCTTTGTGTTTAAAATGAACCCAAAGTTTCCTTTTTAAGGTAGATTTATTTAAGAATAGGAAGAAAGATGGGCTGATTTAGAGATAGATGTTAGGTAACAAATAATACAGGTGGTGTTTCCGTAATGTAGTGGTTATCACATTCGCCTGACAAATAGGACAGGTGGTTAGCCCTCAGCATCAGAAGCTGGTTTAGGATGGACCTGCATTTGTGAACTGCCTCCTGGAAGGCTGGTGGCCACCTCCGAGCTCACCTGGTCCTCAAGGCCCACAAGCTCATATTCCCTCTCCACAGACAGCTGGCCGAGGTGGTCCGAGAGCGCTATTTGTCGGAGCCTGAGAAAGCCAAGAGGCATGGAACCTTGGCCGACTTCTTCTTGGGGGCCTGGAGCCAGGGCACCAAGAAACTCATCACTCTGCCACTGGTGGGGAAGCCCCTGAACCTGGACCGCAAGGTCAGTGGTCTGCACCCCTGTTCTCCACAAGCACCCTCCACTCTGTTGTGCAGGCAAGACCAAGACTGCCTGGCAGGACCACCCAGCTCCTCCCTTCCCTCATTTTCATCTAAAACACCCTCCTGATCTCCTCCCCTTCCCTTCTCGGGGCGGGAGTGAAATGTCCTCTCAGCCCAGAGCATCATTTAGACGGGGGAGCACAGGAAGACTCACTCCCACACTCCTATCCCCTCAGTCCCTGTTCGCACATTTCCTTCCAATCTTTCTTCTTTTATGCTCAGGAGCTCTAAGACTTGATGTCCTTCGCTGGCATGCTGCTCCCCATTTTTTGCCTCTCAAACACATCAAGGCCCAGTTAAAATGCCTCTTCCTTCAGGAAGCCTTCCAGAATTTCCTCCCTTCTCGGTTACTTGTTTTTTACTCCATCCTTCCTTCATTTGGAGGCAGAACTTATAAGTTTTTAAAAACTCTCAGTTTCAGAATCATTTTAGATTCACAGAAAAGTTGCAAATGAGGTACAGAGTTCCAATGGACATTCCCATCAGTTTCACCTGATGTTAACATCTTCCATTACTGTAGCACAATTACTATAACTAGGAAATACACTTGTAAGTCTTCTGCTGTCATTCAAATTTTCTTTTTTCTGATGGATAAGGGAGGCCAGAGGCAGGGCCAGGCCTGATTGTTTCTCAGTGCTGTCCTTCCTCTTCTCCGGTAACCCACAGATCCTGTCCCTTGTGCCCAGAACCCCTGTAGGATGACTCATCCTTTTCCCTCCAAGACATGGTCTGTTCCCCTTCCTGGCCTCCCAGCCTCAGGATCTCATGCTTCAGTCCATTCTCCCAAGGAATACTTCTGATAATACAATCTGATCAAGTCTTTCCTCTAACACCTCCTATGGCTCCCAATGCCTTCCGTCTCCTGTTCAACCTCCCCAGCCTGATGTTCATGATCTGCTGCCTACAAACTCCCTAGTCTCATTCCCCACCATGATTGCCCACTCTGCCTTATAATCAAGCCCTCCCAAAACTCATCCTGTTCTCTCCCACCTCTGGGCCTCTGCACATGCTGTTCCCTTGCCCAAGAATCCCATTGTTTTCTGACACATTTCACCAGACTCCTACTTATCCTCCAGGGCCCCTTGGATTTCATGAGTCAAACGTCCCCCGCTCAGCCCCAGCCCAGCTAGTGGTGGGTATGGGGTGTCTTTTTTTGGAATTGTGTCTTCGTCCCCTCCAGCAAGACATGGTGCCTGGCTTGGCTTGTGTTTGTGAAGTGAATAAATGAGCTCATTTCATAGAGGCCTGGTTGCCAGCCCCTTCTACTCTGCAGGTGGCCCCCCAGCCCCTGTGGTTCTCGGACACAGTTGCAAACCTGCGGAAGCTGAAGGAGTTGCCACATCACTTGCTCCACTCAGGCCGCATTGAGGAGCTGAAGCAGGAGGTGCTGGGTAAGGTACCATCCCCCATCTTGGAGGAGAGCGAGCGGGTCCTGACCCTCCACTGTGCTACCCTCTTTCCAAGCCTGGGAAGAGCAAAGAGTGAAAGTCAAAATCCTCAGCTCTTCTTAGCATACTGGGTCTCACCTGGGGTAGTTCTGTATACCCCACTCTACCCTGGGAACACTTGTCTGAGACGTCTGGAATATTTTGTCATGACTCGAGAGGAGGTGCTAGTGGCATCAAGTGCAGAGGGTGAGATAGTCACCCTTAGAATGAGAGAGACCTTGTCTGTCTATCTATATGTCATCTGTCATCTCTATGTCTATTTATCTACCAATCATATCCAACTATTATGTCTGTCTTTCTGTCTATCTATCTAGCATTTCTTTCTCTCTCTGTCATCTATATCTATCATCTTTATGTCCATCCACCCATCATTTATCTATCCATCCTTTCTTCCTTCCATCCATCATCCATCCATCCACCTATTCATCCATCCATCCAACTACTTGTCTATTATCTATCCATATATCTATCTGTCACCTCTATCTCTATCTACCATCTATGTCTATCATCTATCTATCCATCTATCTATCTATCTATCTATCTATCTATCCATCCATCCATCCATCATTTCTCTATCATCTATATCTATCATCTTTATGTCTATCTATCCATCATCTATCTATTCATCCACCTTGCTATCTGTCTACTCATCTATTTGTCTATCTTGTCTATCTGTCTGTCCATCTGTCTATTATTCACCCTTTTAATTCTCAACCAGGGGTAATCCTGCCCCCCAGGGGACACTTGGCAATGTGTATGTTTTTGATTTCATGACTTGGGGGAGGGTGATGCTACTGGCACCTGACGGCTGGAGACCGGGGATCCTGCTCAACACCCTGCAGTGCACAGGATGGCCCACCACAGAGAATGATCTGGTCCCAATGCAGCAGTGCTGAGAGTGAGAACTCCTGGGAGAGTTGGAGAGATGAGAGCCCACCTCCCAGGATGAACTGGAGGGAAGTGTGTGCTCCCTACAGACCCCCTCCTCCCCACAGGCAGCATGAACTGGATTTCCTGCCGGAGCATCTCTGGGGGCATCGAGAGCCTGTTGGATGACTTCGACCTGTGTGTCCCTCACGTGGACTGTCCTGAGGTGGGCCTGGTTCGAGAAGCCCTCCAGCTGTGTCGCCTGGCCGTGGAGCTCCAAGGCATGGGTGAGTCAGGCTGGCTTGGCCAGGGGTCCTCTCTGTACTGACCATGAGAAGCCCATGCTCCTCACCAAGCTGCCAGCTGGATTTTCATTAACCCACACACCTTTTCTGTCTACACCTGTAGGATTTCTTCCAGTCCATCCTCCAGAATTTTGAATTGAATCTGTGAGAGCTTTGGAGTAAAAACTACTGAATCAGTTCCTGTCCCCTTGCCCCATCCCAGCACCTGTTTCTAGAAAGGACCTGATAGGAGACATTTCAGGCAAAATTATGGAAAAGATGTCAATACTTAATATAGCAAGAGAGAAAACATATTCCCACAGAATTTTTTAATTGATGAAATTCAAAATGTGATGATAATAATTGACCATGGCTTTTTGGTAACTCAGATCTACTAATGAGAAAGACGAGGAGAATTCTTGTTTTGGGGACTAACATTTTGCTTAATTTGGGGCTTAAAGTCAGTATTTCTTGTCATCTTATCAATTGCAAATGTTGATCTGTAAAAACCATTCTTAGCTCTCTGGGCAAGTCATTGGGCTGCCCTAGAACTTGAAGAATCTCTGAGTCTTCAGTTGATATACTCTGCCAAAGTAGTATTTTATTTGTTTGTTTATTTGTTTTTGTTTTTTAAAGTTGTGGTAAAATACACATAACATAAAAATTACCATCTTAACCATTTTTAAGGACACAGTTCAATGGCATTAAGCACATTCACACTGTTGTGCAACGATTCCCACCATCCAACTGGAACTCTGTCCCCATTAAACAATAACTCCCCATCCCTCTCCCCCAAACACTGGCACCCATCTTTCTATTTTCCATCTCTATGAATCTGGCTCCACCAGGGATCTCATGTAAGTGGAATCATACAATATTTGTCCTTTTGTGACTAGCACATTTCACTCAGCATCATGTCCTCAAGGTTTATCCATATTGTAGTATGTGTCAGAATTTCCTTCCTTTTTAAGGCTGAATAATATTCCACAGTATGTCTATACACATTTGTTCACCCATCATAGACATGAATTAGATTGTTTCTACCTTTTGGCTGTTGTGAATAATGCAGCTGTGAACAAGGGTGTACAACTATCTTTTCAAGTCTCTGCTTTCAGTTCTTTTGGGTGTATATATCTGGAAGTGAGATTTCTGAGTCATAAAGTAATTTTATGTTTAACTTTTTGAGGAACTTCCATACCATTTTCCATAGTAGCTGCACCATTTTGAATTCCCACCAACTGTGCCCAAGCATTCCAATTTCTCCACATCCTCACCAATACTTATTTTCTAATTTTAAAAGAAAGCATTCTAATGAGTGTAACATAGCCAGGATGGCTTTTATCATACAATTTCTACCTAGTTTTAATCTGAGGATTGTATGGGGGTTGTATAAAGATGCTGATTTCCTATATCCCTTCCATCCCTTCCAAAATTAGCCAAATGATGCCCCTTCAAGAAGCCTGCCCAATCACTTCTGAAACTGGACACTCCAAGCCCCCCAGCCCCTGCATTTTTCATTACTGCACCCTATTTCTATCTGTCTTAGCTCTTAGTTATTCTTTCTGCTAGTTTTCTTTTGCGTTATATGTCTGCCCCACAAGAATGAGCTCCATGAGTGTAGGGCATCTACCACTTGTTCTCTGCCAAATTTGCACCCCTACACATAGACCAGTTCTGGCCAAAAGCATGGATTTTTGAGCCCCACTGTGTTGATTAAAATCTAGGCTCTGCTACTTAGTTTGACCTTGCAAGTTCTTTATCCTCCCCACCTCACCCCCGCCTTGCAGTCCTCAGTTTCCTCATTTACAAAATGGAATGCTTATAGACCCTCCCACCTAGGGCTGCCTAGAACTGTATGGGAGTCAGTTCATGCAGAGCCTGTACCCACGGTACCATCGAGGGTCTTGTTACTGTCACATGACAGCATCCACTTGTTGATGTGAATGGCCTTGGACAAGCCATTTTCTGCACTGAACCTCAGCTTCTGTCATCTGCAAATTGTGACATCGAACTAAAGTGTGGTCAGGGTCCGAGTGAGAGGAAGCTGCTGATGTCCACCATCAGTCATGCCTCTCTCACACATTCATGCTCGTGGGAGTTGCAAACCTCCAAGGGAGTGATTTCCCAGGAAAACTGCCCTAGGCACAGTTGCCTGGTTTAAAGGAAGAATTAAAAGCCCAAATCACAGTATGTTCTTTGCAGCATCCTTCATTGACAACCAGTGGCTTCCCCAGCACAAGAGGCATAGAAATGACTATCGCCACCAGAGGGCGCAGCTGGGCCAGTGTGCGATCTCAGGACATTCCAGCACTTTCGTGGGTGCTCCTAAAAATGGGCGGATATTTCTGACTTCTCCTATTGCCTCAGGCTCCAGAATGATTTCACATGGTACCATTTGAACCCCATTTTTATTTAAAAGACTGATATTTTGTTCATCGTGGGTTTTAGGTATATTAATTTTTATTTTAAAAATATTGCATTAAAATAGTATTTATCTTGATGGTTGAGCTTTTACGCCCCACCTTAAATTTTGCACCTGTGGCCAGTGAGGCACTTGCCCCGGTCCTAGTTTTGACCCATTTCACCCACCAGCAAACTGAGGCACAGGGCATTGCTATCACTGCCCCAGGCCCCAAAGTCAGGATGTGCCAACAACAGGGACAAAATGAACTGTCTGCCTTCAGTGTTCCTGATCTTTACTTAACTTTGGAATCAAACTTTTTGGGTCAGATTCCTGCCTCTTACTGGCTGTGTGACTTTGTGCAAGCTGCTTAACCTCTCTGTGCCTCAATTTTCCCCTTTATAAACTTGAGATAATGAGGATTCCTCTGTGTGGTAGGCAGAAAAAAACTGCCTTCCCTCAAAAAAATATATTCACTCCCCAATCCCTGGAATCATATCACTTTATATGACAATCTTAAAATGGAGAGTTCATGCCAGATTATGTAGGTGGACTCTCAAATAATCACCAGTATCCTTATGAGAGAGAAGCAGAGAGAGATTTGAAATGGAAAAGGAGAAAACACAGAGACACACAGATGAGAAGGCTGTGTGAAGTGGAGGCAGAAATTGAGGTGATGCAGCCACAAGCAAAGGACACCTGGAGCCTTCAGAAGCTGGAAGAGATAAGGAAGGATCCCCCCCTAGAGTCTTCAGAGGGAGTGCAGCCCTACTGCTACATTGATTTCAGACTACCTGCTCCAGAACTGGGATAGGATAAAGTTCTGCTGTTTTAAGCCACCAGGTTTATAGCCATTTGTTATAGTAACCACAGGAAACTAATACACTCTGTAACTGTGAAGCGCTGGGAAAATGATCAGTATTTCTCTAGCAGACACTTGTTGGGTATTTTTGAGGGTCTAGGCACTAAGAACATAGCAATGAATAAGACATCATTTCTATTCTCAGGAAATTCCAGATCTAGGGTAGTGAGGGTGGCCAGGATATCTAATAAACACATGAAAAAATGTAAGATTGCAACTGCAATAAGACCTGAACTTAGGGGCTATGAAGATTGGAGGGTTGCACTGGAGAATGCTTTTTGCTGAAGTGACCTTTGAGCTAAGAAGAGGATGAGGAGATGATTGGCATGAGAATTGGGAGGGAGAGGGGGAGGAAGACTTCCAGGCAGAGGTCCAGAGGCTGGACACCACCTCGTGCACTTGAAGTAGAGTAGAGGCAAGTGTGTCTGCAGAACAGAAAAAGAGATAGAAGAGTATGACAGGAGGGTTTGACCAGGAAAGCAGTGCCCCTCCCCTTAACTCAAGGCCCCTTTGTTGCAGAGAAGAGCATCCTGTATACAGAACTCCTGGCCAGACTCCATTTCTTCTCCACTTCACATCCGTCACTTGTGGGACAGCTGTGCCAACAGGCCCAGAGCTGGTTCCAGGTGTGCCCACATCCTGTGCTGGTGCCCCTTGGAGGATTCCTCCAGCCCCCAGGAGGGCCCCTCCAGGCGACCCTCACTGGCTGTCACAAAGGTGGGTCTCCCCAGCATAGCAAAAATTTTGTCAGGCCCCCCTCTCTTCTGGGGGCAGCGGATGACAGACATTTTGGGTTACTCTCTGGGGCTCCCCTCTGCTGGTCGGGAGGCCCATGGGTGTCATGAGGGCTGCCCTACTGTCTCACGCTGACTCAGCTCTCCCTGCCCCTCAGGATTATGAGCATAAATACTGCTAATGAGCCTGGAACAAGAGGATATCAATTGCCTCTGGGGTCATGTCTCTAAGAGTTCAGTACCCATTTTACGGAGCATTTCTGCAATTTACTGGTTGATGCTAGTAAGTCTGGAAGCTAAGAACTGGTGCCTGACTGGCCCCAGAGAGGCTGATGAAATGTATAAAATTCCCCCGGGATACCAGAATGTCAGAGGAACGAGAGAATTTAGTTCTCTCTATTCATTTGTCACCTACCTTTTTATCCATTTATTCTTCCTTCCTTCCATCCATTTGTCCATCTACCTGTCCATCCATCTATCCCTTGCTTTCTTCCAACCAAACATTCATCTGTATGTTCTATCTATCCATCCTTCCATCAGTCATTCATGCATCCATCTATTCATGTATTCAGCTAGCCAGCCAGCCAGCTGTCCAGCCAGCCAGCTATCCATCCATCCATCCATCCATCCATCCATCCATCCATCCATCCATCCATCGGTCTTCCATACTTCCATTAACTAGTCTTCCTTCCATCCTCATCCACTCACTTACCCCTCCACCCATCCTTACTCACTCAGCCATTCATCAACTCACCCACCCATCTGTCAATTGATTAATCCATCTACCCATTCAATACCTATTCATTCTCTCACCCACTCATCTAACCAGCCATCTATCTGTCCACTTAACCACCAATGCAACTCCATTTGTCCATCCCTTTCTGCCCACCCACAATCTCTCTCATGAATTGGGAGGCCACTGAATACAATTAGCTTGTAATTTCAATGTCAGTTATTGTGACTCAGGACATTTCTGTGCCACATTGCCTTGTAGGGAAAGCTATACTCCCAAGGCACAGTGCTTCCTAAATAAGAAATACCAAGAGACACTCAGTACAATGCATGAAGGAATTGATTTAGGGACAGCCACTAGAATGCTGTGTTGAGAAGGATTCTGTGACTGAATCTGGTTTCATGGTATATTTGTTAGGCTACAGGTTCAGATGCCTTAACAGTGACCAAAATAGAAGGAACTTAAATAGAAGTCCATTTTTTTCTCACATAATAATCTAGCGTCCCATGGGAGACAGAATCACCTGTGGGTGAGACTGCTGAACTAGGGAGAACTTCTGACCACGCTGTGGTTTAATCCCTAAGAGCAACATAAACATTACAGCCAAGATATGAATCTGGTGTCTGACAGCTCTGGCTTCAAAATCCTGGCTCTGTCACTTCCTAGGTGTGTGGCTCTGAACAAGGGACTGAATCTGTCCATGCCTCAGTTTCCCTTTCTGTGAAGTGGAGGCTCATTATAGGACATCATGGCTGAGCACTCAGACACAGGAGCTGATGTCACCACTTTTGTCTTTTGGGGGCTGCAGGCATCACTGCCATGGCATGGAGCCTGGAAGAGAAGCTGCTGGTAGTCGGCACCCAGGATGGCATCTTGGCTGTGTGGGACATGGAAGAGAAGCAGGTGATTCACATCCTAACTGGACACACAGGTGAAGCTTGGGAAATGGGCTTTATGATCACCTTCTTTCTAGTGTTCGTGTCAATCAGTCAGTCCCCAGAGCCTCTTCACCACCAATTCACTTCTCTATATCAAAACTCTGGCTTTGTTTTTGCATTTGTTAGTTATCGCCATGTATCAAAACACCCCAAAACCTAGCAGCTTCAAACAAAAGCTGTTTATTTAGCTCACCTTCTATGGGCTGGCAATTCAGGTTGGACTGATCTGGGCAGCTTTTCTGGGCTCGCTCATGTATCAGTGGTCAGTTAGTGGGGCATCTGGGATCTGGCTGGTCCAGGATGTTTTTAAGTGAGACAACTCAGCTCTGCTCCATGTGGTCTCTCATATTCCAGCAGGTTAGTTGGGGAAGAGGCAGGATCTCTAGAGGGAAAGCATAAATATATGAGATCTCTTAAGGCCTGGAACTATCCTTGAAACTGGCACCCTGTCAAGTTCTGTTGGCCAAGGAAGTCACGAGAATAGTCCAGAATCAGCCAGCAGGGAAGTAGACTTCATCCTCTGATGGGAGGAGCAGAGTTACTCCACAAAAGGTGTAGATCAGGATGGGCGAAGAGTTGTGGTCATTTATGCAATTTTTCTAGCACAGTAAAGTTTTCATTCCAACATAATCTCATTGCCGCTATGGTACATTTGTTGGATCAGTTATTGAGAGTCTACTGTGTACCAGGCCCTGTGCTAGAGGCAGAAGAGAGACAGAGCAAGGCCAAGACTAGGGTGAGGGGAACAAGGTGCATGCTGTGGGTACAAAATTTAAAGGGGCACCCCCGAAGTTAAAAAAAACTCAGTCATCAAAATAAACAATATTTCAACATGATGTTGTAAAAAATTGAAATTAATGCAAAAATATACATGATAAATAAATATCAGTCTGCCTCAAATAAAGACAGGATCAGCCATAGAGCCATGGCGAGACATATTAGAACCAGAGGCAAAAGGAAACTTGGTGATTCGGTGCCTCCTTAAATTCTGCACATGAGGAGAGTTCCTCACTTACCTCATTCTAATGCTGGCCAGAGTCAGACTCATGTATTTGGGATGGTGAGCAGGTACAGGTTATAATAAGTATAATGAGGCCAACAGGGTGTCCTGAGCTACACTAACCAAAGTGACCAACGTAGGGCATTAAGGAAGGCATTCTCCTGATCAGGGACATTTCGGCCAATACACAAAGGGTATGAAGGAAGAGGACAAGGGTGTGGGAAGAGCATCAAGGCATGGGACACAGCTAGCACAAAAGCCCTGAGAGGGGCGAAGAAGCTGGCACACTTACAGAATAGCAAAGGAGCTGTGAGGCTGAAGCTTGGGACATCACATCAAATGAAAGAAGCCAGACACAAAAGGCCACATGGTGT
The DNA here is from genome assembly GCA_004027375.1 of Macroglossus sobrinus. Taxonomy (NCBI): domain Eukaryota; kingdom Metazoa; phylum Chordata; class Mammalia; order Chiroptera; family Pteropodidae; genus Macroglossus; species Macroglossus sobrinus. The sequence goes on along the minus strand of PVKZ01001504.1, from coordinate 367,151 downwards.
ATGATTCCATCTATATGACATGTCCAGAGCAGGCAAATCCATGGAGACAGGAAACAGATTGGCAATTGCCAGGGGCTGGGGGAGAGGAATGGGGAGTGACTACTCATGGGGACGGGGTCTCCCTTTAGGATGATGGAATGTTTTACAATCAGAGGTGGTGTTCGCACAACATTGCAAATGTGCTGGATGTCACTGAATTAGACACTTGAAAAATGGCTAAAATGATAAGGAGAGGAAAAGGAGAGAATGATAGCTTTGTGAGGTTATGAAAGTATTCTAAACTTAGCCTGTAGTGATTGATGATTGCACAATTCTGTAAACATACAAAATCCAATGAATCGTACCATTGCACATGGAATGGGTGAATTTTATATTTGTAAATTATATCTCAATAAAGATGTTAAAACTATTATATCATTGCTACCTAAGTATATACATCATTTATGTATTTTTCTCAACATTTTGCTACAAACATTTGTTTCTGTTAAATCTTTTAAAAACAAATTTGTTGAGGTGAAATTTGCATACCATAAAATTCACCTGTTTTAAATGTACGATTCAATGATTTCTAGTAAATTTACTGAGTCTTGCAGCCATCACCACAATCCTGGAACTTTCAATCACCCCTAGAAGATCCCTTCTGCCCACTTTGCAGTCCACCTTCACTCTGCACCCTTGATCCCCATGGCAACCACTGATGTGCTTTCTAAGTCTATAGATTTGCTTTCTGGACATTTCATATAAACAGAATCACACATTCTATGACCTTTTGCATCTGGCTTCCTTCACTCAGCATAATTGTATTTGAAGTTCATTCGTATTGCTGTGGGTATCAATAGTTTCTTCCTTTGCATTGCTGAGTCATGTTCCATTAGGATATGGAAGGACCAGCATTTGTGTATCCATTCATCAGTTTAAGGCCATTTACACTGCTTCCAGTTTGGGGTTATTATGAGTAATGCTGCTGTGATCCATCTAATATTCATATTTATAATGCTGAAATGCAGCAAAAGTATTTCATTCCTCTCAACAGAGCACATTCCAGAATTAAATAAACAATTTTTTAAGTTTTTTATATTTAAGCTATTTCTAATTATCTGCTATTATGGAGAACTCTACGATGAATCTCTTAGTATTCTCATCAATATTTTTTTCCATTCTGTTGAATATTTCCTCCTAAATTGGAGAGTCTGAATATTTCTCTGAGTTTTGACGTGTCATCTTATTGCTTTCTAAACAGGCTGTATATGCAACACTCCCAATTCCAACACTCCCAGCACTGGGTATTTTCATTTTACTCTTTTTCTCCCTGAGGAGTGGGAGTGGGGCAGGTACCGACAGTGTCTGTCAATATGACTCCACTTGTTTTATTATCACCAGGATGCCTATTTTCCTGTTGGTCCATTCAGTATTTGTATTGTGTGTGTGTGTGTGTGTGTGTGTGTGTGTGTGTGTGTGAGCCGTCAGTCCAAGACCTGTGCCCATTTATAAATGGTGACTTTTTTTAATGGTGATTTATTTTTTAAGTCATTAAACTCTTATTATTTATAATCAGAAAGACTCACTAATCAATTTATTGAAAAACTGAAAACATAATAGACATATTATCATATAGAAAGTGAACATTTCTGATCACAAGCTAGCGTACTGTGGATGGTTTGTGCTGGCTCGTGAAAGTCGAGTAAAGTTTTCAGGACTGCTGTGAAGTTGTCGTCAAATGCAGCCATTATTAAACACTACATTATAGAAACTTACAGTTCAATCAATTATATTAACACAGAGTAATAAATACTCAAAACTTGTTCCTTTATTATTATTTTACCATGCTCAACTATTACCTATATTCTTGACCACTGCATCCATGTGGTGGAAGTGGTATGCTACTGGGCATCTCTTCCCAATGCCACTTTCAATGGCATCATGTTAGTGGTTTGAATCAGCCACAGTGGGAGTATTTACACCATAGAAATCGGCAAACATCACAAATCAGCTCTCTCAGCACCTTATTGAACCAGTTGTTAAACACTCACTAGCTTATCGCTGTTCTAATCTCTTCCCTGGGAAGTATTTGGTTTTATAATCTTGTGCCAGTTAATGACAGGTATCTGTCCTGAGAAGTGCCTCATTAGGCAATTTATTCCTTGTGCTAATGTCAAGGAGTGTACTAACACAAACAAAGTGGTCTATTCTACTACATACCCAGGCTCTATGGTGCAACCCATCACTCCTAGGCTACAAGCCTGCGCAGCATGTTTTTATACAGAACACTGTAGGTGATTATAACACAGTGTTCTACTTTTAAATAACTGGCAGTAGTTTGTTTACACCGGTATCATCACAAACATATGAGTAATGCATTGCATTACAATGGCTACAATGTCACTAGGAGATAGAAATTTTGCAGCTCCATTATAATCTTATGAGGCTACCATTGTATATGTAGCCTGTCATTGACCTAGATGTCATTATTTGGCACTTAATTGTGCATATATATGTGTATATGTATATGTATACATACGTACATGGTTATCTAGTCACATAAGTTTTTGCAACCTTTTTTTTTCAGTTAACATCACATATTTTACCTCTTTTCATATCTTGTATATATCTTTAATTCATTTTAAGAGTAATATAATGTTCTCTGTATGTGGATATATCCTAAAGCATTACTATTTATAAAAATTTTGCTTGAAAATACCCAAAATGCAATAAAGAAAAATCACTCACTATCTTGATGGTATTTGAATTATAAATACATAAAACTCACTTCTTTTTGTCCCTCCACCCTTTTCAGTCTCTCCCCTGGAAGTGATCAATGTTCACAGTTTAGTTTATGCCAATGGTAAACTTTCTCTAGGCTTATACATATATTGCTCTATATAGGCTCATGTACTTTGAGTTTTAGTGAAAAATCAGATCATGCTATTTTACATACTTGGCTGCAACTTGCTTTTGTCACAATATATTGTAACGATATTTTGTAGTAGTTGAGAGCTTGGGCTCTGGGCTCAATTCTTGGCTTCATAATTTGTGGCTTTGGATAAATTATTGTATTCTACTGAGCCTCAGTTTCCACATCTGAATAATGGGATACTTACTAATCATATCTCACAGAGTCGTTATGAGGATTAAAGGAGTTTAATGTATGTAAACCACTTACAACTATGCTTGGCACATAGAAAGCACTCAGTAAGTATTGGCTGTTATAATAATCATGATTATCATGGTCAGGTCATCGTATATATGCATCCATTTTATTATTTTTAATGTCTGCCTAATATTTTTTATTTGGATGTAGCATATTATATAAACAACTCCCTTTTCATAGACAGGTTGTTTGCAATTTTCCTTTTACACAAACAATACTACAATTAAAATTCTTCCACATCTTCACACATTTAGGCTATTATTTCTGTGAGAAAGAGTTCCTAGAAGTGAGATTTCTGAGTCAAATGCACACTTTTCCTTTCTTCTTCTTTTTCTTAGCTTTTTATTTTGAAATAATTATGTAGATTCACAAAAAGTCACTGAAATAGTTCAGAGTCCCTGTGCTCCCTTATTCACTTTTCCTGGGTAGCAACATCTTACACAATTATAATATATTATCAAAACCAAGAGACCATACATTTTAACTTTTAATAAATGGTACCAAATTACCCTCTTACAAATTTATGTCAACTAAACTCCCAATAGCAAGGTAGGAGAGTAACTTATTTCCTATATCTTTGCCAGCACTTCAGCAAGCAATCTATAAAACCTTTGCCAATATGATGGGTAAACCAGTATTGGTATTTCATCTTGCATTTTGGTGATGACTAATGAGGTTGAGAACCATTTTTTAATGCTTATTGTCTACTATTTGTTAATGTCCTGTTTATACTCTTTGTCCAGTTGTAAGTTATTTGCATTTTTCTTACTCATTTGTAAGAACTTTTTATTTATCAAGGAAAATCTCCATGTATCTGTCATATACTACAAATATTTTCTCCCTATCTGTCATATGCCCTTCAGTTCCATTTTACCCTCAAGTTTTACATTTTTATTTAATCCAATTGTTCAGTTTTTCCTTTTTATGTCTTCCAAATTTCATGTTCATCTTAAAAAATATCTCTCCAAGATTATACGAACTTCTATAATTTTACCTTGCTTATTTTACATTCCCTGAGTGATGCTGAAATCTTGTTAATTTCAATAATCCTTGTGTTTTACAAATGTAACATTTGGACAGTTGATTTAATCTCAACCAGTTGTTACACCCTGACTGTAGTTTTGCCACATGCCATTATTTGTAACTTGGTAAACCAGGGAATTTCCAAAACAACAGGTGTTTTGGTAGTTGGAAGGTCAAAATGTTCCCAGCTAATATACTTCCCTCTCCACTCCCCCGCCCCACCCCGCCACCTCCCCGCCTGCTACAGGAGAGGTTAAGTGTGTGAAAGTATTTGCCCAAGGGATACTCGCTATCTCTGCCTCCAAGGACCGCACGCTGCGCTTGTGGAACCTACTCTCAGGCCAGGAGAAATTCACCATTTGGGACAGAGGCTCAAAAGATCCCACTGAACCTCAGATCTGGAGCCTTCACGTAGACGAAGCAAAGAAGGTTGTATATTCAGCGTCTAGTTCAAAGGTAACAAAAGTGTCTAATACAAATTTAGTCACATGTGGCTTGCATCTTGCATTATGTTTTTATTGGGCAGTGCAGGCTTAAATATTAGAAAAGTGCTGGTTGATTTAAAAACTGATTGTAGAAATCATCTTTGTTATCAGCAAAAGTTTGGAAAAGAAAGTAAAGAAATAATAAGTAATAATACATAATCCCAAAGATAACTATTGTTAACATTTACATGATTTTATGTGATGTGCATGTGCAAGTATATGTGTGTATAAAACAAAATTGGGATAAAACTATATATGCAGTTTTAAAAAGCTATTTTCTTTTGTCCATAACCTTAAATATTCTTCAAAAATAGCATGCTTAGTGATTTCATAAGATTTTATTGCATGGCTCCACTATAGCTTATTTAACTAATTCCTTATTATTGAACACAGACATTATGTCCAGTTCTTTGCAATTTCAAATAACTGAGATAAATTTTCTTATGCATGTATTTTTGTGTGTATCTCTCCTTATTCCTTTACCATAAACCGCAGAAGTGGAATGAATGGGCTAATGTTTACTATTTAAATGGTCATGGTTGATAAAAATATACTATTTGTATGTGTGTGAGTTTAAACAGGAAGCTTTCCCTGTTTTAATCAATAATTACTTGTAATGGACATATATGTTGATGCATGTAGTATGGCTGACTTTTTCTCTATTTTTTAAAACTTCTTATTTTGGAGCAATTTTAGATTTATGCAAAAGTTATAAAGATATTATAAAGAGTTTCCATGTGCCTTAGATCCAGCCTTATCAAATGTCAACATCTCACATAACTACATTTGTCAAAACTAAGATATTAATACTGATTATTTCTATCAATCTAACTCCAGACTTTATTTGGATTTCTTTAATTTTTCCACAAATGTCCTTTTGCTATTCCAGGATACCTCTCTCCACGCCCTTTTATTTTGGAACAGGTAGAATATTGAAAATAAAATGGGTGAACTATAAAAAAAGAACAGGTCTTGCATTGGACTCTGGAGAACAAGCAGCCTAGGTCTCCCGCTGAGTTTTGTCTTCCTTTCCATCCTCCCATTAGGTCAGTGCTTGGAATCTGGAAACTGCAGAGCTGGTTTTCCATATCCTGGGAGATGCTTCTGACCCCTGGATGTGTATGGCAGCATTGGCTTCCCGGGCCATGCTGCTGACGGTGTCCAAGGGTGGTGTGGTCACTCTGTGGAGCTCAGCCACTGGAAAAGTGCAGGGGAAGCAACACTTGTCCAGCATCAAAGAAGAAACTCCTACCTGTGCGGTCTCAGTCCAGAAACCAGGAAAAATGGTTATTGGGTTCAGCAAGGGTTCCATCTCATTGGTAAGCAGCTTTATTAAATATGATGCCAGCATTCACTCAGGTCCAAAGTGCTCAGATGTCCTAAAATTTGGAGAAAATATCTCACCTTTGATCTTTTAATAAATGACATTTGGCTTCCTAATTCTAGGGATTTACTATTCAACATAGTTCAGGAAACATCTATTGGTGTCTCCTGGGGGCTGGCTAATGTGGGCAATGGTTAGCTCTTAATCCTGTTGGGGATACTCTGGGAGACAGTATAAGAACTGTGTCAGAGCTCTCCCCACCACTGAGAAGCCAGGAGCTGGGGCACTATCCACAAGCTCCATTAGTGTTTGGATGAGGGCTGCTCCCAGGAGCATTAACACAGGGGTCAGGGGTGCTGGCAGGATGGGGACAGGAGAGACTGAGCTCCATTTGCCCACATTAGTAACTAGCTTGATGAGCCACATTCATTGGCTGCCTTCCCTTTCCAGTCTCAATTCTCTATTCTCTACCAATGTTTCCTGGGATCAATTCCCAAATAAACTATTTGCACATAAATTCTATTCTCAGTGTCTGCTTCTGGGACAACCCAAATCAGATTCCCACTGGAAATTAACTTTTACCACCCACAAAAAGCTGGTGGTCAGGCTATAAAAAGAAGAGAGAACTATGCCATGATTTGGAAAACTGATGGAGTAGGTTGAGAAATAGAGAGTCTGTAGAGTCTTATCAGTGCTCAGACCCCAGCCTTGCTGGAGGGAAAGTTTTGATACCATCCTCAAAACATGTGGGACTGTGGTCAATGCATATAACTAAAAATGCAATCAAGCCCAGACTGAGCTGATGTACAGATTAGATTGATTCAGGCCCCTCCACACAAAAAACCCAACTAAAGAAGCATATCCTTCTCTCAGGGTAAATATTATTTACTTTAGTCTCTACTGTCCTTTTATGTACAGGGTAAATATTATTTACTTTAGTCTCTACTGACCTTTTATGTACAATACCCATTATAATTCAAAAATTATTACAAGCAAGAAAATGGGACTATAATTAAGAGCAAATTGGAACCATAATCAAGAGCAAAAATAATTAATAGAAGCTGACATATAACTGACTCGGATGTTTAAATGATCAGATAAAGAACTTTAAAATATGTATGATAAATAATGGAGAAAGTTAATAACATGTGTGAACAGATGGGGAATTTCAAAAACTTGAAATCAAAACTAGAAAAAAAGACCAATTGGGAATTCGAGAAATAAAAAAGACAGTGTCAGAAATGAAAAACTTATAAAGGCTTAATGGCAGACTAGTCACAGCAGAGAAATACCAGTGAATTAAAGACAAGTTAATGGAAATTATCCATCATAAATCTAAAGAAAAAAACGAGGGGGATATGAACGGAGCATCTGAGACTTGTGGGACAATGCCAAATGTCTAAAGGACAATTAGAGTCTCTAAAGGAAGGGAGAGAATGAGAGTGCTGCAAAATAAATATTTGAAGAGATAAAGGTTGAGGATTTTCCAAAATTTATATAAGACATTAGGTCAAAGATCCAGCAACTCCAACCACTAGATACAAAGTGTCCCCCCAATGTTAACAACCAAAAATGTCTCCAGACATTGCCTGATGTCCTTTGGGGAGGCAAAATCGCACCCCAGTTGAGAACCACTGCCCCAAACACATTAAGTGAAAAAGCAACTTTCAAACAATATCTGTGATGGATTGTACAACAGAGGATGCTCCTGTAAACATTTATCTATACAAACGAATGCTCACCAAATGTAGACAAAGGTTCTTCCGGGGAGAAGGAAGAATAACAGAAAAGATGCAAAGAAGTTTATGGTGTGCACTTTTAAAAAAATGACATTTATTTTTTAAAAATCTTATACAGTATTATTACTTAATTTGTTTAAGTTTTTAAAGAATCACACGTTTAAAAATGTAGCAGTAACATTTATGAAGAAATTCACTTTCTTCTATGCCTGCTAAATAAATGTTGAACAAATGTTTTTTAAATATAGGCTTGAATTGGTGCAAAGGGCTCACTTTCCTGGGCTGCCACATGTCCTCCCGCCTCCTGAAATAATGAACATAAAGCTTTTGGCACATGGTCTTGTGGCAGTCAGGTCCTCAAAACTCACTAGCTGGATTGAGACTTGAGAATTAAGATTAATGAATGAGTTTTCCTCTTAGACTTGAATAAAATTGGTTCATTTCTTCAATTTAGGAATAGGAAGAATGGTGCTTCCTTCCTCTGGCTCCAACCTATGTTTTGATCTTATTTGAGATCTCCAGACCTCTTCTGGGGGCTGGAATGTTCTCTGGGTCCCTGAGTTGGTGACAGCAACAACAGTAGTAATAATACCTGCCACTTTGGGAGGGCTGACTATGTGCCTGTCGGGGGTGGTGGTGGGGGATCATTCTAACACACTTCTTAGCCCATGATAGCCCTGTGAGGCGGTCCTGGTATCATCACCCATTTAACTGATGAGAAAACCGAGATACCCAGGGATAAAGAGATTTGCTTAGGATCACATTGCTGGTGAGTGGCAAAGCCCTACTTCGGATCCAAGCTCTTGACCTTGAACCCTTACCATGTGGAAATGCTCGATGGGCATCTTTGACTTTGCACAGGTTTCTTCCAAAGGAGATAGCCTGCTGGAGAAGCTTCCAGAAGCTGTGGGGTTCCTGGTGGTCTCTGAAGATGAGTCCCTTCTGGCCGCAGGTAGCATTTAATTTCACTCACTAGGGAGTGCTGAGGAGACAGCTCCAGATTTATTTGGAAGTGGAGCAGGGCTTGGGAAAAGGGAGGAGTCCTAGACCAGCATCCAACAAACTTTTTCCACAAAGGGCCACATTCTACCACAACCATTGAACCCCACCCTTACAATGCAAAAGCCACCCAGACAATATTTCAAGGGGGTGTGGCAGTGTACCAATAAAACTTTCTTTATGGATGCTGAAGTTTGAATTTCATATTTTCATGTTTCATGAAATAGTTATCTTATTTTGAGTGTTTCTAACCATTAAAAATGTAAAAACTATTCTTAGCTTGTGGGCCATATTAAATAGGTGGCTGGCTAGTTTTGGCTCACAGGTTGTGTGATTTGCCAACCCCTGTTCTGGGCAAATCCCCTAACCTTTCTGGGCTTCTGGTTCATTACCTTTGAAATAGGAGTGATTATCTCTGCTGGATAGTCACAAGGAGAGAGAGGGGGTCCTGGTGGTCTCTGAAGATGAGTCCCTTCTGGGTGAGAGAGTGGGGTACCTCATGGGTGAGCCAGCCCCCACAACCCCTGCTTTTATGGGCTTCCAGGCTAACAAGAAAGATGGAAAAGTAGGATAGGCACAAGAAAGACAAGAATCAGGGGCCATGAGAACATGTGACAGGGTTCCCTTGTTTAGTCTGAAGCAGTCAGGGAAGGCTTCCTAGTGGAGTTGACCAACAGATGCTCCATAGCCTGATTTTTTTTAAATGGGTTATTTTTTTTTTTTCAGATCAGTTTTAGATTCACAGACAAATTGAGTGGAAAGTACAGGGATTTCCCATACACCCCTTGCTCCCACACATGCATAGCCTCCCCCATTATCTCCCACTAGATTGGTAAGTATTTCTAATCAATGATCCTTCTTGACACATCATCATCACCCAAAGTCCACAGTTTATATTAGATTTCACTCTTGGTGTTGCATATTCTATGGGTTTGGACAAATGTGCAATGACAGATATCCATCATCATAGTCTCAGACAGAGAATTTTTACTGTTCTAAAATCAGCCTGATGTTTGCAAAACCATTTCCAAGGGTCAAAGACACTTTAGACAAGTTCTGTCCAATAAAGCAAAACACAAATGTGAGCCACATTAATAATTGTGAATGTTCTCATGGCCTGATTTTAAAAGGTAAAAAGAAACAGGTAGCATTATGTTAATAATATATTTTATTTAACCTCTTACATCCAAAAATTCAACATAAAATCAAAATATTTCACATTATTTTTTAAATTCTTGTGTGAGGTTTTTTAAATCTGCTGGGTACTGTATATTTAGAGCTCATTCCGATTCAGACCAGCCACAGTAATAGCCACATGTGGCTTGTGATGACCTGATTGGAGAATGTAGGGTTGGTAGATAAATTCTTATCCTCCAAGATTGACTGATGGATGATGGATTGATATATACTCTTTATCCTGTTTCCAAAAGAATTTCAGGTGACTTAAGTATGTGCAAAATATAGCATGGGAAATAGGTACAAAAGAAGAAAGAAAAACAAGGGTAGGGACACAAAATAGAATCAAGACCGAGGCCTGAGGCATTGAGGATCTCGGTGACCTAGACTCTTGTTACAGTTGGGTTGCAGATGTGGCTCTTTCCAAAGCCAAAGAGAAGAAGGAGCCTGGACAGTTTCCCCATCCACAACGTGGGGAACCAGCCTGTTGTTTGGGAGATGCAGTCCTCATTCGCCCACCTCCCTGCTAGGGGTCCTCTCAACATGACATTCACCCAGAACACATTTGGAAAGCAAGTGAGAAGGTCCCCTTGGGTAGGGTTGCCAGATAAAACACAGAATGGGCAGTTGAATATCAGATAAACAAGACAAGTTTTTAGTAAAAGTATATCCCACACAATATTTGGGCTATACTTATACTAATAAAAATTTACATAGTTCATCTGAAATTTAAATTTAACTGGATGTGTTGTTGTTGTAGCTATGTTGCTAAATCTGTCAAACTCTTCTCTCCCTCATGTTTCCCTCCTTCACTCTGCTCCAGCAGCACTGGCCTCTGTGCTGCCCTTCAGACACACCTCCTGGTTGTCCCATATAGTTCCCACCCTTCCAGTGTCTGTCACCTCCTCATCCCTCTAAAGTTAGCTCTCATGTCCTGAGGCTGCCATAACAAACTCCACACAAATATGGCAGTTAAAGGCAACAAGAATTTCTTCTCTCACAGTTCTAGAGGCTAGGAGTCTGCGGTCACAGTGTTAGCAGGCCTGGCTTCCTCCACAGGCTCTAGAGGAGAATCTTTTCCTGCTTCTTTCAGCTTCTGCCTTGTGACTCCTTGACTTGTGGCCACATCTCTCCAGTCTCTGCCTCCATCTTTACGTAGCCTTCCCTGCCATGTGTGTCTCTGTGACATTTTATCATGGCCTGCAGTCCCTTAACTTCATTGCCCTTATCACAAATTATAAATACCATTTTATTTTCCTTCCTCCTCCCCCTCTCCCTCATTCCTTCCCTCCCTCCAGTTTCTTACCTCTTTCTTCTCTCCTATCTTCCCTTCCTCTTTCCCTCTTTTCCTTCTTTCTTTTCTTCCTTTCATCTCCAAATTGTGTTTACTCTGTGTAGCAGCTCTATGCTAGTTTCCAGGATACCATGAGTAGCCCAAATTGACAGTCCCAGTGCTCTGAAAGCTCAGTCTTGTGATAATAAATAACGCTACTATTTTTCTGTGAGATTATTGATCACTGTCATAACCCCTTCCCAATTGTAGGCTCTGTGCAGAGGGGGGCCATGTCTCTCTTGCTTACCACTTTATTTCTTGCACTAGTACATATTAGGTGCTCAAAAAAAATCTCTGTTGACTGAACTGAATTACTCTCAAGGTCTTCCAGGAATGAAAGGAGTAACCCAGTCCCTACTGTTTCAGGCTTTGGCAGATCTGTGCGGATATTCTTGGCTGACTCACAGGGGTTTCATCACTTCATGGCCACTGACCTTGAACATGAGGACATAGTGGAGACAGCTGTTTTTGGTCCTGAGAACAATCTGATTGTCACTGGGTCCCGGGATACACTCATTCAGGTGAGGGGGAGCCCCAGGGCCTGTCACCCTCGCCTCTGCCTCTGGAATCAAAAGTATGATTTTTCTAGGGATCTTTGGACTTTGAAATACAGAAAAACACAGACACTGGTGCAGGCAAAACCAGGCAGGTCATTGGGAGCATATGAGGGAATTTTCTGGGACCTAGTAACAGACCTGAGAGGAATTACCAAAATATTCAATGAAGGAGATGGCATTTCCACTGAATTTGATGGACTAGGCAGATTTTGACCTTTGGAGTGGAGCAAGGTCAGGGGAGAAGGGAGAAAAATCCCCATTAAGTTCAAAGTTATCAAGGCTAGTGAGAAAGCCAGGTGACTGAATAGTATTTCTCCAATGGTCTGGTCTCAGCGCATCTTTACGGTCTTAAAGATTATTGAAAACCTCTCTAGTGCTTTCATTTATGTGGGTTATATCAATTTGATTTATATATTTTTAACAAGTGATTTATTTTGGAATAATTTTAGAATTTACAGAAGAATTGCAAAGAGAGTCCCCAAGTATATATCTGCTCTTCACCTGTCTTGTTCCAACGTTCACATCTCATATTACCCTGAGCCCTTTGTCAAAACCAAGAAATTAACACTGGGACAATACTCTTAACTGATCTGTAGATTTTAATCTGATTTTTACCGTCTTTCCCACAAATGTCCTTCTTTTTGATTCCAGGATCCAATTCAGATCCCACATTGCATTTAGTATCTATTGATAATTATCATATTAAAAGTTAAAAATGAGGAAATCCAAAAATACTTATCCATTAACTCATCAACATGACATGTCAACATAATAACATACTTTTATGAAAATAACTCTATTTCCTGAAACAAACCAAAAAAAAACTCATGAAAAGATTATCATTGGTTCACATTTTAACAAATCTCTTTCATTTCTGGCTTAATTGAAGACAATTAATTGGACACCCCTGCTTGATTCTGCATTCTCTTTTCTGTTGTAGTTTCACATGTCCCATAACTTCTGAAAAATTCCACTGTTTGCTTGTGAGAGGAAGAGAGTGAAAAAGGCAAATAATGTCTTAGAATTATTATGAAAATAGTTTTGCTTTTACAGAAAATGTTCCCTCCAGGGGTTCCCCAGAACACACTTTGAGAACTCCCATTGTCATAGCCTGATGAGATGTGGGGAAGTGTGAGAAGGTGGAGAGATGTGAAGGCCCTTGAACCTCAGAGTAAGGATTCACCTTACATGGACAGATAGACTTAAGTGTATTTCCAAACAATGGCAGCATAAGGAAAAAGTCAGCTCTGCCCTTCTTCTCTCTATCCTTAGGTATGGAGTCTATCTGAGCAAGGGATCCTGCTGGACATCCTGGAAGGTGTAGGGGCCCCTGTGAGCCTGCTGGTCCGGGGTGGTGCTTTGGTGGCATCTGCTTCCCAGCAGTCCTCATCTTTTAAAGTCTGGGATCTCACTTATGCTCAGAAGCCACGGGCCTCTGCCCCATTTCTGGACCGCACCGGCCTCACAGCTGTGTCACACAATGGAAGCTACGTTTACTTCCCCAAAATTGGGGACAAAAACAAAGTCACTGTTTGGGACTTGGCAGAAGGTTTGTATGAGAAAAGCATGGTTGTTTGTGTGGGCAAGCAAACATTGAAGCCCCTGTCTTGGTCTACTCAGGCTGCGTCACCTTGGGGGATTAAATAACAGATATTTATTTCTCACAGTTCTCACAGGAGGCTGGGAGTCGAAGATCAAGGTGCAGATCTAGTATCTAGTGAGGGTTCTCTTCGTGGCTTGCAGATGGCCATCTTCTCATTGTATCCTCACATGGCAGAAAGCAGAGAGAGAGCAAGCTTTCACGTTTCCTCTTAAAAGGGCACTCATCCCATTATGAGGGCTCCAACTCCATGACCTAATCATCTCCCAGTGGCACCACCACCAAATGCCATCACATTAGGAGTTAGGATTTCAACATATGAATTTGAAGGAGACACAAACATTCAGTCCATATCACTCCCATAATCCCAGTCAAGTTGGAAACAGCTAATAGAAAACAGGATTTGATTTTATAAATTTCTAGCATCAGGCAATTGAATATTGGTTGTCAGTCTATGTCAGTTCAGGTTTCCCAGAAGCATGTGATGGGGATACTTTCACTAGTGGTACATAGAGGGGCAGCTCCCAGGAGAAGCCTGAGAAGGGGCAAGGAAGCAGGCTGGGGTTGGGGAAGGATCAAGTAAGGAAGTGGGCTTGGCCTGATCCCATGGGGAGCTCCAGACCATAAATTGCATCTCAGTGTTGTCCCATCTCTAGACAAGGCAGTCATTGGCCTGGTGACATCCTTGGATGGGGCCAGGCACAGCCTCTGGGCATTTCCAGATGAAGGTTCCCTTCATCCAAGGGCAGTTGGCAGCCTTGGGGTGGGTGAACTGGCCAGAAAAGGGGGTCTGGGCATGTCACCAACAGTATCTGCTACAATCCCCACTGGGTAAATGGAGATATAGAAATTTCTTGTTTATGATAAAATAATATGAGAAAATAATTTCTCTCAAGTCCATACATTCATGGATTTGGCAGACATTTGTTTAGTGCCAGGCTGTGGAAGGTGAGCAAGAGACAGATTCTTGAGCTGCTTACCTGCTAGTGGTGGGGGCAAAGCAAGACACAAAGAAATGAAGTATGGGGATGAGATAGCAGTCTGAAAACTCTGGCTCATGGGCCAAATCTAGCCAGGCTTATTTGTTTATATATTGTCTGTGGCTGCTTTTGGGCTACAAAGGAAGGGTTCAATGGTTGCAACAGAAAGCATGCAGTCTGCAAGGCAAAAAGTATTTACTCTTCGGACTTTACAGAAATTTATAAAGGAAATGTTTGGGAAGAGGTCTGAGAGATCATGTGATGGGAGTGGGAGGTTCACTAGAGGCTGTTAGGCAGGAGAGTGAGATGATGCGAGTTTCATTTTTAAAACTTATCATAGTTTGGGGGTAGGAGTGGAAGCAGGGAACTTTGCAGTAGCCGAGTTGAAGATTATGAATAATAAAAGTATTGAAAAAATTGGGAAAACTGGAATGAGCATTCCTATGATCCATTCTTGATGCAATCTTCTCCCTGTCATGGCAGGTGAGGAGCAAGATGCCCTGGACACCTCCAACGAGGTCAGGTGTCTGGAGGTTGCTGAGCAGGCCAAGCTCCTTTTCACTGGCCTTGTTTCCGGCATTGTCCTGGTGTTCCCCCTGAATTCCAAGCAGGATGTCTTGTGCATCCCTCCTCCAGAGGCCCGGAAAGCCATCAATTGCATGGCCCTGAGTAAGGGCGAGGAGCACTTAGCCATCGCCTATGACAGCATCGTCCTGGTGCTGGACATCAGTCCTGGGGACCCCTGTCCAGTCATCGATGGGCCAACCTACACCTTCTATACCCAGCTGCCTGAGACCATATCCAGCGTGGCCATTCTGGCCGATTACCGTGTGATCTACGGCATGACCAACGGTGATCTCTTTGTTTATGACTGTGCGAATTCCAAAGTGTTCTCTCTGGAGGCCCACAGGAGCCTAGTCACTTGTGTGGAGGTCAGCCACAAGGAGCAGCTAGCAGTCAGCGGGTCGGAGGAAGCCCTACTCTGTTTCTGGGACCTGCAGGCATACAAGGGGAGATTTGAGATGAGTTACATGGTGCGTGGCCTGCCACACCACATGCATGCTAGGTCCATGTGTTAGAAAACTGATGACAGATTTCACTTATTAAGTGAATACACAATGTGCCATTGACCAGGGTCAGGACTATGGTAAGGTAAGTGAGGCACTAGTCTCAAGAGCAGAGTTTAAGGGGGTGCCCCAAAGCTTGGCAATCAATCAAGAGAAATATTTTGATACGATATTTCAAAAAATCACAACGAATGGGAATGTGAAGAACAAAATTATCAACATTTTAAATAAAGACAGGATCAAATCCTGCACTGGCACAGCCCAGCCCTGCCTCTCTTTCCTCACCCTACTCCTAATTATGCCATTCTTTCACCCACTAGTTTAACTGCATAACCTATGCCAGGCCCCTTTCCAGCAGTGAAGAAGCAGTTGTGACCAAGGCAGACACCAAAAGTCCCGCCCCTTAGAGCCACATTCTAGTGGGAGAGACACCGTGAGCTCTGGAAGGGCAGGATCTTTTGTGTTTTGCTCACTTAGATGGCCCCATCCTTAGGATAGCTCCCAACATATCTTCAGGATTCAATAAATGTTCTCAAAATAAAAATAAAGCTGCAAATACGTGATGGTTTGGGGAGCAACAAAGGCTTTGAAAAAAAAGGGGCAAGGTCAAGGAGGTAAAGAGGGGCAAGGGATACTATTTAAGTTTGGTGGAACAGCATTCTAGACAGAAGGAATAGCAGCCGTGAAGATTCTGAGGAGGGAAACTGATGACTCCTTTACATACAATGTGTCTTAAGAGTCTGCACTGCCCACCTCATAAAGAGGTATTATAATTTTTGTATCAATATTATCAAGAGCTATGTTATTTATATATTAATAATACATATACATTATATAAAATATGTTAAAATATAATTTTTAAATTTAATCCTCAGACAATCTTATGAGGGTGGTGTTGTTATTCTAGTTTTCAGATGGGAACAAAGGCCATACCTTAGGTTGCAAGGCATAAAAATTGTTAATAAACACAGGGAGATGATCTTGTAACTAAGAGAACAGTATTTGTAGTTTCATCTTAAAAGGACTTTGTCCCACCTGATTTATTTATTTTTATGGAGCCACTATAAGGCTGGGATGTCAGTAAGTTTTTTCTTGTTGAGATGGGGAATGTCACCACAGTAGTTAAATACACCTAGCTTTCTGTTTTTGTTTTTAAATAAACTCAGTTTTAGAATGATTTTAGATTTACAGATGGTACGAAGGTTCCATCCACCAACCTGTCACCCAGCTTCCCCTGATGTTAATATCTTATGTAATGAGAGTGTGTTTGTCAAAACTAAGAAAATATGGGAGCAATATTATTAACTAAACTATAATGACTTTATTGGGATTGTATGTTATTTGACAGATTCCCTTTTTCTGTTCTAGGATCTAATCTAGGATCCCATATTATAGTTACCACAGAGCTTTTAATTAAAGACAAGTATGTCTAATTCTTGCATAACTAAGGTCATTTAAGAATTAAATCCTATAATTCCTATTTTCCAATGCAAAATGTTGCTAAACCTCTCAACCCAATTTTATTGAAGGTGTGTTTTGATCCTATGAATATTGATGCCACCCATCTCTCCAGGTTTTCAGTGGATCCATCATCCCCCATAGGGTGCTTACAAGCCTGGCTTCCTACACATATGCTTTGGGGCTGGTCTCTTGGGTGTCTTTCAGTCAGAAATCAAGATCATATTGTCTTTTTCAACAGAACTCTTTCTGTCGAGGAGTCCAATGTGCTTGTTTCTCCAAGGACGACAAGTATGTGTATGTGGGCTTGAAGGATCGCTCCATTATCGTCTTGAGTGTGCTGGATGGTGAGTCATTTTGCTTTGAGGGCAGAGCTAAGCTTATATCTGGATAAGGCCCTGCCGTGGGCATTAGAGGGCCTACTCTGACCTCCTCTAGCTGGTTCCCTCCCAGTCTTCTGCAGGTCAAGGGGATGGGCCCACTTGGAGCTACAGCTCTCCTCCATACCTAAGTTCTAGGCACCTGGAACTCCAAGACACCCTCCACACCTGGCCTGGGGCTCTCTTTAGGGCTTGTGCAGGCCTCTTCCCCAGGTGCATCCTTAGGAAGACAGACTACACCCCTAGGATGCACACCCCTAGGCTCAGGATGGCCATGAGGTGGTGTACATGGAGTCTGGAGATATGAGCTTGGTGGAAGGTTTACATGTATATGTGTGAGGCCCCTAAGGGTGTAGGATGGAACTGGGTATGGGAAAATAAGGGGGGGCCAAGCCACAAACAGCTACATTCCAATGTGAAGCTGAGGAGCCTGAGAATTTTCAACCCAAACCTGACCTTCCAGATGGTTTCGAAGGCACATTTATCAATGTAGGAGAATAGAGCATATTTCATTTAATAGTTTATTAGCTAGATTTGTAACATTTATATATGAGCCTTGATTCATTCTCTTGCCCCTGGTCCCATAAATGTCATGGGTGACTTGTTTAAGACCGACTGCTTCGAAAACCCCACATCTCTTGGTCAATTCCGTATTACACTAAAGGCGCACTAACAAGAGTTAACATTTCTTGTTTGCTGGGTGTGTTAGGTACTCTTACCAACCCATTTAATTCTCTCAACAGCCTCCCTCATTTTACAGAGCAAAAACTGAGACTCTGAGAAATTGGGTGACTTGGTTGAAGCTGGTATGCCTGATCCCCATATTACCTTTGTCACCTTCTTACACTGTCTCCTATAAAAAGAGAATCCATATGACACTGGCAGGAAAATAGAAGTCATTGCTATCTCTGTTTGACATGAAGAAGCTGAAGTTCAGAGAGATTAAGGGACTTGGCCAAGGTCACAAAGCAAGTAAGAGGCTGAATGAATATCAGGTAGAACTGAATACATCATAATCAAATATATTGTAATTGAATATATAGTAGTTGAATACAGTATAGCAACGATGCCTAGCAAAAAGTCACAGTTGGCTCAGAAACAGAGGTATGTAGATAGTGGCCTTAAAAGCCCATCCTAAGCAGGTTCACAACTTCTCTTCCTACTCCTCCTCCAATGATAATATTTACTGGACTCATTCTGGACTAAAAACTGATACTGACATACATGACATCTTTGAATCTTCAGAATTCCCCTCAGCAGATACGTATGCTCAGGTATCATTCTCATAATGAAGTTGAAGCAAAAGGGGCTCCTAGAGTTTAGATGTCATACCTGAGCCAGCTGCAAGGATTTGACCCCATGCAGCCAACTCTCAAATGTGTGAGATCAGACCTCTGTGGTCCCAGTTTGCTCATTTGTGTGGCCCTGCCCTCTACCCCCTACAGGCACCCTGCTGGCTGTCCAGTTTGTCCATGCCCTGGTGAACAGAATCATCCCAACCAACAATGGCTTCATTGCCCCCACCAGACATGGCTATCTGATCCGCGAACGATTCCAGTGTTCCTCATCAAGAGCCTCACAGCAAGAACCCCTCAAGAACTTCAGGAAGGCGGTATGGATGATCAAATCAAGGCAGAGAGAAAAACTGGCTGCTGCTGCAGGGGCACTGCAGGACGCGGAATCAAGGAGTGCCCAGGGAAATGAATGCAAATCAAACAAACGCTCACAAGTCTGCCTGATAGTGTAGAGCCCCCCACAGGGACATGGGGCTCCATGAGTTAGCTCCATTCAGTCTGGCTGAAGCAAAGAGAATGCATGTGTTGCTGTATATGTGACCCAGACATTGCTTCTTACCTTTTTTCCATTCCTCTCTCCTCCACGTCAGCTCCATTTGCAGGCCTGCCGCCCCCAGGTTTGCAACATGGTGGCCAAGTTCAGTAGAAAAGAGAAATTCCTTTTCCCAATAGTTTGAACTAAAGTCCCAGCCTTGATTCTATTGGTCCCAGTTGGCTCATATGCCCATCCTAGAACCAATCTCTGTCTCTGTGCAGCACTGTGATTGGCCAGGTTGACCCAATGCCTACCTGGGTTGAGGCTGGAGTCAATACCACCCAACTATGTGGACTAAGGATGAGAGGGGTTATTTCTAGGAGGAAAATTGGGGTGCTGGTACCAGGCAAAGTGGGGATGGTGGATGTGAGACTGACCAAATTACAGATGTGGACCACAGAGCTTTTCAATTTATAAAGCACCAGGTGTTATGGTCTGATTCTTAACAGAGCCCATACTTTAGGGGGGCAGGAGTTTCTGCATCCATTTTACAGACAAGGTAACTGAGCCTTACAGAGGTAGCTGTGATTTACTCAAGGTCAAAGCCCTAGATGCAAGAGCTCTGAAAAACAAGAGCCAGGAGCCGTCCTGTCCCAATTCTTCTTGGCTCACCTCACTCCAATTTAATCTCGCAAGCACGACCGTCTATACCACTAGTGGCACACGCTAATGTCCACAGGGGCCAATGAGAAATCTGGATGATTGTCATGCACCTGGGTGAGGAGACAAACCTGATAGAGATGGTGGGAATGTGAAGGGCACATGCTCTGTTTCAGGTGGGCATGGGCACCCTGACTTTACTAGAAACTCCATGGGGAAAGTATCCCACTTTTGTGAGAAATATAGACTTGAATGCAAAATGTTCCTATTTTTAAAAGTTGGTAATTGGCTCCAATTTACATCTCTAGGCACATTTGGCATGTGTGTCTCTAGTTTGTGAGCTGACTTCATGACCCAAACTGGCATTGAAACAGTAAATCTTCCAGCTCTACTCCCAAACTTGGAGGATAGAGACGCTTTAACTTAAAAACTGGAAGCTCTTGGAAGCAGATGGAAAGAGCTGCAAACATCTCCCTGCCATTCTTTTGGACCATCTCTGCCCTATGCAAGTTCAACGGTTGTTTCCATTCCACTGAAATAGAGCTTTCTTCTTTGCTTATAGCCTTCTAATAGCCCTACTTGCTTCTGAGGCTTTTGCTGTAAGAACAGGAGAGTCCAGATCTTCCAGGTACTATTCCTTCTCCCTTCTGTGGGATTCAGAGTTTCAGGAAAAGTAACCTTAGAAACAGAAGCTTTGAGTTGGATATGACTCTACTAATTGTCTTGGTTCAACTTGAACCAAGGAGGGCTTTGGCAGTTCTGCAAATTAGCACCAGATTCCATTAAAAATATTTTAAACTGTATGCTCAGGTGCATTGGGCAACAGGTTTTAAGGTGTTGAAGATAATTAACTTGGGATTGTCCTGCAATCTCCATTTAACTTAGATTTCAAGGGGAGCCCTTGAAAAAATAGCTACTCTTTGCCACCAGTTCTCTGTGAATCAAGAAACAAAGTGGATGTTGTGACAAAGATTTTAGCTACAACTTCTGGTTTGATGGCCTTAGTGAAAATCAGTTGGTTTGTACATAAAAACTAAATTGAACATATGAAAGAAATTTTTACTAATAAAATTCTACTCCAAATTATTGCTTATATTGGCGACTTTGCAGTGAGTTTTCACTTGAGAAAGAGTTTGGTTGCTATGAATGTTTGATAAGCCTTGTGCTTGGAGAAGTGACTTACCTGAGATCTCCCAGACATGGAGAAGCCCGGATGAGAGTGTGGTTATCAAAATCCCCACCTTGCTCTCTTACGCTTAGCAGGGCCAATCATCCAAACTGGGACACTTTTTAAGCATAAAAAGAGATGCTTCTAACAATTACTCCCAGACTACAGAAATAGACTGGACTATCGCAAGACAACTGAAATTTATAGCCCTCCTAGCTGTAACAGGAATAAATTTATGTTATATTCTAGGGACTTTTTAAAAATAGAGATAATATTCTAGGGACTTTTTTAAAATAGAGATATAAATGACATATAACATTATATTAGTTTCAGGTGTACAACATAATCATTTGATAAATGTATACATCACAAAATGATCACCATAATAAGTCTAGTGAATATCCATCACTACACAATTACAATTACTTTTTTTTTGTTTATCTGTTTCTTGGTTGCTACTCTGTCTTAATTGGTTTTGTTTGTTTATTAAGGTATAATTGACCTATAACATTATATTAGTTTTAGGTATACAACATAATAATTTAATATCTGTATATATTACAAAACTATCACCACAATGAGTCTAGTTAGCATCCATTGCCACTCAAGGTTATAAAAAGTTTTTTCTTATGTGAGAAACTTAAGATCTAGTCTCTTAGTAGCTTTCAAACATATAATCAGTCTTGTTAATTACAACCATCATGTTGGACATTACATCCCCAGAACTAACTTATTTTATAATTGGAAGCTTATGATCCTGTTCAACATTTTAAACCTACCCCTCCCCCCTTATCTGCAACCACCGATCTGTTCTTTGTATCTATGAATGGGTTGTTTCTTTTTTAATTTTAAAGTTTACTTTATTTTAATAGTCTAAAGACTATTTACTTATTTCAACCTGAAAATGTTCAAACTTACAGGAGACTTGCATTGTGAGGACAACGACCATGCATTGACTCACCACTGGGATACAATTATCACCTTCCATCTTCTGCAAAAACCATTTCAAAGTGATACATTTCAGGCACTAAGTTTAAGGAGGCACCAAAAAAACTTAGCAATCAAGATAAATAATATTTTATTGCCATATTTTAAAAAATAAAATGAATAAAAAGTGTATGATGAACAAAATATCAACATTTTAAATAAAAATGGAATATGACCCTGCATTTGTACAAACCTGCCTCACTAGTCTCACCCTAATTCCAGACCTGTTGACATCAAGACACCTTATCTATAAACATGTCAGGACAAGTCTTTTAAGAATAAAGTCATTCTCCTACATAACCACACACATCTATGAAAACTAATAATTGTTATTTAATGTCTTAAAAGGCATCCCTAGTTTTCCTAATTGGCCCTAAAACATCTTTTATAGCTTTTCTTTCTAACTGGGACCCAATCAAGATTTGTTTATGCATTGTATTTAGTTGTTTTGTCTCTTTAATTCCTTTTATTCTACAGCAGGATTCAGTAAACCATGGCCTGTGAGACTGTCGCCGGTTTCTGTAAATAAAGTTTTATTGGGACATGGTCACGTGTGTCGCTTACACATTGCCTGTGGCTGCTTTCATGCTACAGTGACAGAGAATTACGGCCTTAGTGCAAAAATTATTTGCCTTCTGGCCCTTTACAGAAAAGTGTGCCAACTCTGGTATTAAGGCTTGATTAGATTCAGTGTAAACGTTTTTTTAAAAACATTTTTAATAGATTTTAATTTTTAGAGCAGTTTTAGGTTCACAGCAAAACTGAATGGAAGGTACAGAGACTTCTCACATACCCTCCACCCCCATACATGCATAACCTCCCCCATTATCAACATTCCCCACCATAATGGTACATTTGTTACAACTGATGAACCTACACGAACACATTATCGTAGGGTAAACATTTTTGACAAGGCTTCTTGATAGGGAGTATTTATTATCTATTGCTGCATAACAAATTACCACAAACTTTGTAGCTGAAAATCATAGCCAATTTTTATTTCACAGTTTCTGTGGGTCAGAAATCCAGATGCACTATGGCTGGGTTCTCTGTGCAGGGCCTCACAAGGTGTCAGCTGGGCTGGGAGCTCATTGAGAGGCCAGAGCCCTCTTCCATGCTCATTCAGTTTATTGGCTGAATTAAGCTCTCGTAGCTGTGGGACTGAGGACCTCAGCTCCTAGAGGCTGTCCATGACAGCACTGGTTTCTCCCTCAAGGCCAGAAGGATTGCATCTGTCTGATGCTTCAAGGCTTTGCCCTCCAGAATATCTTTTAAAGGATGTCCTGATCAGGTCAGGCCCACCCTGAATAATCTCCCTTTTGATGAACTCACCATTGACTCATTTGGGACCCTAAATACACCTGCAAAATCCCTTTACCTTTGCTGTGTGACGTCACCTAATCTCAGGAGCGACATCCATTATACTCCCAGGTCCCACCCACACTCTAGGATGGAGGGTTAGATGGGGCATACATGCCAGGGGTGAGAATATCTGGGGTCCATGTTGGAATTTTGCCACAACATAATTCTAAACTTTAGAGGTTTTGGTCATAAAATCTGCCACCTGGGAAAACTTATATTAGTTCAAAATAAGATCTTTTGATCTTGTCTTCATATACTCCCCAAAACACTGTCCAACAGAAGACCTACCTAAGAACCTTACCTTAATGTTAAATTTGATAAATAGTAAGGAAATTTGTGTTCCAAAGCTGGTCTATCTTAACTGTCAACTCTAAGGTTTTCAACTTAATCTGTGTCAATGAAAATAGTAAAGAAAAAAATGTAGCTTAGAAATGTATTATGCTTTATAAAAGTAAGAATGAAAAGGTGTACGCGTACTATTGCCCACATGTGGACACATGCATATGAAAATACACATACAGGTTTTATAACAGCATGGGGAACAAAAAATTGCCATGACCATTATGGGAAAATACACCCTACCATCCAGGACATTTAACCCAGTCTATCAGAGAATGAGGAAGACTTTCTGGAGGAGGTGGCATTCTGTCTGAGTTCTGAAGAATGCACACATGCACTCACACATACATACAGGAGGACTGGATTGTGGTTGCCTATTCTCCAAATGAATGAGGATTTTCTTTGAGCATATGAAATCTATGAAAAGAATGGAAAACAAAAGTGGTCCCTAAAATTTGAATAGAATCTCACTTCTTTGGTGCAAGGGGTATTATATAATGACTCTGTTGGCATGTCAGAAGCCTATATATGTTGGTCCTCCAGAACAGTGCCTAATAGGTTGCCAGGCATGACAAGGACTGTCCAGACATCTAGTGGCCTCAAAGAGCTTAGTCTGTCTTAGCTGCTTTTCCTATAGGAATGTAGGAAAATCAAGCAGAATTGTTTCTAGGCTGGGAGCCACGAATCCTCTTTGCTTCCTTCATTCTCACTTCCACATCCACCCAATACCATATACTTTCTGCTTTATCTTCTAAATATCACCACTTTCCATCCCTTTCTCTCCACTTTAATTGCTCCCACCATAGTCTAAACAACCATCATCCTTTGCTTAAACAATGGAACAGCCTCCCTGCACCTTCCCTGGCTTCCCTCCAATCACTTCCCTGTAGGGCAGTCAGAGCATTTGCTTCCCAATTCCAAGGGGCTCAAGGTAGCTCCTTGCATAAAAACCATATACAATTTCTACTCGAGTGTGAAATGCCAAGACCAATATTCTTAATTCATCCCATCAAGATGAGTGGACTGCCTCCTCTGGCCTCTCCACATTAATACTGCACCCTCTTTCTACTCCCATACTCCCTTGCAGTTTGAAAACACTGGTCTTTTTTTTTTTTTTTTAGTTCAGATTAACTGCATTCCTTCTCATGGCAGGTCCTTTGCACAGTTGTTCCCTCTGACTTTCATGGTGAATGTCTACACATCCTTCAGAACTCAGCTAGAATGTCTCTTTCTCCAGGAAGCCTTCTTCATCCCCTGCTAGACTGGATTATGTCCTGAAGTGGTAGGGTGTATTTTCCCATAATGATCATGGCACTATTTTGTCCCCCATGCTATTCCAGACCCTGGCCACTCCACAGCTTCTGGAATCTCTTTGAAAGACTTCATCTGGTCACTATGTAAAGACTGCAATGGAAATGATTCCCTGTGACTTCTGAGACTGGATCAGAATCGGTGACATAGGGCTTCCACATGGCTCATGTTCCTCTCAAAACTATGGTGCTTGGAACCCAGCTGTCCTGTTGTAAGGAAGCTATGGCTGCATTAGGAGGCCCCAGCATGGGTCTCAGCCTATAGCCAGCAGCAAGTGACAAACAGGTTAGTAAAATTTCAGAGGATTCTGGATCCAGCCTTCCAGCTGACACCACGGGGCCAGATATGAGCTATTTCTGCCAAGCTTGCCCAAACTGCAGATTGGAAAACAAAATAAATGTTGATGTTATTCTAAGTCTCTAACTCTTGGGGTGGGGGGTTGGGTTGTTACACAGCCAAAGTACCTGGAACATAGTAACTGTTACACCTGTACCTTCTCTTTGAACTGTTATAGTTGAAACTTTACATTGGTTTGTGTGATAATTTGATTCCTATCCTTCTAGAAAGCTCTAAGAGGACAAAAGCCTTGTCAGTTTTGTTCACTATTCCATTCCTGACACCTAGCACAGTGCCTGGTAAATGATAAACTCACTGCCAGTGTGTCCTCAGCTTTTCTGCACCTCTTCACAAATAAAAAGAGATGATATTTGGTCATTGATTGAATGTTCATTCATTTGATAAATGCTCACTGGTTTGGCTCTGTGTCAGAAATTTGTTTTAGAGACGAAGCACAAAAAAGAGGATGTACAAGGGACTGTGGGAGGGCAGAGGAAGGGGCAGTTTGGGTGTGTTTTGAAGGACACATTGGGCTATGTTTAGGCGGCTGTGTGCCCATACTCCATTATCGCAACAACCCTGAAAAGCAGGGGTCCACCAACATTTTTCAGTAAATATATCAGGCTCTGCAGACTTCAGGATCTGTCTCATCTACTCCCCTGCTGCTGTAGCGCAAAAGCAGAGATGACAGGTAAAGAGTGGGTGTGCATGTGTTTCAATAAAACTTTATTTACAGACACTGAAATTTGAATTTCTGAATTTTCACGTGTCACGAAAGTCTTCGCTTTGGAATTTTTCCCCAACTTTTACAAAATATAAAAACCATTCTTAACTTGCTCGTGAAGCCGGACAAAAGCAGGCAGCAGGCCTGGTTTGCCCACCTGTGCTATACAAGGCGTTTCTTAACTTCAGTTTTGGGGACAAGAGTCCACTGCGAGGTCCTCAAGGGGCAGCCCTTCTTGACTTCGCTAGGCCGCGCCCCTAGGGCGGAGCCAGCGCATGCGCGGCCACCCAGCAGGCGGGGGCGGGGCAGGCAACGGCTCGGACATCCAACATGGCGCACGCTGGCAGTGGCGGTGGCCCCGCGGGCAGGGGGCTAAGTGGCGCCCGCTGGGGTCGCTCGGGCTCCGGGGGCCACGAGAAGTTGCCAGTGCACGTGAGTGGCGTCCCAGACCTCCCTTGGGGACCCCGTCGCCCTGGCCCTGCAGGCCTACGACCCCCACCGGGGCCCCAACCGGCCCCTCCTCAGCCTCCCCTCTGCGCGGCCCCGGACCCCCTCACCCAGGCTCCTCAGAGGACCTCTCGGAGGTCCCTCTCCCTGCCAGGGACCTCTGCCCCTCGTCCCCTCCGCTGACCCCGGTGCACCGGGACCCCCCCACCTCCCTTCCCGCAGGTGGAGGACGCCCTTACCTACCTAGACCAGGTGAAAATCCGCTTCGGCAGCGACCCTGCCACTTACAACGGCTTCCTGGAGATCATGAAGGAATTCAAAAGCCAGAGGTAGCCATGGGAACCCTTTCCACCCCGAGGGGCCGCCTTCGGGCTGAGGTGGGTGGGAGCCCCCCAGCTGGGTGACCTTGCACAGGTCGTCAAACCTCTCAGAGCCTCAGTTCCTTCTTCTAAAAAACGGGCGTGGACAGTCCTCCCTTGCAGAGCTGAATTCCTGGAAGGAGGGCAGGTATGAGGCTAGAGAAGCTAATCTGAGCAGCAGAGTCGGACCCTGTCTTTCTTCAGAATGTCGATTTTTAAATGAATTTTGTTCATCCAAGACTTTTAAAAATTATTTTCCTCCAAGCTCTGCATTAAAATGTTATTTATCTTAATTGTTGAATGTTTTTGGCATCCTCTCTCCCTTAAATATTGTCCCCAAGAAGAGTGCTGCACTAGTCTCAGGCCTGCTAGGAAGTTATGCACATAAAATGCTTAGTAAGGGACCTGGCTCTTTTGAAGGCACTTAAAACACGTTAACTGTTTTCGTAGGCATAGAATCAGAAAGGTTAGAGATCCATAGAGGACCTTGAGATCATGCCCATGTTTGCCAGGAGACTTACTAAGGCTTAGAGTGGGCCAGGGGCAGAGACAGGACTAGAACTTGGGTCCTCTATTAGGTTCTCCATTGTCACAGCCCCACCATGCTGCTTTTCCCTCTGAGGAAATATGGTAGGGCTAGCCTCGTTTCCTTCCACAAGCATGATGATAAGGGTTTAGCCCCGACTACAGCCGTGAGAGACTCCATCCCTCTGTGATTCTCTCCAGGAGGGCACAGGGAGCAGAACACAGTTGGCAGAATCACCCCTGTCACATTTTAGAGTGCTTCACTATCGTTGAGAAGCTGGTTACATGGCACTGTTATGGGAGTTAGGAGTAGATTTCATTTTTAATTTCCTCCTTGAGACAGTTTTGCCTACTTGTATTCTTTGTTTCAGCATTGATACTCCTGGAGTCATCCGACGAGTCTCACAGCTGTTCCACGAACACCCTGACCTCATTGTTGGATTCAATGCTTTCCTTCCCCTCGGGTACAGAATCGACATTCCCAAGAATGGCAAGTTAAACATACAGTCGCCTTTGTCCAGCCAGGTATGCCACTGCACTAGCAGCCATAACATGGCCTGCCCTGGTACTCAGGTTGGGCAGCACATCTCATGTATTGCATTGCCAGAAAGCCAGCGACAATCTGGTCTTTTTCTAGACATGCTAATTGTTCCTAGCACAAATCAAAATAGATCGAAACACCTACACAGTCAGTCTCAGCTTCTCAAATTGATCCATTTGGAGGATTTAAATAAAGAGTAGATGTATTAGTGCATGTCAGAGAGACATTCTCCTAACATAGTTAAAATGTCGATTCAAAATAACTACATCCTTGGTGGTCATGGTCTTGGCCTGAGGCTTTTCCTATGAATGCACTGGGTAGGCCACACTTGTACTTGGGCATGTGGTTGCTCCGATGTCACCCACAAAGTGAAGTGTTTGAAGTGCGGGTGTCAATGGCCATTTTTAGTGTTGGTGTGCTGAATTTAATTGCTGGCCAGGTCATTGGCTCAGCTCAGGCTTCTGGCTTAGGTCTCTTTCTTGATGACAGCTTGCTCCCTCTTCTGTCTGCAATCTGAAAGCCTTTTCGAGCTTTACTTTTATAGAGTCACCATTGTTTTCTCCACCTCAACCCTGTTGCCATTCAAAGTATAAGCTTTGGTGCGGGGGAGTTGGCAAGAGCTTTGGAGGATGTTTAGCAGCGTCCTTGACTCTGTCCACTATGCCCTCCGCCAATGAAGACAGTCAAAAATGTCACCATTACCACATGTTTCCTGGGAGTTAATTATCCCCAATTGAGAACCACTGGTCTGAGTGAACTAGCTCTCAATATCCTCCCATCTCTGCCCTAGGGGTTTTAGTGAGAAAGGTAAAAATCTGCCACAGAAAGCATTTTGCAGGTTTCTCCTCTGTCGGAGGAGTGTCCTGTCACTGAGGCAGTTAGATCCAGAAGGAGAACAGCAAGAGGCCTACACAAGCAAGCTCCGCCTTCAGCATCTTGTCTTGTTGAAGCCAAAGAGTATTTCTCAGTTTTAAAAAAGGAACTTGGAAGCCTGCAGCCGCTGAATTCCAAACAACCTCTATTTCACGTTTATGAATGAAGCCCCAGGATCCAGATGTGGGGCTCCTGCCTCCAGGGATAAAAGCCTCTGCAGGATTAACCTCCAGAACAATCACAGCTGGGGGAGAAAACCAGCCTTGTTGGTAGCATTGTGCACGGAGCACTTTGTGTGTCTAAAGCACCCTATAAATGCGAGGTGTCATTTCCATTGCTTGCTATGAAAGAGCACAATCCAAGACCTGAATTGTGCTTCCCATGTGGAAATGGCCTATCTCAATCCCTGATTAGCTGAAAGCAGAGCGCAGAGTCACTTCACTCTCCAGGGTGCTGGAGCTAAACTGCACAGAGGGGGCCCTTTCTCCCTTCACCCCCCAGATAGCTGTGGGGCCCCTGCTGTTCCACACACTCCAGAGAGGACTGTGGTGGAGATAACAGCCCAGAACAGTCTCATCTCCCCCTGGATGGGTTAGGTGACAAAGGTCCATTAACTTGAGGAAAGATATGAGAGGACTTACTTAACAAACACTTATCAGGGCTTTATAATCTCACTGCAGCCACATCTTGGGCCCCCTCCATCAGCTGGAGAAGTGCATTGGAGAACTTATACCAGCCCACTCATTTTCAGTCAACACTGAGGACCTGCAGGGTTTCCAGCCCCACTTCTCAGCAGTTCTCCATGCCTTACATAAGCGAGATGTCCTTCTGGCTTCCTGGAGTCCTTGCAGAGGCCATAATAGTCAGAGACCTTTAAAGGGCTCCCCACGTGCCAATGCCCTGGTGATTTCTTTTTAATTGGTTTTTGTAGCCTCACTATTTTGAAGCACAGCTTTGTCTTTTTTTTTTTTTCATTTTTCACCTCATCATAAATCTTGTCAACTACAGACAAGGAGGAAGTAGCTCCTAGGTGCCAAGGTAGAGAAATAAGGGCATCTCAGCCTTTGGGGAGCCCTTTGTGCAGGGCTTCTGAGCCTTGGCACCATCGCCATTGGGGCTCATCACGTTGAGGTGTCCTATGCACTGTAGGAGGCTGAGGGGCATCCCTTCTCCACATGGCACAAGTAGCACACCCTCCTCCACTGCGACAACTTAAAAATGTCTGCAGTTGTTGCCAGGTGGCCCCTGTGGGGCAGTATCACCCGAGGTGAGAACACTAGTCTAAAAGGGCAGACAGACATGTGCCATGATGTGGGAAGCATGGCCACAGGACAGCCAGGGGACCATGGTGGGAAGAGTGTTCCTTGTTGGAGCTGCAGCCTCCAGAGTTGGTGCCATTTGGATATGGTCATCCGGGCCTGAGTTGTTACATCACCTCCACAGAAAGCCCCCCACTCTCATCCCCAGGTCTTCACATTGTACTGTTTTGTATATTTCAAAATAGGAAAGTCAGGAAAAGAAATTAAAAATCCACCATTCCTTGTTGATTTGCCTTCCCTGGCAAACTGGGAGTCCTCCAGATCAGGCAAGACCCTCATCTGCCTGGGTCACAACTGTCACCATTTCAGGATGGTGACAGGCACATGATGGGGCAAGACACTGGATGTCAGTGGGTCCCATTGAGGGCAAACCCTGCCTTCTGGGAGCCATCCCTTTTCTGTTTGGCTGGGAAAACAGCCAGCTTGGACAGAGATAAAAAAAATTAACCTTTAGCTCGACTGATAAGTAGCCCTGTTGTATTTAAAGGGAGGCCTGCTGTCTTCTCTCTGGGGAGGGTCGTTTGGAAGTCAGTCATTTCTTGGCAGATTGTCTCAGTTTATGCCTAAATCACCCACGGAGTAGGTGTAGACCACCTCCTCTGCACCAGGCCCTCAAAGTGCTTGCACAGTTGAGGTAGGGACTTGTGAGATGCAGATGGACAACTATGAAATATTCAAGGGAGTTTAGCACTGCAAGCAAAAGACAGCAGGGGCAGGGCTTGAGGGGAATGGGAGCCATGCCTCTGTCTGGGGATGAGGGATCATCTTGGTGGTGGGAGTAAAGGCCTGAGGTGGGAATGAGTGGGTGTGCTTGAGAAATAGCCAGTGGAGTCAGGACATGAAGAGGAGAGGGTAGGAAAGAGAACCGGGAGTGTGGGAAGTTGGAGAGTTCTGGTCACTCTGGCTGCTGTGCTGGCAGTAGACTGAGAGGCAGAGAGGATCTGTGAGGCAGGGAGGGGCTTCGTGTGATCCAGACACAGTATGGTGATGGTACAGACTAAAGGTGGGATGTCCGTGAAAGTGAGAAGTTCGAGGCAATCCAGGATGCCTGCACCTCTGGGTGAAGGTTGCTGTTCCGTAGAGGTGACATGTCTGAGGAGAGTGTGGGCGGTGCTGCTCTGTGCTTGGAATATGATGGTTGATGAGGCATCTTAAATATTGAGGCGGGGCTGTGTGTAGACAGTCAGATGGACAAGTCAGCCATAAGGGGTGGCTTCTTAGCATCTAGGAAACATTTCAACTTCTTGGACCAGAGCAGGCAAAGAAGAAAAATACCGAATGTTCTAGAAGGTTCAGAGCAGAGATTTGGCAAACTATGGTCCATGGGCCAAAGCCAGCTTGTTTTTGTATTTTTTACATTTTCCTAAGAGTACATTAAAGATTTTTAATGTGATATTCATATAAAATTCATCATCATAACCATTTTATAGTGTCCAATTCAGTGGTTTTTAGTATATTCACAGTATCACACAACTGCCACCAATTCCAGAACATGTCTATCACCCCAAAAAGAAACTGTATACCCAATTCTCCCCTGACAGCGCTATTCACTTTCTGTCTCTGTAGAAGTGCCTGTTCTGGACATTTCATGTAAATGGAATCATACACTATATAACCTTTTGTGTCTGGCTTCTTTGGTCAGCATGATGTTTTTGAGGTTTATTTATATTGTATCAGAGCTTCAATGAATCAGAATACCATTCTTTTTTATGGCCAAAAATATTCCACTGTGTGGATGGACCACATTTTGTGCATCCATTCATTGGCTGTTGGACACTTGTGTGGTTTCCATCGTTTGGCAATTGTGACTAGTGCCACTATGAACGTGTGTGCAAGGATATGTTTAAACATCTGTTTTCAGTTCTTGGGGGTCGATATCTAGGAGTAGAATTGCTAGTTCACATAATAACTATGTTTAGCTTATTAAAGACCCACCAGACTGTGTGCCATAGGGGATGCACCATTATTGTCTGGCCCATTTTGTGAAGCCCTGGTCCCTAGTGATGGTTCTCTCTCTTTTTACAGTGACTTACTCCAGGGGTTTGTAACAGGCATGTGGTCTCTGAAAATGTCCCATTAGAGTGGTTGTGAGTTTCCTGTGAGCACACAGACTCCTCTGAAGCAAACTGTAACCCCAGGGCTACTCCCTTCTCCTTCTCCTTCTAGCTCTTTCCACCCAAGGCAATCAGGAAGAGCATTCCCAAAGTATCTTAGAATGAATTCCAGTGCCAGGGAGAAATGGCATTTGGAATTGTGACTGCTCTAGATCTGTTGTGTCTCTGCTTTCCTCAGCTCAGACTTTCTAGATACCCTCTACAGCCACTGTTATGAGTTGAACTGTGTCCCCCTCAAATTCTTACATTGATGTCCTAACTCTCAGTGCTTAGAATGTAACTGTATTTGAAGATAGGGTCTTTACAGAGGTAATTAAGGTAAAATAAGGCCCTCAGGGTAACCCCTAATTCAGTCTAACTGGTGTCATTATAAGAAGAGGAAATTTGGACACACAGAGAGACCCAGGGATGTGTGTACATGGATGACTGTGTGGGGACACAGCAAGAAGGCAGCCATCTGCAAGCCAAGAGGCCCTAGGAGAAACCAACCCTGCCAACACCTTGATCTTGGACTCCAGGCTACTGAACTGTGAGGAAATAAGTTTATGTTGTTGAAGCCACCTGGCCTATGTTGTTTTGTTGTGGCAGCCCACGCTGGCTTGTATACCCACCCCGACAATGGCCAGTGCGCCCAGCTGTCCCCACCTTACTGGAGTCTTCTGGTCAGCGGTTGATGTAGGAGAAGTGCCGGGCACTTGGACAATGGAAACAGTAGACTCAGTTTGTTCCTTCATTGGTCACCTGCTCATCCCCAACACTGGAGAAAGCCCACTCTGTTCCAAGCTCTGTTGCAGGCAATGGGGACACAACCATGAACCATGATGCTTGCCATGGAGTAAAACAGCAAGGAAGAAGCTCGGAATGCCGGGAGACGATGGCATTTTAGTTTGGCATAGGATGGTTCCAGAAGACTTCTGGATAACCAGCCCCCACATGCTGGGGACCTGCAGGATACCAAGGGTCACTCTTGATGGCCCAGCCATCCATGGTCAGTGGTAGAGAGAGGCGGTCATCAAAACCACATGCAAAATTCCAGTTTAGAAACATAAACAAAACCTCTTTTGGGAAGTAGTCCTGTTCCACCACGAATTAGGATTCTGAGTGCGCAGGAAAGAGACACATGTGCCTATTTTTTATTTTTATTTGTATTGATAAAACACGCAAATAGAGGGCATGCTTGATGACTGGTCAAGGCCCATCTCAAGTGACTTTCCCTGGGCTTAGCACCAAAAGTCCTGCAGACGTGGGCAGCCTAGACAGCTGGCTCCCCTCACCTCCAGGGTCTCAGTGTTATACCTACTGAAAGCAGGTTCTTTCATACCTGAAATGGGTTGGCAAAAGACTTTTTTTATAAAGAGCCCCAAACTCCATTCCAGAAAGGATTAAACAATCCACATTTTATACTTTTCTCCCAAACACTAATTTTTCAAAGTGTAGAGTGTGTCAGACCTTCATGTTCCCTGAATCGATTGTAAAAGGTCGAGTGGAGGCGAGTCTAGGAGACTCTCCCAGGAGCATGTCGGCCCACAGAAAGCCGAGGAGGAGCTGTCTGCATATTCTATGCCTGCCCCCCACATTCCTTCCTTCAGGCCCCCAGAAGTAACCTTTTTCTACATCTAATTAAAACACTTGGCTCTATGATAGGTTTTGCTTGTTCTTGTACAGACAGTGGCTAGGTCTGACATTTGTCACAGTCTGTTCCTGGTATTGGGCTGACAGTAACTCTCTGTCGTGTTGTCAGGAGAATTCGCACAACCACAGTGACTGTGCTGAGAACTTCAAGCAACAGCTGCTATACAAGGAGGACAAAGCCCAAGTGCCCTTGGAGTCAGATTCTGTGGAGTTCAATAACGCCATCAGCTATGTGAACAAGATTAAGACCCGCTTTCTGGACCACCCTGAGATCTACAGGTCATTCCTGGAGATACTGCATACTTACCAGGTAAGAGGCCTTGGATCACACTTCTCTGTGGCTGTTTGTGGCCAGTGGTAGAGAGAGGCAGGCAGTCATCAAATGTCCAGTGCATTGGAAGCTTTTAGATTTTCTTGTTTGAATTCATGAAATCCTATAAAAATCTGATAAGCTTTTTTTGCATTGATTTTTTTTTTTTTTACTGTGACAAAATATACATAACATAAAACTTAACCATTTTAATCATTAAGAGGTATACAATTCATGGGCGTTAAGTACATCCATATTGTCATGCCGCCATCATCACCGTCCATCTTCCAAACTCTTCATTTTGCAAAACTGAAACTCTGTCCCCATTAAAAATGAACTCCCCATCCATTTCCCCCAGCCCCTGGCACCCACCATTCTACTTTCTGTCTCCATGAATTTGACTCCTCCAGGGACTTCACATAAGTGGGATCATATAGTATTTATCCTTTTGTAACTTGGTTTATTTCACTCAGCATAATGTCTTCAAGGTTCATTCATATTGTAGCATGTTTTAAAATGTCCTTCCTTTTTTAAGGCTGAATTATATTTCATTGTGTGCATGGACCACATTTTGTTCATTCATCTGTTGATGGACACTTGGGTTGCTTCCACATTTTGGTTGCTGTCAACAACAACCATTTGGGTGTACAAATACCTGTTAGAGTTCTGTTTAGTTTTTATTTTAATTTACTTTTTGAGTAAATTTATACCTTGGCACTGAAGAAGTACTAGGAAACACACATCAGAGAGATTTTAAAAGAACCTAAGGGACACTTTTTTTTATAAGATAATTTCATTGTTGTTTAGGCCACACATCTTCTTTTATTTTTGCTGATTACAGCTGGGCCCTGTGCCAGGTGCTGGGGTGACAGAGATGAATGGTTGCTACTGCTTTGGAGTTCAGTCTAGAGGTGGGAGAAAGTTAGAGATAATTGGGGCAGAAAAGAAGGGAAGTGTATAGAAGTATGTCAGAGTTAACTGTTGCCAACTGCGTGGGGGACCAGGGAGAGAATGTTTAGGTCAGATCTTGACAAATGGGTCAGAACCATCAGGCAGACAAGTACAGATGAAATGTGGATGCTTAGTGTTGAGAATGGCCTGCAAAGGTCCAGGGGTCAGAGCAGATAGCTGGCTTCAGGGGAATTGACAGGAAGTGTGGGTAGGCCAGTGGCAAGGGACTTGCAGCTATGAACATCCGATCTGTGTGTGGGAGGTGATGTGTGGGATCATAGGGGCTTATGGGTCCTTCACAGATTCCATGGGGTCATCACAGCTTAGGGGCTGGAAGGATCATTAGCAAGAAGCCTGTGAGGTGTCTGTTGTGCAGTGGGAATTGGGGCAGAGATATTAGACGCATTCAAGGTCAGAGTGTCATGCAGGGAGCTTGGATGTCATCCTCTTCAAGACACGGAGTTTCTGATGCCTTTTATTTTTCTAAGCAGAACCCACTTTTATTTTCTGCATTCTATAAGAATTTATTTGAGCCAAACTGACAGTATATGCCAGGGAGCAAGATCTAAAATGCTCTGGAAAATAACAGTTTTGTAGCTTTTATGCTTTTAAAATTAGAGAGGAGACTAAGGGAGATTGGAGAAAGCAAGGAGGGATTGGATTACAGGACAGGTAACAAGATTATGTGCTCTCTTGAGGGTTAGTACCTCCTTCAAAGGGTATTCTGACATTTCAAAGGTGTGTTAACCGATGTGCACAAGAAGAATGGACAAGGCTGGCTTAAAACCTTTCACAAATGAAATTATAGGCCTGGGGTGTGATGACCCACTGTGACCTGCTGAGTTAGGAATTTATGATCAGATCACTCTGTGAGGTTACTTTCCCTAGAACCCCTTCTTTTATCCACAATTCCCCTTTTTGGTCATAAGCAGCATCCACTTTTAAAAACAAAGCCTACTGTACAACCTTGATAATAAGTAAAATAAAGAACTGGGATTCTTTCTAGCATAAATGTTTAATATCGGGTTGATAGCTTTTGCTTCCTGCAAACCCAGTGGAGCTGTTTTGACACAAACTTGCCTTCGGCGGTGCTGGCAACGTGCATGGCCCCATCAGACCAGTTCAACAAGTGCATGGTGCTGTATGGCAGTGAGACTTGCTTCTCACAGATGAGCGGTTGCAGTGATAGCTGTGAACATCTGATCTGTGTGGGGAGGTGATGTGTGGGATCATAGGGGCTTATGGGTCCTTCACAGATTTCATGGGGTCATTACAGCTTAGGGGCTGGAAGGATCATGAGCAAGAAGCCTGCAAGGTGTTTGTTGTGCAATGGGAATCGGGGCAGAGATGTTAGACTCATTCAAGGTCAGAATAATGAGCCACAGACTCAGTCAGAGAAGAGTTATCAGGGAGGGTAAAGCTTGGCATCCTCCAACGAGAGCCTCTGGGAGTTGGATGGAAACACAGGTGCCTGTGCCTTACCCCAGAGGTGCAACTCCTCAGGGCCAGCCCAGCATCTGCATTTTAAACAAGCTCCCTGGTGACACTGACCTCAGGTTGTCCATTTCTTCAGAGGAGCTGAAAGTCTGAA
This sequence comes from Macroglossus sobrinus, assembly GCA_004027375.1. Classification (NCBI taxonomy): domain Eukaryota; kingdom Metazoa; phylum Chordata; class Mammalia; order Chiroptera; family Pteropodidae; genus Macroglossus; species Macroglossus sobrinus. The sequence goes on along the minus strand of PVKZ01001504.1, from coordinate 330,563 downwards.
TTTTTGTGTGAATTATTCTGGTTTTAGAACATTGGCTTGGACTTTTAAAAGACCATGAGGCCCAAAGTCAGCAGCTCTAGGTAAATTTGGCCCTGTGTTTCAATCTCTGTTGGGCTTTGGTTTAGACCTTAGCTCTGCCACCTGCCCCTTCAGAGTCCTTTCCTCATCTCCCTGAACCCAGGTTCTAATCCGTAAAATGGCTATAATGCTGGTAGTGCCGACCCACGGGTTAAATGTGGTCAGCAGAGGTCATCCACTCACACTGCCTACCTCTGGTCAGCCATGGGCAGCTGGTCTCCATTATCTAACTTAACACATATGTCCAGTGTGTGTTTAGATAGGCACAGCCAGTTCTGCCCTGATGTGATGCGTGACGTTCATTAAAGTTTCTTCACTGTGCAGAGTCAGGGCACAAGACTGGGAATCTGTGAGTGCACATTTAAAAAAGATAGGCACCTACTAAAACTGGTAGCGCCATTGTACACATTAAAAGGCTAAGAATGACACAAATACTAGAGCACCTGTGGCACTTAACTCTGGAAAGACCTGAGGCTCACGTGTGGGTGTGGGAAGGTTGCTGCCTATGGGTCACTGTGAGGTGCTGGGAGGAGGGATCCTGAAATGGGACGGGTTGTAGTAACCTTTGACGGCCCGGGCGGGTGGCTCTTAACAGATGTTGAAGGGTCATGGGTGGAGGATGTTTTCTCACACTGCTCAGGTCAGCTCAGTGTGATTTTCTACACTCACCCAGGATTTCTTCCACATAAGCAATCACAAAATTCACACTGCACTGAGATTATTCCTTGGTACACGTATCAAATGCTCAAGATTTGCATGTTCAAAACAAGCATTAGAGCAGAACTGACCGTCTCTGAGGGAACATTCCCAGAAAGCGCGGCCCTAAGTCAGAGTGTGCACCTGTCACATGATCGTAGGTAGAGCCACGTTTCTCTCTGCCAGGTTGCGCCTTTCTCCTTTCCACTGTACTGGAAACCATGTTCCTTTCATCTTCGTTGATCTGATGAGTGAAGTGATGCTATTTTAAGTTGTATTTCTTTAAACATCACTCAGTTCAGTGATTGTATTCATGTGTATAGAGATAACTTGTGTATATTCTCTGAACTGAGTGGTCTTTGCCTGTTTTTTCTTTGGCTTTCAAATGTCTCAGTAATTTTGATGGTGGGGGAGGCACTTATCCTTTTTCCCCTCCTAAGTAGGTGCTATGGGTGCAGGGTTGAAAACCAGCTTCCCTCAGTGTGCTGGGGCCACAAGTGGGGAACACAACCGAAGTTGGCTCGTTCCCCTTTGTATCTGGGGTGGATGTCCTGCGTTCCAGGAGAGCCCCAGCCTTAATGCCTCTTGCTTGGTCACATTCTCAGGTGTAAAGTCAAGAGGGACTTATTTTTAATGTCCAACTTGAGTTTTCCTTGTGGCTTCCAACCTAGGTCCCCTCTGGTCCTCATCTTGTCGCTTTGAGCTCTGGGTCAAGTTGCCTTCCTTCAGCCCTCAGGTCTTGGAGACAGGATAAACAGGTCCCTTGGTGTGAAAGTCACTTCCCTTTCTCTTCACCCACTTCTCTTCAAGGCCTAGTGCTAGCTCTGTGCTCCTATGCCCAGCAGAACATGCCCCCTTGTCCATGGGAGGGCTGGGACCAGATTCTTTCATGACTGTGCCCTTGCCATGTCCCTTTCATACACCTAGCTCAGGCCTCATCCATGGCAGGGCTCGGGCCGTGTTGTGGAGCAGGGTTGGGACATAAGCACGGAGGACTGTTCTCCAGACAAGGGTGTCCGCTGCAGGGCACCCCGAGTTGTTGGCAGGGCGGTGAGGCTGGGCCTTTCTCTCCTCCGCATTGGGATGCCTGAATGTCACAGCCTGGTGCCTGGTGCCTTGGCTAACGACTTGTTTTCCCTTTCCCAACAATCGGCAGAAGGAGCAGCTGAGCACGAAGGGCCGGCCCTTCCGAGGCATGTCTGAAGAGGAGGTGTTCACCGAGGTGGCCAACCTCTTCCGGGGCCAGGAAGACCTGCTCTCTGAGTTCGGACAGTTCCTGCCCGAAGCCAAGCGGTCCCTGGTGAGTACAGAGTGCCCACCTGGCCTGCGGGCCACCTTCTCAGCCAGGACTCCATGCCTCTGTGCAGCCCCAGAGCCAGGCCAGGATAGTCTGACCTCCAGGACATGCTGGGTTCCCCCAGGAGCCACACAGGGTACAGATACTCACAGGCCCCCAGTGCAGGCTCCTGTCACAGGTTCCACCTCCACATCAAGCTGGAGTAGGTCCTGAAGAGGGCTTCTCTCGTGACAATTCCAGATGGTGAGGGCTGGCTTGGGACTTAGAGACAGGGGGACCTCATATTCTTCCTGACTGCTGTCCAGGACTGCAGAGCCACTTGCCTGTGACCAGGGCCCTGAGAAGGAGGGGAGGGCCCACTACCTCACACTCTGGAGGGACCAGGTAGGGCTGGGCTGGGATTTGGCAACGACGGGGCAGGGAGTGGAGTCAGGCAGAGAGCAGAAGAGGGGCCTGGGACAGGGACAGTGAGGGTGTGGACTGCACTGTCAGTCTTTCTTCCCCTGCTGCGGCCTGAGGCCTGTTAGGCTGCCCTTTTCTGTTTCCTCTTTTTCTTTTTCATGAACGTAAGGATTTTTTTAAATTGAAGTGAAATTTATGTAACATAAATTTCTATCTAGTTCTGAAACATTGTCATCACCCCAAAAGGAAACCCCGTCTCCATGAGCAGTCACTCCCCAGCCCCCTCCCCCAGCCCCTGACAACCACCAATCTGCTTTCTGTCTCTATGGATTTGCCTGGTCTGGATATTTTATATAAATGGAATTATACAATGTGTTTTTTGTGTGTCTGGCTTTTCTCAACATGATGTTTTAAGTTTCATTCACTTCATAGCGTGTGTCAGTGCTTCATTCCTTTTTGTGGCTGAGTAATATTCCCTTGTGTGGATGGAGCACATTCTGTTGATCCACTCATTCACTGTAGACATTTGTGTCATTTCCTCTTTTTGACAGTTGTGAGTAGTGCTGCTGGGCACATACGTGTACAGTATTTGCTTGAGTCTCTGTTTTCAATTCTTTGGTGTCTATACCCAGGATTGGAATTGCTGTGTCATATCATAATTCTATGTTTAAGTTTTGAGGAACTGCCAAACTTTTTTCCATAATGGCTGCATCATTTTATGCTCTCACTAGTAGTATTCTAGGGTTTCAGTTTCTCCACAACGTTGCCATTTCAGTTTCACCACAATGCCATTTTATATCTTCTTTGGAGCAATAGCTATTCAAGTCCTTTGCTCATTTTTTAGTTTGTCTCTTTGTTGTTGAGTTGTAAGAGTTCCTTATGTTTCTGGACACTAGACCCTCATCAGATATTTTCCTTCATTTCGAAGTTCATCTTTTCGCTTTCTTGTTAGTGTCCTTTGATGCATATATGTTTTAAATTTTGGTCAGTTCCAATTACCTATTTTTTCTTTCATTGTCGTGTTTTTAGTTTCAAATTTAAGAATTTATTACCAAATCTTCTGAGGTCAGGAAGATTTCCACCTGTGTTTTCTTCTAATAGTTTTATAGTTTTAGCTCTTATATTGAGGTCGTTTATCCATTTTGAGTTAGTATTTGTGTATGATGTGAGCTAAGGGTCTAACTTCATTCTTTTGTATGTGGAGATCTGGTTGTCCCAGCACCACTGTTGAAGAATCTATTCTTCTGTTTCCATTAAACAGTCGTGGCACCCTGTTGAAAATCAACTGGCCATAGTTTTATGGGTTTATTTCTTGGCTCTCCATTCTAATCCATTGATCTCCATGTCTGTCGTATGCCAGCACCAGACTGTGTTGATTATTGTAGCTTTATAGTAAGTTTGGAATAAGGAAGTGTGAGTCTTCAACTTTGTTCTTGTTTTTCAAGATTGCTTTGGCTATTCAGGACCCGTTGCATTTCCAAGTGAATTTGAAGATCAGTTTTTTTCCATTTTTGTGAGAAAGGCGATAGGGATCTTAAAAGAGATTGAATTAGATCTGTCAATTGTTTGGGGGAATAATTTGGGGGAAAAATTGCTATCTTAACAATACTAAGACTTCCCATTTATGAAAATGCAGCATCTTTCCATCTATTTAAATCTTCCTTAATTTCTTTCAGCAATCTTTCTTAGTTTTCAGTATACATGTCCTATACTGCCTTGGTTAAATTTATTCATAAGTATTTTATTCTTTTTGATGCTTTCTATTGGTAACGGAATTATTTTATTAATTTCATTTTTCAGTTGTTCATTGTTAGCATACAGAAACACTACTGCTTTCTGTATGTTGAGTTTGTATTCTGCAGTTTTGCTAAATCCATTCATTAGCTTATTATTAATAGTTTTTATGGATTCACTAGGATTTTATATATATCAGATCATGCTACCTGCTAATAGTTTTCCTTCTTCCTTTCCAATTTAGATGCCTTTACTTTTTCTTTCTTTTTCGTTCTTTTTTTTCTCCTTTCTTCCTTCAATTTTCTCCTCTCTTCCTTTTTCTTTTTTTCTCTTTTTCTTTTTTTTCTTTCACCTAATTGCTCTGGTGGAACGCCCAGTACTGTGTTGAGTAGAAGTAGTAAAAACAGGCATCCTTATCTTAGTCCTGATTGTAGAGGAAAAGCTTTCAATCTTTTACCTTGAGTGTCCTGTGAACTGTGGGCTTTTCATAAATGCCCTTTATCAGATTGAGGAAGTTCCCTTCTCTTTGTGCTTTGTTGACTTCCAATTTCTCTTTTCCTCCTCCTTCCTCTCTGCCCTTGATGACAACAACTTGGGGTGTGACCACATGAGTGGTTCTCCCTCTCTTCATGTGGCACCACTACCTCTCCTAGGTCCTGCTTCTGAACGAAGATGCAGTGGGGACAGGGCTGGGGGTCAGCAGGTCTCAAAGGGAGGAGATCAGGGGCAAAAGAAGTCTGAGTTTTGATACCTTGAAGACTCTTAGTCCAGTCAGGTGAACTTCCAGTGCATGTGCTGGGGCTTGTCCCCTCATTACTGTCTCCTGGACACTGAGCGCTGTCCCTAAGCAGGGATGCCACCACGAAACACTGCCTGACTGCAGGTCAGAGAAATTGTCTGTTGGTGAGGCTGACATCAAGTCCCAGCGCTATAGCCAGTCCTTACCTGCCCGGATCCTCAGGCGTCCTCAGGGGACTGGAGTACTAGGCAGAGCCCTTAAGCACATAGCCAAGGCCACAGCACTTGCTCGGCTTCATCGGTGCTGCAGGCAGGCTTGAGCCTGCTGCGTCACCTCCCAGGCCTCATTCTCTTCTCTCACGCAGACACCTGGCCCTCCTTCTCAGATGGGAACTCAGCAAACTATTGTCATTCGAGTGCCTCATGCAAGGCCCGGCACATGCTCAGTGCTCTATCTTCCTTCTCTGCTTGTCAGAGGTCTCTTTGCCTCCCTCTGCATCCCTCGTAACTCAGGCTACATCCCATCATACTCTGTAAAGCCCATCTTACCTTCTTATACACTTGGTAGATCGTCTTTTGGTCTCATCCTTTTGGATCTGGATCTCCCCTCTTAGCTCTTATCACGACCTTGGCAGTTCTTTCCCTGAACTCCATCCACACAGGGAGATGGGTACACGGTGATGTCCCTGGCCAGCCTTCCCAGAGCCATTGCCATTAGCACAGAGTGGTCCAGGGACATGCCCTTTCTCCACACTGCAGGGAGGCTCAAGAGAACAGCCCTGCCTTGACAGGAGATAGTGGGTTCAACGCCTGGAGCAAGGGCTCATGATTGAACACCGGGTTCATGTCTTATTTTGCTACCTTCTTGCTATGGAAATCTGGCAAGTAAGTCCCTGAGCCTCAGCTCTTTCATCTAGGAAGTGGCCATGGGGACATCTCCCTCTAGGCTGGTTGGAAGATTCCTTAGGGAAGTGCCTGGCCAGGGTGAGCCTGGGACTGCACTAGGGGCCTTGCCTTTGCTAAGCTGAGAGTGGAACCACCCTGGGGAGTGGTATGGAGAGTAGAAAAACCCATCCACTGGGGTTGTGAGGGCAGTGCACAGCAGACACTAGGTAACTGATAAAACTGTTAGTCCACACTGCTTGCCCCAATTCTTAGATTTTTTTTTTTTTTTTTTTTTTGGCAAGAGCCATCTTAGTTCCCTGAATTTTCATCTTGGTGGTGATTCTTTAAGCACATGGGCCCTGGCAGGTTAGTGGAGCTTCTTGTCCTCTGATTGCCGTAGTCACAGGGCCCTCTGGTGGATACAACTAGGACTTTAAAAAGTTGGACATGGACAAAGCAAGAACATTTTCCTCAGAAAATTGCCTGCCCACACAATTTCTTTAAATGGCATTTGTTGTCAGTCCAGAAAAGTTTTTCTAGTGTATAGTGGATGATTAGAGCTATCATATACATTTAAAAAGATTAGATTCATTTTAAAATTATTAAAAACACCCACATACAATATTTTATAAAGTGATCTTTATGGTTATGATCCTTGATATTGATTTTTGGATTTCTATTAAAACTGTAGGGAAAAGAAACCAAAGATGAAATTTGATATTGTCCCAATTAAACTTGATTGCTTTTCATAGGTCAGAGTTGGCAGATTTTGTCCCATGAAGGACCAGATAATAAGTATCTTGGGCTATGCAGGCTAGGCAGCCTCTGTCACGAAGACTCCGTTCTTCTATTCTAGTGTGAAAGCAGCCTTGGACCATGTCAATGAGTAGGTGTGGCTGTGTGCCAATAACACTTTATTTACAGAAACAGGTCAAGCATGGTGACTATTCCAGCCTCTAACCAAATGGGCTTTGGGGGTCTGTCTCAAGCATTCGCAAATTGGGATATTTAACTAAAGTCCTTCTAGCCAGGCAAGCTTGGCTAGGCAAGCAGCAGGTTTCCCCTTTAGCTTCCCATTTCACTCAGTCTTAATGTCACCCACACGCTCCCTTAGGAATTAGTGGTTCCACCTGTTCTGAAATCTATAAAAAGGTGAGAGAATTTTTCTACTTAAGGTTCTTGGAGTAACTTTGAATCTTCAGATAAGTATTGTTCAAAGAAGTTTATCTCCTAACAGACAAGTTTGGCTCATAGTTAACAATAGGACATTATTGTTGTTATTTCAATTATTATAAAATAGTATGTACTCATGAAAAAATCAAGTATCGGTAAGAGTATTAAGTATGAAAAGTAAATTCTCCTTTCTATCTTCAGTTTTCTAGTTATTCTCCTCAGAGTTAAGCACCCACAAGTATATTATGTGTCCTCTAGAAATTTTCTCTGCATGTGCAAATAAATGTTTATTCTTTAAAAAACAATGCATCCTGTTTGTTCTGCCGCTAGGGTTTCTTTTTTTCTGTTTTCACATAACAATGTATCAGGTACACAGTCCCTGGCAGTGACACGGAGACATAGAGCCCACTCTAATCAGATACATGCTGCTGTTTTGTTTGGATGCTGCATGACTTGCTCACTCAGCCCACGCTTTGGGGTGATAGCATGTTCTTATGGTGTCTCCACGTCTAGGTCCCTTGGTGGAGTGGAAATGCACAACATGGTGGGGTGATTTTGTGTGCCTCCCCAGCCCTGTCCACATCCTGCAGAATAGCTGTGGTCTGTCCACTTTCCATGCCTGTTCCAGCTTACTGGCACATTCACATCAATGTGAATCCTATTTAGATTTTTCCAGAACTATTTGTAAATATTGCTGACACCCTGTAGGTACCCTGCCTGGGACAAGCATCTATGATGGGTTCATCAGTGGCGGATGTAGAGCCTGAGAGGACCAGCAAAGAGCCCCCACTGAGTGAGGACACCACCCCCAGAATGAGTTTTCTCATTCATAAAAAGGAATACAAACTAGTTGGTGGCTCTTGAGTGACCTGGCAGCCATCAGCTGCTTCCTCTTGCTGCTGCAGCTTTGCACATGCTAGTACCCTTGTCTGAAATAATTTTCCTTTTTGTAGTGCTCTTGAACATGAGACCCCAATTATCAGTAGTTCTCTGGGTGAGCCCCACATGTCAAGTCCCAACTTCAGTGTTTTACCCTGAATCCTCCCTTGCCTGTTGGGACCCATCCACCATCTCAGCCTTCTGTGAGCTTTCTCCCAGCCTCATGGCATATCACTGTGATGATCTAGGTATACTGGTTTCTTCCCTAGTAAATCTGAGCATCTCCAGAGCTTGAGTCACCTCACATGTGTGGACAGAGCCCCTGGTCTGTAGCAAACAGTGATCACTGGGGCTGTGGGCCAAACTAAAGGCAGTTCTGTGCACTCAGACAAATGGAGAATCAGCATTGTGCACCTGGCCATGTCTCTCCAGTGCTAACCACCTCCTGTGTTTGTGTCCTTAGTTCACAGGAAATGGGCCCTGTGAAATGAACAGTGTCCAGAAGAGTGATCATGAAAAGAACCTGGAACACAGCAAAAAGCGCTCCCGGCCCTCACTCCTCCGGCCAGTATCAGCACCGGCCAAGGTAACCATCAGCTGTGTGTCTAGATGTCTGTGTGTGTAGACACCCAGGAGCCTGGCCCTCTCTGTAGATGACCTGGAGAGCAACATAGGAGGCCCCAGACAGCAGGCCTGGGGCAGAGGCCTGAGTCTGGACTCTGGTCTGGTTGAAATGCACCAGCTGTGGGATCTTGGCTCACCTCTAAGGTGGCTGTTCATCTGTTCCCCTGACTCAGAAGATTGTTGTAAGGAGTATTATCTCCTCCTACAGAAACAGAATGTAATGCTTCATCTGTTCCTTTTCACCATCACGACCCTTTCCCCAGCAGGGCCCCATGTACAGTTGTACCGGTCGGTAACTGCATAAGGTGCCCTACTGAGGGATGAGAGGGGCTGAGATCCAGCTCCTGTTGTACTCATCATCCGTAATAGTGATTTTCTAATTTCATCATTCCTTATGCATTTACTAGGTGACTTTGTACTGTAAGGATGGCCTTCTTCTTCATCCCCATTTATTTAGTTCCCTGTATCAACATGGACTCTGGGTTGTAATCCATGACTCAATTTATCTTGATGCCCAGACTATCCCAGATTTGGTCAGTGGAGCCCTTCTGGCTGGCTCCTGTGTTCTCTTGACACATCCCCATTATTCTTAAGGCACTTGGGAGATGGTTTTGTAGCATCCTTGATGCCTCAGGAGTGCAGCCAAGTTCATGTCCTAGTGCATCTTAGAGAAAGAAGTCTTCATGGAGATTTAAAACCTGGACTTCTCCAGGATCCCACTAGTGTTGTCCTTTTTCTGTTCCTTTCTTGTGCCCTCCTCATCGCTATCACAGGACAAAACAGGCAGGAAAGAGATTTCTGATACTGTATCCAGGGACACAGCTACCTTGCTATTCCAACTTTGATGCTCCACTTGTTATCAAAAGCCCTTAAGTGCCAAGATTTAGATCCCAGAGTTCAGGCAAGGTGGTTATGTGATCTTCACCCTTTACTAGGTCTCAGATGCAGGGTGATGGTCCTCAGAAATTCATCCACGGGGGTCCAGGGTAGACCTCATCCAGTACCCTCATGATACTTCACATCGGGAGAGCTCAGTACTGGTAGTGGTTCTACTCTGACAAAGGTGGGCAGAGGGTCTGCTCATAGGGTGCACAGGGCACTGATAGCATATACTTCTCTCTACAGAAGAAAATGAAACTACGTGGTACCAAAGACCTGTCAATCGCTACTGTGGGGAAGTATGGGACTCTACAGGAATTCTCCTTCTTTGACAAGGTGACAGTCAGGACTCAGATGGGATCAGATGTCCAGGGCAGGAGCTCCTGGGAAGAGAGCAGGAGGGGAGGGGAGCCCTTGGGTAGGTCTGAAAAGAGGGGCTGGCACTAGCTTTCACAGTAGAAGGGAGTGTGGGCCACTGGTGGGTAGGAGGCAGCACAGCTTTGGACCCAAATCTGGTTTGAGAACACATGTCTGCTGCTCCTCATCTGTGTGGCATTTCTAAAGCAAGGATGGTCCCGGGACTCCCACCCAGGGTCAGTGGGCCAAGCCAGCAAGATGACCTGTGCACATGCTGTCTGAGCTGCGAATTGTTGCACGGAGAGTGTTGTCCTGCAGACCACAGCCAGTCACTAAAACACGCCCATGTTGGTGACACTGCATGTACCTAGTGATGTCTGAACCAAGTGGGTGAGGAAGTGGGGGTTTGGCCTGGCCTCAAGGCCCCTGACTCCTTCTCCTCACAGGTGCGCAGGGTCCTAAAGAGCCAGGAGGTTTACGAGAACTTTCTTCGCTGCATCGCACTCTTCAACCAGGAGCTCGTGTCGGGCTCAGAGCTCCTCCAGCTTGTCAGCCCATTTCTAGGGTGAGCAGTACTCGGGCTCCCCATGTGGGATTTGTTTTTGTAAACTCTGTCCACCTTTCTTTAAGCCACCGCTTTGGATAGGTGCTTTATTCAACGTGGCCTTTAAATGAAAGTTGTTATAGAGATTGTTATAGATTGACCTGCAGTTATAAGAAAGAACACAGATCCTAGGACCCAATCCCAGGCGTGCGCGCGCCGCCCCTCCCCCCCGCCCCACAGTAACACCTGAGGTCAGCACCACAACCAGGATGATAGCATTTGGGCAACCCACCCATTTTTGCAGGTTTCTCTATTTCTGGTACCGTATGTGTATGTGCGTGTGTGTGTGCATGTGTGTGTAGCTGTATCACCTGGGAAGGGTCTTGTGTCTACCACCACAGTCAAGATATTCAAGGGCTATGTAACCACAAGGATTGTCATGCTGACCTTTGATATTCACACCTGTGTCCCTCCCTCTCCCTGCCCCTGGTTTAGCCCTCAGCCCCTGGCAACCACTCACCTGCGCTCTCTAACACTTCTATGACAAAAGTGTTACATAAATGGAATAATACAGTATGTAACCTTTTGGGATCAGCTTTTTCCACCTGACATAAAACCCTGGAGGTTCTCTTAATACGGGCTTTCAAAATTTTTACCTTGGAGGTTCTCTAAATAAAGGCTTTTAAAATTTATCTAACATTCAGATTGCAGGAAGAATGAACACCTCTGCCTAGCATCTCAGCTGCCCAGAGAGAAACCCTGTCAGCAAGTCAGCAGCCAGTTTCCAGCATGTCCTACTGCAGTGTGGGGGCCAGGCAGCCGCTAGGAAGGCACGAGTGTTCTGGGAAGTGAATGTGCACACACAGTTCATGCACAATGTGCTTTGGGAGGGGAGATTGGCCAGTCCCAGCATTGCTTTTCCCTCACCAGGGCTGTCACCTTGGGCAAGTTTCTTAGCCAGTCTGACCTCAAGTTTCAGAAAGCTCCACATGGGCTCTATATGTAAAACCCTTAAAATAGAATCTGAAACATGGTGAGCATGTGTTATACAGAACTGTGTATGTGACCTCTGGCCCCAAAGACAACCCCAGGGGGGACTGCCTTGCTCTGTCACAGCAGGATCACCATGCCAGCTGTCATAGTAACTGTACCCTTTCAATAGGATTTGATATTTATTTAAACCTAAATCCAGGTGACATTGGGGTGAATTACTTGAAAACCTTCTCATCAACATACATTATGACTCATGAGAATGTATCCACGTGGGTGGTCCCAGGAGGTGTCTCTCCTATGGGGGAAGAGGGCTCTGGAGCTTAGCTTGGCAGACTTTATCTATCAAAGGCCAAGGGTCAGGACTGCCCAACTCTGACATTGTGCAAAAAAGCCATGAACAGTGATTCAGGAATGGACCTCACTGAGCCAGTAAAACTTTATTTACAAAGACAGGCTTGGGCAGGTTGGCCATAGTTGATCAACCCCCTGCCTCTTTCAGTCAAGGAACGTCACTGACCCGCTTCTGCCAGTCTAGGTCATCTTTTCCAGTGTGTTTCAAAGCTATCCTGCAAGTGGTGGGGCCTGGCTGGTGACAAAGCATTGGAGGGTTAGATTCACTCCGAAGTGGGGCCTTATGCACATCTGACACTGGGTTCTACCTCTTGCCTCTCTCTGACTTTACATCTGGCCATCTTTACCTGAAGACATCTATGCAGAGCCAGCCATTCTGAAATCCATAGATCACTTCCAGAAAGCCCCAGGGTGCCAACTTAACCATTTGTCTTTATTTCTGAAGGAAATTTCCAGAACTCTTTGCACAATTCAAGTCCTTTCTTGGGGTGAAGGAGCTGTCATTTGCCCCACCCATGAGTGACAGATCTGGGGAAGGAATAAGCCGGGAAATTGACTATGCGTCTTGCAAGCGCATTGGATCCAGCTACCGAGCACTTCCTAAAACCTACCAGCAGCCCAAGTGCAGTGGGAGGACAGCCATCTGCAAAGAGGTAGCACCCCAGGGTTCATGTCAGCTTGTGTCATGAATGCTCCCTGCAGAAACACTCCTCACCCCCATGTGTTAGATGAAAGACTGAGTGTTAACCCCCAAATGTTGAATAGTAGGTGGCGCTAGGATGTGGCAAAAGAAAATACTTGATCAGAGATGACAGTTTCTTACCCTGCTTGCAATTTGGGTAAGCCACAAAGCCCACTGCACCAGCATAGGGTTTGGATGCCCCTCCATCATTTTAACTTAAATTTATTTCTGCCATGAGTCTTCTCTGTCCTGGGTTCACTGCCCTCAGTACGTTTCCTTTTAGCTTAACTACTGAACACTTCTTCAGGGTTAGTGGACAATTGCATTTCCAGAATTCGTTGGTGCCTGTTGGATTACAGGGTATGGTCCGGAAGTTAGCAAACTACGGCCTGTGGGCCAAACCCAGCCCACTGGTAGTGTTTACCAATTAAATTTTATTGACACACAGCCATATGCATTAATGTATATGTCACCTGTGGTTGCTTTACCAGGACCAAGGCAGAACTGAGTAGTCCTGAAAGGCCACATGGCCCACCAGACCTGAAGTATTTATCCAGCTCTTTATAAAGTTTGCCCCTGAAAGAGTATGATTTATTCACTTGACCAAAGTCATGTTTTCTCTTAAGATCATTTTAAAATTAAATTTACTGTTTGTATGATAAGGGAATTTTCTGTAAAATCAGCATGATATTACTTCTGTCTTGTACACTGGACAGCACAGTAAGCAATTCCAACCCCTGGGGTCTGTCGCACTGGTAACGGCATTTCTTTGGTGCAGGTGCTGAATGACACCTGGGTCTCCTTCCCCTCCTGGTCAGAGGATTCCACCTTCGTCAGCTCCAAGAAGACGCCCTACGAGGAGCAGCTGCACCGCTGTGAGGATGAGCGTTTTGAGGTGTGTGTGCTGGTGCTGTGGGGCCCTCCCAGCAGCTGTGGGTCCTAGCCAGGATGGGAGTGACCCAGGATGCATGCCTGTCCCCACTCCTCCAAGGGACTGCCTTCTCACTCTCTTCTCATCTGCCTCTCCACCCTGGAATGTATCCTGCCCCTGCTCAAATCCCCGGTCTCCCTTCCAGTATCAGGGATTCTAGCACTGTCCCTCGTGCAGATCCTGACAAGTTCTTTTCTGTCTTGCTTTCCTCCAGGCTGGCCAGACAATGGTACTTTATTCCTTTAAAAAAAAAAAAAATGTGTATTTGAATTTAATTACTTAAAATTAAGTTAGCTTAAGTTAATTTTTTGAAGTTTTTACCAATATCATTGGAAGTTCACATGCAGCATAATAAATAACTCAGAAATTGGGGTTCCCTTCCTCCAGTGATAACAGTTTGTAAATCCCTGTCACTGTATCACAACTGGGGCAGTGACATTGACACATCTGCCCAGTTGGACTGTATTCGTGTGTGTGTGCCTATGTTTACATGTGTGGCATGTGTGTATATTCAGCTCTGTGTGGTTCTCCCATCTGTGGGAGTTCACGTATCCACAACCACAGCCAAGATACTGAACAGCTCCCTACCACTAGGACCCCTTGTTCTGCCCTTTATAGCTGAACACCTCTCTCCTGACCCCTGGCAGCACTGACTTGTCCTCTTTCTCTTTCACTATCATAAATGGAATCACATGGTATGTACCCTTTGGGGACTGGCTCTCCCAGCACAAGCCCTAAGAGCCATTTAGGGGCTAAGTGTGCCCCAGGTTCCTTCTTTTTTATTGCCGAACAAAACATGCTCTTGATGCCCGTGAAGGGGCACAGCTGGTGGTGATTGGCCCATGGTCTCAGGCCCTGAGCACTGAGTCCTGCATTTTTGCCTCCTCTGGCTAGACCCCAGCCCCGTAATGAGCCACACTTGGTCAGGCCCCCGGACCCTTGTGAGGGCCCTGCCTTCTAATGCCTGTCATCCCTTCTCAGACATGGCATTTGTTAGCTCTGTCTGAGAACCCCTTCTGCTGGCACAAACCCCTCCCTGGGGCCCCACTGACCCCCTCCCTGACTGCCAACCTGTTCTTGTCTCCCTCTCTGTAGTTAGATGTAGTCTTGGAGACCAACCTGGCCACGATCCGGGTGTTGGAAAGCGTACAGAAGAAGCTTTCCCGGATGGCACCAGAGGACCAGGAGAAGTTCCGGTTGGACGACTGTCTGGGGGGCACATCGGAGGTGATCCAGCGCCGCGCCATCCATCGCATCTATGGTGACAAGGCTCCAGAGATCATCGAGAGTCTCAAGAAAAACCCTGTCACCGCTGTCCCTGTTGTCCTCAAAAGGTGTCCTCAGCTTCTGGCTGCCCCGCCCACCACAGGGACTCCCTGGGAGCTCACTAATCTCATACTGTTTGCCATAGGCATCATCACAAGAGGGTGGTCCCTGGGGCCTCAGGCTGGCTTACTAGGTTTTCTAGTCTTCCTTCATCTCCCTGTTCCTCTCCTGAGAAGAAAGTACAGTTAATGGTCATCCATGTCCTTTTAGCACATTCTTCATATACATAATCAGATCTAAATATGGACAGTAGGACTTATACCACAGCTTAGTTTTTATTTAGTAATATGTCTTAGGAGCCTTTCCCTGCTAGTGAACAGGTATTGGTTAAGTGGCCACCCTCAGTCAGGTGTATTCACAGCCCTGGGGTTGCAGAACTAAACGGTGCCCACATAGCCCCTTCCTTCGTGGTGCTCACAGCTACAGTGGGTGTGGTCTGTGGTGGGAGTCAATACCGGGAGGAGGTTAGTTCCAAGGCAGCAATGTTTGAAAAACCGTAAAACCAGCCACATTGGTTCTTGATCCTTTGCTTCCTTCCACCCTATCTTCCTCTCTCCTATATTCAACACAGAATCTTGTGCACAGACAGGCGAGGAGCTGGCTGTCCTGGTTTCAGAATGCAATGGCTGGTCTGGGTATAGGACAGGCTGGTCCTATGCATGGGTGACTCAGGCGGGCATCCTGGGCTATCCCTGTGCTCAGCCTCTCTGGTCCCCACAGGCTGAAGGCCAAGGAGGAAGAGTGGCGGGAAGCCCAGCAGGGCTTCAACAAGATCTGGCGGGAGCAGTACGAGAAGGCTTACCTCAAGTCCCTGGACCACCAGGCTGTGAACTTCAAGCAGAACGACACCAAGGCCCTTCGCTCCAAAAGCTTGCTCAATGAGATAGAGAGCGTCTACGACGAGGTAAGGCCCTCCTCTGCCCACATCTGAGCAGGCCCCAGCCTTGGACAGTGCCAGGTCTCTGCCTGTTTCTCAGTGGTTAGGCAGGGTTAGTGGCATTGACCTCACAGGGCTGCCCAGGGTTGAGGATGGATGTTTCCATGGCACCCAGACTAGGAGTGGCTGCAGGAGGACTACAGTAGCTCTGCTGTTGTCAGCGAGGTCTCCTCACCCTGTGGGCCTTGCCAGACCTTCCTTTAGGTGTGTGACACTTACAGCTTTTTCCATCTCCAGTATATGCCAGGAAGCGTTAGAGCATCCCATATAACCCTTGCCCACAAAGGCCAAGCATCCCATATAACCCTTGCCCACAGACCTTCCTATTCTGTACCGTTATCCAGATTTTAGCAATGAGGAAATCAAGACACAAGAGGTGGCCACTTGCCAAGGCCAGTTACAGGAGATCCGTCCCCAGCCCCCACATCGTGCCCTCTTGCCAGCCTTGGAATGTCCAGGCTTACAAGTCCCGAACCACAAAACAAGCAGGGTCAGTCTCTTGGGCTCCAAGTATCTGGGTCTTTGAAAAATATACACACACAGAGCAAGTTACTAACAAGAGCCTGTGGTGGATGGTCTGGCTAGGCAGTGAAGGCCACTGGTTATAGCCATTAGGGAGGTCAGCCGGAGCTCCAAGGAGTGGCAAAAGAGGAGCACTGCTCCTGGGCCATGCCCAGGTCACAGAGATGGGGAAGCATCGATGACCAAGCACTGGCCTTAGCAGGGTCACTTATTTTCTTTTATCCTTCATGTCAGCAGCCAACTGTTGTATCTCCTCTTATGGAAATTGAAGGCAGAGGAGCCAGGCCACTAGCCAGAAGCCTCCAGCCTCTTAAGCAGCACAACTGGGGGCCCCTGAGACATGCCCCTGAGATATCCCTAGGGCACACTTACCCCTTGGCCTCTGACTCCACCCTCAAAGTCATGGGGTCTGCAGTACATCCTTAAATTGGGGGTGATGATATGGCCCAAAAGACCACTGAGTTCCTCAGCTCTTCTCCTGGGGGCAAAGAGGAAAGAAGCATTTGGCCAATGAAGGGTAGAACACAGCATGGGAAGCCCAAGCACTGCCCTCAGGTTGTCTCACCTGCAGGGATGGCATTCATCTCACTTTTCTCAAGAGCCTAGTCAGCCCCCCCATAATGGTAGGGGGGTAACATTATCAGGCAGCTCAAGGCAGTCTGGAGGAAGTAGTGATTATCTTCAGGTTTTCAAGTAAAAAAATCACTAAGCTAGATAAAGACCAAAGGGAAGAACATCCAGGGATATGTTCTCAAGGGAGAAAAAGCAGACAGATTTTTACAAAGATCCTGCACATGGCAGGACAGAAGTCAGCGCCCATGAAGCATTAGAGGGAGAATACCAGGCCTATGAAGCACTGCGGCTACAGGGTGGCATGCCAGGGGCTGGGGTCCCCTGCTGAGCAGTGTGGGTGGGCCTGGAACAGTATGATAGAGCTGGCTGTGCTATTGAACAAATTGGTCTGGTTGGTCTGGACTCGGTAAGGAGACTGGTAGGAGTGGGCTGGTAAGTGGGAGCAGGCAGGTAAAAGGCCTATGTTGGGCAAGAGAACCGTAGAAGGGTTGGTGGCAGGCATGAAGGGCTGAGGTAGTTGTTACCCACCGCCCTGATATCTGACAGAGACGGAGCCCCTGGTTCTGAGCTGCGTATAAGTATAAGCGGCCCGAATGAATGATGGTAGGCGAAGAGGCCCAGGGTCCACCCTGAACCTTCCTCATCCCCATGGAGAGCTTGGAGTGGGCAGCCCAGGTCAGCCAGAATTGGGTAACTGGGGCTCTGCTCCCCTCATATCCCTCAGTCTTTAGATGTTGCTCCAGGCGCTGTTGGTGGGAGGGAAGTTGGGCTCGTTCTGGTCCTGGTACTGGGCAGTGTGACACTATTAGAGCACCTTAGCTCTGGGTCCCCACCTTGTGTTCTCTCAGCGGGTCGATTCCTGCCTGATAGCCACCCTGTCCCCAGCACCAGGAGCAGCACTCGGAAGGCCGCAGTGCCCCTTCCAGCGAGCCGCACCTTATCTTCGTGTACGAGGACAGGCAGATCCTCGAGGATGCAGCTGCGCTCATAAGCTACTACGTGAAGCGGCAGCCAGCCATCCAGAAGGAGGACCAGGGTACCATCCACCAGCTGGTGCACCAATTCGTGCCCAGCCTCTTCTTCTCCCAGCAGCTGGACCTGGGAGCATCGGAGGACTCTGCCGACGAGGGCCGGGGGAGCCCCCAAGGGCAGAACGTGGATCCCAGTGACCGGAAGAAGCTGGTACCTGGGCCACAGAGCAGCCCCCCAGAGGAGAAGGGTGCTGCAGGCGAGGGTCCTGTTGCCGAGCAGCAGCTGCCGCCGCCACCACCACCACCACACAAGCCCCTAGACGATGTCTATAGCCTCTTCTTTGCCAACAACAACTGGTACTTCTTCCTGCGCCTCCACCAGACCCTGTGCTCCCGGCTCCTGAAGATCTACCGCCAGGCGCAGAAGCAGCTCCTGGAATATCGGACTGAGAAAGAAAGGGAGAAACTGCTCTGTGAGGGCCGCCGGGAAAAGGGCAATGACCCCGCCATGGAGCTGCGGCTGAAGCAGCCTAGTGAGCCCCCCTAGACCCTGCCAGAGCCCGGGAGTAACGCGCAGTGCTGGGAGATGGGCGGCTGCCTGCATGGGCCCCAGGGGTTTCAGTTCATAGCTTCTAATCGGAAATGTCCCTTGCATTTTTTCTGATTTTCCATTTTGAAATAATTACATTGTCACTGATGAAAAATTTCAAATGAGAAGTCATGAAAATAGTAGAGTCTTAAACACCCTTCCCCAGCTTCCCCCAGTGGTGGTACCACTGGCTGTAATGCCATGGCAGGACCAAGAAATTGGCATTGCGGGACCACAACCTTAGTCCTTGTCACCTGCCCTCCCTGGACACACAGCTCCAGATGTTTTCCCCAGGCCTGGATGCTGGAACCACCGCCCAGCCAAGCTTCTGTCCTGGCACCACAGGCCAACATTAGGAAACCCATAGCTGATGGTGGGGAACATGGGCTGCCCAGTTCCATGGAGATTCTGGATTCATCCTAGTGGGGGCCTTGTGCCCGTGACCCTGAGTGACCTAGCTCCTGCCCGTCTCCAGGTGAGGTGGAGTTGGAGGAGTACTACCCAGCCTTCCTGGACATGGTTCGCAGCCTGCTGGACGGCAGCATCGACCCAGCGCAGTACGAAGATACCTTGCGCGAGATGTTCACCATCCACGCTTACGTTGGTTTCACCATGGACAAGCTGGTGCAGAGCATCGCACGCCAGGTGAGTGGGCCAGGGATGGTGGCCAGCGGGGCAGCAGGAGGCCTGGTACATGGTACAGCAGCCCCTCCCCTCAACTCCCTGCCTGTCCCTGACTTTGAAAACTGGCCCTTGCGTCACTTTCACGCTGTACAGTTGGGCTGTGTCAGTAAAATTAAGATAAAATTCAGTTAACATAATATTAACCATTTAAAGTGATTGATTCAATGGCATTTAGTACATCAGAGTGTTGTACAACTACCACCTCTATCTAGTTTCATTCAGCACGTTTTCATCACCCCTAAAGGAGACCCCATCCCCATTCACTGTCCCCTTCCCCTAGCCACCAACAGCCACCAATCTGCTTTCTGTCCTCATGGATTTGCCTGTTGTACACATTTCATATACACAGAATTATACACTCTGTGGTCTTGTGTCTGGCTTCTCTCACTCAGCATGCTGTTTTCAAGATTTATCCATGTCATAGTTTGTGTCTGTGCTTTATTCCTCTTTACAGCTGAATAGTATTCCACTGTGTAGGTGAACCACATCCATTCATCCATTCATCCATGGGTGGACACACCTGAGTGATTTGGATAGAGCTGCTGTGAACTGGCTTACTGGGATTTGTTTGAGTCCCTGCTGACAAATTTTTTGTGATGGTAATTTGGCAATGAATAAATAGAGTCTCAGTCCACTCTGCAGCGGGTATGGGGATATCAGTGCCATTCATTAACATCATTTAATTGTGGTCAAAACATTGCCCACAGACAGATGTCAAAGAGAAGAAACTGGTCACATAAATATAAATAGCAAAGCCCCAAACAGGCCAGATGTGGTCCTGGGACTTGGGTCCTGCTCAGATAACCACTGGAATTGTTTTTCTTCAACTCGACTTTTGTTTCCTGATTATCAAGTAAGATTGTTCACTGTAAAGTGGAAGAGAGGCCAGGAAAAGCAAAATGTCATTAAACTTCCACCCAGGATAGGTCACTAGGAACATTCTAGAAGAGGCTTTTCCTCCAGGTTTGAGAAACTTTTTATTGATTTAGAACACACATACAGAAAAGTGCCCAAATCCTAAGTGTGAGGTTGGGTGGGTCTTCACATACCGATGCCTGACCCTTAACCCCTCCCAGCCACTCCCCGTCCCAGGCACCCACCACCCTGATTTCTTGCACTGAGATTGCATCCCTGGTCTTGAGCTGTGTGTGAATGGAAGCACACCACCCAAATGGTTGTCAGGTAGCATGTTTATGCAACATTCCTGTTTGTTGAGATGCCCATGGCTTCTTCATGCAGGCCTTCAAAAGGTTCTAGGGAACAAGCTCCCATTTGGGCCCTTGCAGCAGCACTGTGCATCTCCTGGTGGCCATCCAGGTGTTTCCTCCTCTCCCCCAGGTGATGTGTAGGTGGGCCTGCCAGTTGGAGTAGACGCTTCTGGTTTCCTGGTAGGCACACTGCATCCTTCCCAGGTCTGGGCATTGGCAGTCTCTCTTGTCTGTCTCATCTGTCCTGGGCCGAGTGGTGGTTTATATTGCATTTCCCTCATTGTTTATGGGATTGGCCCTTTTCATTCCTCTCTGGCTGTTTGGACATCCTGGCTTGTACAGATCCTGTTCATGCCGTTTGCCAATATTTCTCATTAATGAGTGGGAAGCTTCAAGACTTCTGGCTACAAAGACATCAAAAATGACAAGTCTGTTCTGATACTTAACACTTTTATCTTCAGCACCCTTGTTTCATTCTGTGTGCTGAGCTGGGTCTCTGTCCTTCCCTGTCACCATCCACAGTTGTGGCCACCATGGCCTGGTGATGGGGAAGCAGGCATGGGGCCCTGCATACAACTCTTGGAAGTAGCAACTCAGGACACCTCAGGGCTGAGTGCTGTACCCCCAGGCAGGGGTCACGTCTGCCCACAAGGAGCCACAGCTCTGAGGACCCAGCTGCGGCTCCACGCCAACATTGTAGTTTCCCTTGGAGGGGCTGTATCCATGCTCCTTGCCTTTTTTTTTATAACATTATTTGTTTTCAATAACAGAAGCTAATGTTTATTGGGAACCTGCCATGTGCCAGGCACTCTATAAGACTCACTTGCATCCACATGTTACTGTATTCATTCAACAAAGCGACACTCCAGGAAGAGCCCAGGGCCCCAAGGCTAGTAGTGAGTCTGGCTGCAGATGGGGCCCACTCACAGCAGCTTCTTCTTCGTCTGAGCCTGCACCCTGGCCATTTCTGTTGCTCATCCTTCTTAAACCTACCAGTTCTAAATGTCTGTAGGTATTAAAGTGATTCATTGTGTTTATAGCTGAACATTTAGGGAAAATAACCAAGTGACCTCCCACTATTTTCAGATAATTAACCATGCCTGTTTTAGAACACTTTCTTTCTTATTTATTTGTGTTTCTCACACCCAGGCAGGGTTCGCTGGTCCATTCTAGTTTGCTCCGCTCTGCTCTGAGCTGGTTTGCTCTGGTCTGCTTTAGTCCATGTTTTCTGGTCTGGTCTAGTTTAGTCTGGTCTGATTTGGTTTGCTTTCATCTGCTCTACTCTATACTTTGTGCTAAAGTCGCCCTATGCAGACTGTCGTCTCCTGGCCTTCACCCCCACATCATGGACTTTACCCTGTCCTCTTTGGGTGAGGCAGGAACCCCAGCAGGAAGTACGAGCGGCAGCTACACTTGCCCCTGGAGTCGGGGGGTGCACAGCCAGGGCATCCACCGGCTCTTCCTCCCCACCAGCTGCACCACCTCGTGAGCGATGACATCTGTCTGAAGGTGGTAGAGCTCTACCTGAACGAGAAGAAGCGGGGCGCTGCTGGTGGGAACCTGTCCTCCCGCTGTGTCCGCGCTGCCAGGGAGACCAGCTACCAGTGGAAGGCTGAGCGGTGCATGGCCGACGAGAACTGCTTTAAGGTGAGAGGCCAGCCATACTCGATGCCATGTGAGGCTGGGGACGCGAGGGGGTCGCCCACAATAGGAAGGGGCCAGCCATTGTTATGGAGCCTGGGGTGCATGCTTGGGCTAGACCATGATTCTGCTACAGCCGTTCCCATACCCAGTACGTCCTTAAGTGGGCCTCTTAATACTGGCCCCTGCCTCAGGGCACCACAGGGCCTGTGAGGTGGGCGCCCAGCACATGGTTCCCAAAGGAAGGATCTAGGCCTGGAGGCTGGTGAAGTCAGATTATGATGACTTTTTGACCTCTTCTGTGTCAGTCTGGGCTGGACTGTTCTCTTGGCTTCAGGCTTTGTCCCCACCTCCTCCTCTAGGTGATGTTTCTCCAGCGTAAAGGACAGGTGATCATGACCATTGAGCTCTTGGACACCGAGGAGGCCCAGACAGAGGACCCTGTGGAGGTTCAGGTGAGCACCATAGCACTAGGCTCTTTGCCTTGTGCATGCTGGGGGACTGGGGGCAGCCATGAGCAACATGTGGGGCTCCTACCCCAAGAACCCCGTGTATGAGCACAGGCCACGCACTCCATGTGAGCCTGAGATTGGGCAGGAATTGCAGACAAGCCTTCAGGGGTCAAAGGTGTGTCCCAGAGTAGGAGGACTGTGTGAGAGCCAGGCTGCCCTCCCCCAAACCCTGGCTCCTCCCACCTGCTGCAGACACCATGTCATCCCCATCAAGCCCGTGGCCAGCATGGTCACTCAGTTATGTGACCTTTGCATTCCCCATGCGTAAAGCTCAGTGCTTCAGGTCCCTCGCTGTAGTCACCAGGAGAATGTCCTCCACGCCCTGAGTTGCATATTCCACTAGAGTAGACATTTTCCCCTTGGTCTCTGTTTTCTCGTAAGGACACCAAGTATTTAGGGGCCACCTTACTCCAGCGTGACTTTACCTTACCTCGGTTACATCTTCAAAGACCATCTTTTCAAATAAGGTCACATTCATAGATACCAGGTCTTTTAGGGGGACACAGTCCAACCCACAATAATGAACAGCTTGTCCCAATTTACCTGGGATATTCCCGATTTTATCGCCAAAAATCCCACATACCAGGAACTGTTTTGTCTCAGACAAAATACGATAGTCAGTCCTCTCACCCTTAACTACATCAGAACCTTTTTTGGAGTCAAACAGTGTGTAACCAAGTAAAGACATCAAAAATATGATTTCTGTTACTGCCTTTTTGGCCTGAAGTCAAGCAGCTAAGCTCTGTGGACCGGGAACCAAAGCACGGTGTCTGCTCTGGAGCTCTGCTAGACAAACACAAAAGTGCAGTGATAATGCTGTCCTCGCACACCTGGGTCCAGGGCCTACCCTGCCACCCACCACAGCCAAGGGGACTCTCCTCCCAGCAGCCTTCCTTGCCTGCTTCACGCAGGAAATGTTTTTTAAGACAAGTGAGGGTAGAGGCCTGCATAGCCTGCTACTTCTGGAAGTTTCCAGCATATATGATTTTGTCAACCTTTGGCTTTAACAGGGTGGTAAGCAGATGAAGAATCACTTAGACACTATCAGCCATGCCCACCTGGGACTTGGGTGGCCCCTGCAAGCCCCACCTTCTGGTAGCCTCCACCTTCAACCTGGTCTTGCCCTCTTCCTACTGTTGTTGGTATTCTGATGTCCATTACTGGACTTTGCTGTCTTCCACGTGGGGGCCTCCATCCCCCGTGTGAATTTCCCTTACGATGACTACAGAAAAGTCATTACACAGCAGAGAATTCTCTCCCTAAGCACAAAGTGTCATAAGTTGTCTAATCATGGCCTCATGTGCACATCCTGCCCTAGCTGCTGTCTGGTGGTTTCCTTTACATGTCAGGGTCTTTAACAGCTGCCATCCCCCTAAAGCTTTGAGGATGACATCCCAAGGAGCTCTGAGCTCAATCCTGGCCAAGAGGCCTGATTCTCGGGGGAGTCATGGCTGTGTCTCATTCTGTTCCCACAGCACCTGGCTCGGTACGTGGAACAGTACGTGGGGACTGAGGGTGCATCCAACTCACCCACAGAGGGCTTCCTCCTGAAGCCTGTGTTTCTACAGAGGTGAGAGGACCCCTATGTTTAATTGGGGTTGAGCAACAGTGTTTCCTCCATCTGGGATCATTTCTTGGGTGCCTGATGTGTGCGAGTGTGGCCCTGCCCTCCTCAGGTCTGGGGTGAGGAGAGCAGTAATTTCAGGGCCACGAGGAAGGGATGAGGGCCCCCGAGGGAGAACCTACCGGAAATGGCAGTGATCAGGCCAGAGGCAGGAGTGGTGACTTCATGGGACCCCAGACCAGGACCAGGAAGAGCCAGATCTCATCTCAGGTTAGGTTCAGACAGTGGACTTTAAGATCAGTGGAGGCTGCTGTGAGGTGTTAGATTCAAGTGGGGACCACTTGCCAGGTGGGGGCAAATTTGGAGGGAGGGGTCCCTGAGACAGTGTCTCAGCAAGGAGGGAGGGACATAGCTGGGACTGAGGAAGGAAAGTAGACCAGATCCAGGGAGAATGGAGGTGGAGAAGGGGACCCTGCGCAAAGAGGTTCCTGTGTTGGATGGACTGAGGAAGCAAGTGGGAGGAGCCAGCAGGGCTGGCCAGGCAGCCCCTGTTAGCATTTCCAGCAGCAAGTTGTGACTGGGTTTGGTTTTCACCGGATTTACGGATTTAGGTGGTGGTGTTTTGCTTTGATTTGCATCTTTTTGACTCCTGGGAAGTCCAACGGAGGATTTCCTGGTCTGCAAATCTTCCTATGGCCCCTCAGGAACCTCAAGAAGTTTCGTAGGTGGCAGTGCGAGCAGGTGCGGGCTCTGCGCGGTGAGGCCAAGGGCTCCTGGAAGAGGCTGGTGGGTGTGGAGAGCGCCTGCAATGTGGATTGCCGCTTCAAGCTCAGCTCCCACAAGATGATGTTCATCGTGAACTCGGAGGACTACATGTACCGCCGGGGGACCCTCTGCCGGGCCAAGCAGGTACTCCTCCTTTCTCTATCTTAGGGACCTGAGTTCAGCCCATAGACAGCTGGGGGTGCCTGGGCCCCTATTCTGAGGACCTGGGTCCAACATACAGCTCTCTGGAGTGCTTGGGCCTCCTGGCTCTCCACGCCGCCCTCCCCATGCAGGTGCAGCCCCTGGTCCTGCTTCGGCACCACCAGCACTTTGAGGAGTGGCACGGCCGCTGGCTGGAGGACAACGTGACAGTGGAGGCAGCCAGCTTGGTGCAGGACTGGCTGATGGGAGAGGAGGACGAGGACATGGTGCCCTGCAAGACACTCTGCGAGACAGCTCATGTGCATGGCCTGCCCGTGACCCGCTACCGTGTGCAGTACAGCCGCCGCCCCGCATCACCCTGATGCGCCGTTGCGGACTTCATCACATGCAGCCTGGTGCAGTCACTTCCTTGGTCTGGGTGTCCCTCAGGGGCATTTTCATGAACCAACTAAGGGGAGCAGAGCATCCCCCAGCCTCGCTGCTACAGGCAGCCAGCTCCAGAGAAGGGAATTGTATTGGCTTGCAGCCCCACGCTACCATTCCCCTCAGCTCCCCAGCTTCCTTTGTGCCCATCCTGTGCCATACCTGAACCCCCTGCACTTGAATTCTAGGGGATCAGCCCCTACCAGAAAGGGAAGGATTCACATGCTTGCCAAGGAGCAGTCAGCTGCATTCACACACCTGTTGGGCCCTGACATTGTCGGTGCCAAATCTCTGGGTGAGGCCGCGAGGGTTAGTTGGTACACAGGTGGCTGGAAAAGTTGATAACAAGCCATGCAAGGGTCATGCATTTGGGAGGGGTCAGTGTTCAAGGGCCCCCAGCATAGAAGGTGTCAGGATGGTGGACCTGCTTGAAAAGCACATCCTTCCCAGGTGGTTCTGGGAGTTTCCAGAAACATTTCCCAAGCTGGGCAACGCCCACATCTGCCAGTGGACGGCCTGGCCCTGCTGACTCATCACGCTGACAATAGGTAAAGTCATTCAGCCGGACTGTTAGGATCCCACTGTCAAGATGTAGGCAGGGCAGGCTGTACTAGAATGGCCCAGTAGACCCCGCTCTCAAAAAGAGATGCCAAGCCCTATGTTGATCTGGCAGCCAGACTGTTCTGTGAGGGGACAGGTTGGCCTGACAACTCGCACCATGCTTGAGTGGCCCACGCTGGGAAGGCTCTGGGCTAGGGTTGTGTGCTTAAGATGGGCATTCTAGAAATTCATACATGCACACACGTATTTATTCCTTTAGTTCTCTAAGCAGTTACAAGTTCTGCAACAGCCAAGTTCCTCGGCTTCTTGGGCGGTGAGAGCCCTCCCCACACCCGCCCTGACACTGCTGTTCCTGCAGCTGCCACCTGGGGAGCGTGTGAGCATGTAGGGCCGAGGCATCCAAGGCTTTCTGTGCCAAGAACTCCAAGCAAATTGGCTGGAGACCAGCTCTTTAAACTTACTGCACCATGAGAAAACCTGCTGAGCCTCTGACGCCATCTGACTGGGATCCGTGGAGAGTGGTCCTGGAACTGTCCTGTGCAGCCTCCTCTCTGCTAACTGCAGCCCTAGCCCTCCTGCTGCTGAGCTGTGCCAAACCCACCATCCCTGGAAGTAGAGACTTCTTTCTAGAACACTCTAGAAGTTATCTGTGGAACTCAATGTTTGTGAAGCCTTTGACTTTAGGCCTGGGCCAAAGCTGATATGTCCTTCCCGGGGTCTCCCCACCCATGTTTTCTCTTGAGTGTAATCCAGGCACTTTGTCCTCCTCCTTGTTTTGTATGAAGGGAACTCATCCTCAGATTTCCTGAACCAGCCCCACTTAGCAGTCCCCTGGGGAGCCCACCACCCCGCTGTGCCTCTGAAGGGGCCTGGGCCGTGGGCCAGACCCCCAAGCCCCCACCTTGCATGCTTCTAGGGACCTCTCTTCTGATTTTGAAGAATTTCTGTTCTGGGGCTTGAACTTCCTTTGCAGCTGTTTTGAATGTAGTTTCCTTTTATATTTATTTGCACATTAAAGTTAAAAATATTGACCTAAAGCTGGGAAGTTCATCTATCATTTCCTGTTGTTGTTTCCTGTGGGCAAATCCCAAAGCAGCTTCTCCCACCTGATGAGACTGGGACCTACAGGGAATGTCTGCATCTGTGTACCTGAGTTCCCAAACACCGTGTGCACAATCCTTGCAGGTTTCGTGTGTGTGTGTGTTTGGAGGGGGTGTCACATTTTCCATAGGGCGGTGCCCTATCCCCATATGGAAACATTTTCTAGAATATTCATTCACAATTTAGCTTTTACATTCAGTAGAAATGTGAGATGTTTCCTTCTAGTGCGCGTACAAAACCAAACTTCAAGACACGATGTTTGTGCTGAGCTCTCCCTACTCGTGTGCCTGCCAGGTCCCAGGCCCAGGGACAGGCAGGCGTGGTGCCTTTGTTCCCCCAGCCCCACAGAACCACCCTCTGTGTTCTCCCTGGGGGCCTCTCCTGCCCTCCCACCTGTCTTCCTCATCACTGGCTCCTGAACATCTCCAGGACCCCCTTCCACCTGGCCTGCCTCTACCCCTCCTGCCCCCGCTTCCATGTATGAGGGATCCCACAGCTCTGCTCAGGGGCTTTAGTTGGCCGTCCCCTTCAGCTGCAACCTTGTACCTCCCCGCCAGCCCCACCCAGTGCCCACTGCCAGGACTCACCTGTCAGATTCTTGAGTATAGTTGGCACTACCCTGCCCACCTGGCAGTCCTCTTCCCAGGAGTTGTCCTGACCTGAAGTGGCCATGCTGCCTCCCAGGGACCCTCTCTGCCCACACACTACCTGTGGTGGTGCCTGCCTGCCCCTCCAGGGAGTCGGGGCAGTGGGCAGCTTGGAGAAGAAAGCTTGTGCTGTCTTAGAGTTGTCCTGCCCGGAGGAACCTCAGGGACTCTGTGCCCTCAAGACAACCCTTCCTCGGTGGGAAGTGCTGGGCAGAGGCCTTGGGGTGCAAATGGTGGTCACTGCAGCTCCCATGAAGGGTGGCCGATCCCAGGAGAGCAGACTGGAGCAGGTCCCATTGTAGTGGGCAAATTTCTGAGATGGTCCCAGGATTCCTGCCCCAGTGGACACTCCATTAGACCCTGCCCTTGAATGGTCTGTGACTGTGACAAGGTTCTTGGACAGTGACTAAAGAGAAGATCTGCTCTCCTTGAAAACGGCAGCTCCATTTTGGGGAGGGGACACAACCATGCACATGAGGACCAGACCCAGGGACACCTAGACTGCAGCCTGGTGAGGTCCTAAGCAAAGGACAAGCTCATTGCCCAGACTCCTCACCAAGTGAGGCGCCAGATCATAAAGGCCTGTTGCTTCCTCTGCAATGGATTAAGCCACAGTGAAAAGACAGCCCGAATTCATGCAGTGGCCTTCCCTCCTCACTCTTAAGTGTGGAGAGAGGAGCTACAGGACTGCGTGGGCAGCCCTGCCCTCCTGCCCCAGAGTGGCACAGGGGGCGGTGTGTAAGGCTTGGGAGTAGGTGGAGAGTTTAAACGGGACCCAATGAACATTATTCCGTTACTGGAGGGGTATGTCGGCCTTGCTGGCTATCTGCAATGTACAACTAGCACTTTACACATGACTTTCTGGCTGAGAATGAGGCTGATTGTTCTGGAAAGAAGCTGACTTAGAGTCAGTCTTAGGAGGCCTGTGGTGGGCTAAGACATGCCTGGTAGGAGCCTGTAGGGACTGGGGTGTGGAGTGAGGCCCCCATGAGCATGGGCCTTAGGAATCTCAACTCTGCCCTGCCCGAGGTTTTCCAGCACCCCCTGCTGCCCTGAGTAGTGACCTGAGTGTGGGAGCTCCAGACCATAGCACAGCTGAGCAGCCTTGGATTTGGGGGTCTTAGGGAGGAAGAACTGGACATCTAGGGTTGGGAAAGCTGGACTTCAAACCCTGACACCAAACAAGATAGGGTCACAGCCCCCTCCTCTTGGGCCGGTCCAGTGGGTTAACATCCCTGCTCCCAAGCCAAGGCCCAGGCCAGATGTGAGAGGTGGAGGCACACGTGGGTGCCCATCTGGCTTCAAAATACACCAAACACAATTTCCACAAAGATGGCTGACCCAAGAAGAGTTACTTTGGAAGGACTTTGGAATAGTTACTTCTGCAGACAGATGGGAGAGGGGCAGGGAGGACTCGCTTCCAGAGTTCCTGGTGGCCTGGACAGTGATGAAATCCGGGGCTAGCCGCTGAGTTGGACCTGTTTGCCATTTTTTTTCACCATTTAAGAAAAGCTTGTATCTGCTGTTTCACTCAGCCTAATGTCCTCAAGGCTCATCCATGCAGCATGTGTCAGAATTCCCTTCTTTTTTAAAACTACCTTTCTGCCTTTTTTTATGGAAAGTGACAAATGTACAGAAAATTCCAACAGTACAAAGCAGCACAGAAGTTAAAGGCTCAAGTCCTGCTTCCCAAAGGCAGCTGCCCCAGTGGTCCCCGGGAGATGCCCTTGCATATATTGTTGCCCAGTTGGGACAGGACAGCGACCTATACCTCTACCTGCCCTGTGTGGAGTCTCTTCCTCCTGCCAGCACAGGATTGTGTCCGTGGGGTAAGGGGACTGTTGATGGATCCCCTGGCCCCCCAGCCTTGTGTTGCTGGGAACATCCCTGTACGGACACCTTCATGCACGTGTGTCTGACATAAATTCCTAGATACAGAACTCCTGAGTCAAACTGCCCTCTGGGAGCTGCAGTTCCCCTGGGCCCAGCACTGCCAACCCCAGCCTCTCCTGCACAGGTTTTCTGGAGAGAGGTAGGAGCCCCCATCCTGGTTTTGCTGCACTGAGGCCATCGTCAATTGTGCATTGCCCAGAGACATAGGCATAGGGTTGAATTTGTCATTGGTACCAATGGAAACTTCAGAAATTGGGGACAAGCTCCTGGCTAAGCCTTAGTGCCCCCAACCCTGGGGCTGTGGGCAAGGACTTCAGCATCTCAGCCTCCAGCCACACTGACTGTCCAGACTGCTTTGTCACTTCCTGCTGGTCCCAGAGTGTGTGACTAGATTAGGGCTTGCTGTGCCGACACACACCACATATGACTCCCTCTACCACCCCTAATTCATTTCTTCTTCCTTGACCCCCACCACCCACTTCAGGGGCCTCCTGCTCCCAGAAATCCATCCCCCCGCCCCCATGGCTCAGCGATGATCAGGGGGGCTCCCCCAGGGCAGGACAGCAGAAGCCTTTCTGGGGCCTGCAGGGGCATGGGTAGAGGTTGTGTGCGGGAAAGGAGTATCCTCCCTATGAGCCTCATTTTCTTCATCTCCATAGTGTGTTCCCATCTGCCGGTAGGAACGTGGAAGGGCCAGAGGAAAGAGGGCCTTGGGGTGGTGTGTGGTTCCAGGGTCCTCTAGCCTGTGCTGAGCCTGGCCACTTTCCATGGGCTCAGATATGGATATGACCATCCCACCCAGTCATACCTGGAACCCCAGGCTGAGGTGGGGTCAAGAGAGCAGAGAAAGCTTTGAGTACAGCCTGGAAAGACATCACCCAGAGGCTGCAGCCAGGATCCCCTCAGACTCTAGGGCATCACGTGGTCAGTGTCAGAGGCTCTGGCTAAGGACTGACACCTTGGCTATTCCCAGCAGCCCCCAGAGAAAGGTGCCTTTCCCTCTCTGCACTTCATTTTATGTCTGCCCAGGGGACCTTGCTGGCACATGGATGAGGCAGTGAGGTGTGGCAGCCCTCACAGAGGATCTAGGCTGTTCAGATGTGTATGGGAGGTGTTGGGGGTGGTTCACCTGCTCTGGAAGGCAGGGCTCTCCTCTTGCCCACCAGAGACAGGAAGCAGAGGAGGCCTCAGGAAGGACCAAGAGCCCCTAATGGAAAATGTATCCTGGAGGGCTATGCTATCATAAGAACAGAGAGCTATGACTGGCCAACGGGAAGTGACCACTTGGCCCACAGAGGCTTCCTGAGCTGAACAGGGTTTGCTGGGGTGGGCTGTAGCCTGGAACTTCCTCCCCCATCTTATTGGGCCAGCACTTGGACCCCATGAGGCACCTCTGCCAAAGTGGCCCCAGCCTCCAGGCCAACACAGGTCATCTGTGGGCCTCCCAGGGACTGACTGGAGACAGGGGCTGGTTTATCTCACCAGGCCCTGTCTGCTGACCCTCTCTGGTCCTCCGCCTGTGCTCAGGAAGCTGGGGGTGGGGATGGTCCAGCAGACAAGAAGCCTGAGGTCACTTGGCTACAACCTAGAGCAGCCGGCGCCCAGCCCCAACAGCATGTGGGTGCTCCTGCTGCTGTGGCCCTTGTCACTGGGGGTTAGCCAAGAGGGTGGCACCCAGACCCCCAGTGTCTATGATGAGGGCGGGAGCATAGGAGGAGGAGACGGTGAGTGACCCCAGGTGCTGTCTTTAGCGGGGGGCAACAGAGATGGGGTAGGACACGTGGGACTGGGGCCTGAGCCCACAGGTCTGGAGGTTTCTGTGTCTAGCTCTGTCCCATCAACCTGGGGGTTCCTGAGAGCTAAGGCCTGGACTGCAGCCCCTCCGGGGGCAGCATAATCCAGCAGGAGGGACAGGCTGAAGGATGGGGATGGGGAGGTGGTGATGCCTGGGTTCTCAGTGCCTCCATTCCCCTTTCCTCCCCAGATGGCACTCTGGGACCTGGGGTCAGGCCCCAGGGAGTGATCCCTTGTCCACCCCACCCGCGCAGCTTCCCTGGCTGGTCCTACGCCAACAACAGCAACACACTGGAGCTCTGGAACAACTCTCGAGAGCTGCTGCTGGGCTGGGTTCCCACGAGGCTGGTGCCTGCACTCTACGGGATGGCGCTTGTAGTGGGGCTGCCTGCCAACGGCCTGGCACTGTGGGTGCTGTCCACGCGGGTGCCTCGGATGCCATCCACGGTGCTGCTCATGAACCTAGCAGCTGCTGACCTGCTACTAGCCCTGGCCCTGCCGCCTCGCATTGCCTACCACCTGCGGGGCCAACGCTGGCCCTTCGGTGAGGCTGCCTGCCGCCTGGACACGGCTGCACTCTATGGTCACATGTACTGTTCCATGTTGCTGCTGGTCGCCATCAGCCTGGACCGCTACCTTGCCGTGGTGCACCCACTGCGGGCCCGCACCCTGCGAGGCCAGCACCTGGCCACTGGTTTCTGTGCTGCGGCCTGGCTGGTGGCAGTCACTCTGGTACTGCCGCTGGGGTTGCAGCAGCAGACCTTCCATCTGTCGCTTTCAGACCGTGTACTCTGCCATGACGTGCTGCCCGTGAGTGCTCAGGCCTCCTACTGGCGACCTGCCTTCATCTGCTTGGCTGTGTTCGGCTGCCTCCTGCCCCTGCTGGCCATGCTGCTTTGCTATGGGGCCACTCTGTGTGTGCTGGTAGCCAGTGGCAGGCGCTACAGGCACGCACTAAGGCTGACTGCACTGGTGCTGGCCTCAGCCGTGGCCTTCTTCGTGCCCAGCAACATGCTGCTGCTGCTGCACTACTCGGACCCAGGCCCAGAGGCCTGGGGGAACCTGTATGCTGCCTACGTGCCCAGCCTGGCGCTCAGCACCCTCAACAGCTGTGTTGACCCCTTTGTCTACTACTACGTGTCGGCCGAGTTCAGGGACAAGGTGCGAGAGGGGCTGCTCTGCTGGGTGCCAGGAGCAACCATGGCCTCCAGGGATGGGGGCAGCCCGGGGATGGGCACCTGGTCCTCATCACTTGTGTGATAGCCCTTCAGGGAAGCAGGGTGACAGAGAGGGGTTGTACTAGATTGAATAGAGTCCCCTGAATTCATGTCCCCTGGAAACCTCTAATGAGCTTGTTTATAAAGAGGGTCTTTGCGGGTATAATTAGTTAAGAGGTGGTCATGTTTGGGTAGGGTGGGCCTTACCCCTTATGACTGATATCCTTATAAGAAGACACAGAGGTACACTTAGGGAAGAAGGCCATGACCACAGAGGAAGAGATCAGGGTGATGTGGCCGGCAGCCACCAGAAGCCAGGAGAGCAGCCCAGAAGGGATTCTCTCTCAGTCCAGGAGGAGACAACCCTGCTCATACCCTGAACTCAGACTTCCAGCCTCCAGAACTGGAACAATAAATTTGTTATTTTAAGTCACCAGACTTGTGGTACTTGGTTATGGCAGCCCCAGAAAACCAAGACAAGGGTTAAATGCAGATTCCCGGGCCCAGCCAGCTCCCTCCTGTCCAAGGTGGTCATGAGATGAAGCTGATGCTGCCCTGGACCCACTGGAGGACCTCACCCAGGAGGAGGCTTAAGCCCCTCACCCCCAGGCAACCGGGAGCCTGGTTGGCAGGTCCTTGTTTTCAGAAGCCCAGCTTCTGGCTCCAGAATAGGCTTCAGGGTATGAGGTGTTGCCTGAGCAATCACTGAGGAGACCCCACTCTGCTCCCCAAAGCCTTGGTGCAATTCATCATTGGAAGCCACAGAGCTTAGTCTCTTGCTGTCCCCTGGCCACAAGATGTCACCTATTCCTCTTAACCTGACATCTGATTCTTCTTATTTGATGTTAACTCCTCCCCCATCCCAGGACCAGGTGGGAGGGAACTGGAGGGGGATTGCCAGTGCACTTGGGAGCGGGAGGAGGGCAGCCTCAGCCCAGTGACCCTCACTCCCAGCTGTTTACAGCCTGTTCGGAACTGAGTGGGAGAGGGACATCACATGGGAAAGGCAGCTACCACTCTCTGCATCTACTCCAGAGAGTGGCATAGGGTGCCAGCAACCACTGAGGCATCAACTGTGGGAGAAGGGAATGAGGCAGAGGGGAATGGGGGCCATTCCCAGACTCCCCACTGGGCCTATGTCTCTGGTCTGGGGTCTGAGGTCTGAGGAAGGATGAGCCAGTGAGCAGGCAGCCCCACAATACGCACAAGCCCATGTGCACACACAAAGGGAAGTGTAAGATCAGCAAAATGTATCAATATCAGTAGCCTGGTGTGATGACTTTCTTAGAGGCTACCACTGGAGGATTCTGGGTAGGGGTGCCAGAACTTGACTGTATTCATGTAGTTTCTTACAAGTGTACAGGAATCTACTTATCTTGGGGTGCAGCTATGTGACACCCTCCTCTCCAACCTGCTCTGGAAGGCTGGGCTGTAGATGAAGGAACAGAGGCCTGGGGGCTAGAAGGGAGCTGGGGCTCTGGCTTATGGGGCTGACCCGCTCTACCCACGGCCAAAGCCCATCGGTGACTCTGTGGAAATGAGCTTTTATTACACCAGCAGCTTCTAGTGATTGGGGAGTGGAGCCTCAGCCAGTGAACTGTCTCTTAGACTGGCAGGGGTCAGAGGCACTGGAAATGGAACGTGCTGCAAGACTGGGACCCCATGGGTTGGGGCAGCCTCCTCAGGCTGTGGAGTGGTCTCTATGCTGCCCCCAGTGGAGGTTTGAAATAAATACCACGAGGGGCAGGGAATGGGGGAAGACAGGATGCCTAAGAGGGTACAAAAAGGAATCATACCACAGCTAGAACGTCTGGACAGCAAGCCAGATCTGAGTACTCAGCTTCAGTGGGCCGTAAAGGGCAATGTCCCACCCTCGGCTGGACGGAATGGAGTTTTCAAGTGGGGCACCAGGGAACCGGGGGTTCTTAGGGTAAAACCTGGACAGCAGGGAGAACCAGGAACATCTGCCCAAGACACCACTGGGACAAGACTAGGGAGTGTGGGAACTGCAATACATGGTAAGTGGCCTGTGTGCCCCATAGGGAGGCTGGCTTTGTACTTTGGAGAAAGGCAGCCTGTTTCATTTCGAAGTTGCTGGCCAGGGGATGGATGCTATGTCCTTGATTTGGCCACAGTCATGTCCCCTAAGAAAAAGCCCAGCGGCATGAGTTCTTCCCAGAAATGCCCCTCTCCCAGGAGCAGGATGTCCGGCTTAAGGAGCTGCTCCAGCCTGGCCTGAAGAGTGGGGATGCCCATCCCTGGGCCCTGCATGCCCCTCCCCAACCAGGGGATCCAGCTACAGTTGGGGAGCTGGGGAAAGGGTGAAGAGCCTCCAGCCGCTCCCACAAAGGCCTTTCCTCCTGTGGAGATGGGGGCTGGGCCTGTCATCCACTGAGGCAGGCCAGGACTCTGAAGTTCTGTTTATAGGGTTCATTTGAGGGGAGGTCACCTGGCATGGGGTCCACGAGCCCACCAAGCAGTCAAGGGAGCTCTCCCATCAGTGGCTCCCTTTCGGTGGAGCGGATGGTGACGGGATGCAGACAAATCACGTCCTGCTCGGAGCATTAGGAAGAGAAGCCGCTCTGACTGATGAGGAAAGAAGGAGAAAGATGCTGTGGGCTGCCAGGTCTTTTGGGGGGGCCCTGCATGCCCCTCCTCGACCCTAACTCCATGTGGCTCAGCCTGGCAGCCTTGGCCCACTAAGGCAGAACTTTACCTAGGAGGCCAGGCCCCTTAGACCCCTGCCCACCCCCACTGGCCCACAGTGATGTGACAGGGCATTCACTTATGTGAAATGCTGAGTGGCTTGTGAGAGACCACGGACCAAATTGAAAAACTATGGACTCAACTCAGCTGTGAAAAGAAAGGAAACTACTGATATACAATGGATCGAATGGATGAGTAAGCCAATCGCAAAAGGTTACATACTCTACAGTTGCTTTTACATAGCATTCCTGAGATGACAAATTATACAGGGAGGACAAATGAGCGGCTGTGGAGTGGAGGTGGAGGGATCCCTGAAGTGACAGGCTGTTCTGCGTCTTGATTGGGGTCACAATGACATAAATCTACAGGTGAGGAAAAACTGCAGACTCAATTGCAAACGAGTGCGTGTGAAAGTGGTGACACAGGAATGAGACCAGTAGATTATATCAGTGTTACTATCCTGATGTCACATCGTGCTCTAGCTCTGCGAGATGTTACCACTGGGTGGAGACTGAGATCTCTGTTATTTCTTACAACTATATGTGAACCTATGATGATCTCAAATTTAAAAGTTCAATAAAAATCCCCCCTCCAAAATGAAAACAAAAGCAGACCCCTAAGAAGGCAGTGGAGAGAGCTGGCAACACTCGGGAGAGTTTAAAGATGTACACATGACAGGGACAGTATAAGGGATGGGTGATGCCAAAAAATGGGGACATAAGGCTTCAAAGGTGATACCTTTTTTTGTGAAGTGGTACAATATTCACACCAAGTAGACTGAAAAGTTTAAGGATAGTGATCCCCAGAGCCACCACTAAAATAAATAAGTCTAAAATGCTGAATTAAATGGAATTCTAAAAAAATATTCAATTAATTCAAAAGAGGGTATGACAAGAAGAACAGAGGGGACAAAATAAAAATATCACAACAGTAGTCTCAAACCCAACCCTGTAATATTGACTAATATAATCAATAATTATATTAAATACATGTGGACTAAACTCAGTGCCTGGTGCAAAATGGCGCACCCCTGAAGCTCTGGGGCTTTGGTGGTGCTGATGGAAAAGTATTCCTCCTGGGTTTTCTGAGTGGGGATGAGGACCAGCCTTTGCCACTAACATGGGGTAGATAATACCATTGTCAAGGAAGTCAGACCTCAGAGCATAGAGCCTGAGGCCTGATGGTGTATAGCCAGCCCCAAGGACCTGACACATAACTTAGCTGATAAATCGACCCACCCCTTAAAACTCTTGAGTTGAGTTTGCTGTAACTTATATCCAAAAGGCTGACCTTCTCCAGAAAGTCTGCCCAGAAGCCCCCTCCCAGCCTCACCTCACAGGGCTCTCTGGTCTGACCATTCTCTTAAGGTGACAAAGATTCTCTCATTGACTTAACCCCTGGGCTCTTTTTCAGCTAGGTCTCCCTCCAGTTTTGGACTTCCGTGATCATCTCAGCTTTGTCCAGTTGTATAGCAAGAATTCTGCTAAGTAGATTTAGCCAGAATCTCCACCCTCCTTATCTAATCAGGTTCCTCCTCCCTCTCTGTCCCCCAGGGGGTGATGTCTGATCATCTGGCCTACCTTCAGCAAGAATCCCATTGGGTATTCAGCCAGAGTCCCCCTTACCCCTCTTAGTAATTTTCCTCTTAGTAATTTTCTATCCACTGACCCCCCCCCACTCTACTCCTTAGTTATAATCCACCACTTTCTCTTATATTCAGAATTGGGTCCAATCTCTCTTCCCACTCCAAGACTCCCTCTACTTATCTCGTTACCTCCCCAACCTGAATAAAGTCCTCCTTGCTTGATGAATAATCTTTTCTTTAACAGTGGTCCTTAGTCCAGAGGGTCTCCCGCAGGGGTCTGTCCTGGGCTGGGGTCACTTAGCTTCACCTTGCACATACAGGCTGTTCTCTGATGTGTGTGTATGGACTTGGGTGGGAGAGACAGGATACCCCACTTCATCCTGGAAAGCTGCAGGCTGACCCCTCCATTGTCACTCCCACTCCCAGCTCGGGTCCAGGGCAAATGTGGATGTTGGGGATGGGCCCAGTTCTCACCTGTCCTCTGCCTCTCCCTCCAAATCCAGGATTTCATGGCTGGCTGCCAGGTGCCCAGAGTCCAGGGGGGCCAGGTCATAGTTGAAGTTGTAAGCAGAGGCTGGCGTCGGCTGCTCTGGAAAGAAGGGACTTAGCAGGTCAAGGGTGCTGGAGGGGGAGGACTTGAATGGCAGACAGCCCAGGCCAGAGGAGTGGGGGTAGATTTACGGCCCAGAACAACAGACAGAAAGTGAGAGGTCATGAGAGGGGGGAAGGGACACTGAGATCAGAGATGAGGAGATTCAGAAAGGCACAAAATTAGGGTGGGGTATGGAGAGACTTAGCAAGACTGAGAAGGAGATGCAAAGAGATACAGATGTCAAGAAACTGAGATGGGAGAAGACAGGAAGCCAAAGGAACAGAGAGATGGAGACTAGGGGAGAGCTGCAGGGGCCACAAATACCCGGCAAAGCTGAGGATAGGGGAGAGAGACAGGGAGCTGGCGTCAACAGGGGGAGGAGAGACACGGACCCTTTGGGAGAGGGTCAGGAAGTGAGTTGGGAGGGGTCCTGTGAGAGAAAAAAAAGTTAAGTGGGAGGAGAGTTGTTGTGTGTGAGAGGGGAGACACAGACATGCAGGAACCAGGAGTGTGGGTAGAGAGGCCTTGTTTAACTCCCACAAAAGCAGGGGTGGCTCAGCCAGGCAGTGACCAGAGGAAAGGAGAGAAGAATGCAGGGCAGGGCATAGAATAGGAGAGGTCCTAGAAAAGGACAGGGTAGAAGAGGTGATGGAGAGAAGATAATGTGATGGAGAGAATAAAGTGTGATGGAGAAGATGGGGTGAAGCACCCTGGGGGCGAGGATTGGATCCCCAAGGCCGGGCGCGGGTGGGTCCTCACTGAGGGCGCAGCGGCTAGGGGGCGCGGGCTCCAGCCTTTCGCGCCCCCGGCAGGCGGCCTCCTGCAGGAGACAGGCGCTGGCATACACGACACCGTCGGAGCCGCACACCGGGTCCCCGCTTGCGTCACAGTCGCGGGCGCAGCCGCAGCGTGTGACTGTCGCTCCCTCTTCCAGGGCGGCCGCAGGGCCCCGCTCGCCAGGAGACCAGCCTGGCGGAGGAGGCGAAGTCGGTAGGGACCAAAGGACCGCACCC
The DNA here is from genome assembly GCA_004027375.1 of Macroglossus sobrinus. Taxonomy (NCBI): domain Eukaryota; kingdom Metazoa; phylum Chordata; class Mammalia; order Chiroptera; family Pteropodidae; genus Macroglossus; species Macroglossus sobrinus. The sequence goes on along the minus strand of PVKZ01001504.1, from coordinate 292,334 downwards.
CCATCACTTCCCACTCCTCTCCCCCGCCTGTGTCTCTCACCGGGCCTGGGTCGGGAACAGGTCCCTGGGGGTCTGGGAGCACCCCCACCCAAGTGTGGGGACTGGACTGCGGCCGTTATTGGGAGGCCCCGAGCCTTGACCTACCATAATCTCTTTCAAGTATTTCCATAGTACTTATTAAATTTTAAAATCTTTTTAAATTTAAATTTAAAAGCGATCTAAACTCATTTCAATAAGTTTGGAAAACAAAGAAAAGGGCCTGGGGGTACCCTCAGCCCCCCCCCTCCCCCGGCAGCCACTCTGTGATTACGGGAAGGGCTCCCTGCAGTCTCCAAACACTCAGGGTTGTGGGGGAGGGGAGGCAAGGGCTCTGGTCTGAGCTGCACTCTGCTACCCTGCATGCCCCCACCCCGGCTAAGCCCCGCCCATCCGTGCTGAACGCACCCTTGACCGAGACCGGTCTTCCTTTGCCAGGCCAGCCCCTTTCCCCGCCCAGTCCCAGCTCCAAGCGGATGGCGCTCCCCAAGGCCCGTGGGTGGGGTTGAGGTGGCGGCCTGGGGCAGTGGCCCGCGCACTTACCCGGGCCCTGTGCAGCGGAGCGCTCCACCTCGTTGCACTCGGGACCCGCGCACAGCTCGCGGGCGAGCGGGCTGTGCTCACTGACGTTGTAGAAGCGCGTGGCTTCAAAGGCTGCAGGAGGAGGGGGACCGGAGATCATGTGATGGGGTGACAGGGTGAAGGGCCGAGGTGGGGTGCGAGAGGAGAGCGCAGGCCTACCAGGCTCATAGTAGTCGTACACGGAGACAGGAAGCGCGGATGTCCTCCCCACGACGTGCTCGCGGAGTGCGTGGAACCGTATGCACGTCAGGCACCGGCTGGGGACCTGCGGGACGGCAGGCGGCTCAGGCTCAGCTGAGGCCACTAGACCAGGGGCCTGAGCTCTGGCCTCCATGCTCTGCGGCACCCCAAAGCATGGGCCCAGAACCGGCTGATATCAGGGTACTCAGGAGGTGTGAAACACAGACACCTGGTCCCATTTCAGTTCCTTGGGTCCTTCTTTCTCCCCTAGGAAAATATCTCAGCTGGGTTTTCAAGGCTCCCTCTCCTGCAGCAGGGGCCCTTCCTTGTGTCTGACATTTAGTTACAACGTTGTGTAACCATCACATCTAGTTCCAGAACATTTTCATCACCCCGAAGGAGACCCCGTCCTCATTAGCAATCACTCCCTCAACCCCCATCTCCTGGCAATCTGCTTTCTGTCTCAATGGATTTGCCTGTTCTGGATAGTGCACATCTATAGGATCACATACTGTGTCTTTTTGTATCTGGCCTTTCTCTCTTAGCATGTTTTCAAGGTTTAGAGCTTCACTCCTTTTTATCCCTGAATACTATTCCACCCACTCCCAACTTTTCCCACCAAAACCAGCTGTCTGAGGCACACTGCCATCAGCCATACCAGCTCTGCCTGGACTGACTTTCCCAGTTCTTTTTTTTTCATGATATGAGATAGTTGGAGGAATCAGAATGGGTCATGACAGCTGTGCCCTCACTAATGTCGGTTCTGGGAAGGTGTCTGTCTGCCCACCGCCCCGGCCAGCAGTACCTCATCAAAGTAGAAGAGAACTCTGCGTCCAGCCACCTCGTACCTCTTCAGCTCCATGTGCTGGTCAAGGAGGAGCTGGCGAGGAAGCCAGAGAGGTCAGGGTCTGTCAGCTTCTCTGCCCCCAGTGCTTCCTCCCCCCTCCCACCTGATGTCTGTGGGGCCCACATTGGTCAGTGGGAGGCAGGCCCAAGGAAGCCAAGCCTCTAGAAGCTGAGAGTTTTGCCCACTGTCATTAACAAATCCCCCTTGCCTGTCCCCAGGCCCTGCTGGCCCCCCATCTCAGAAGAAGTCACCTAAGGCTGGTTACTCCCATTCTAAGTAGCCATCTCTCCACCCTTCCTTGCAGCCTCCTCTAATCCAAATCCAGCCCCAGCCCAGGCCAGGCCTCCCTGTCACCTGTTCCTGCCTTACCTGCACCATGCGACCACCACTCCCCCAGCCCAAAATATTTTTTCATTTTTTTGACACAAAACCCTTCTGCCCCAGAGCCTCTATGCTGGTCCCCTGCTTCCCCTGATGCCCAGCCCAGACTCCCTGACCACCCCCACCCCAGGACAGGCCCCGCTTTCCTGCTCTATCCTCCTCACACTGTATACCTCCTCAGGACCAGGCAAGACAGCCTCCCGCCTTGTGCACCACCCCTCCACAAAAGGGGGCATAAAACTGGTCTGTCTTGAAGGAAGTCTGCTGAAGACCTCCACTACAGGGATAATAGTCAGTGGGACACTCATCTGTCTGGAGAGCCTCCACCCCTCCCCACCTGCCCCTCCGCAGGTAGCGGCTCAAAAACACCAATTTTGCCCAGAAAGGGAAAAAAAAAACAACTCATTTTATGAAGGGCTGGGAATCTGTAATCTGGGATGCAGTGCCAGCCACAGAACCCTGCCTGGCTCCTGACAGTTGGCGCTGCCTCACCTGCTCCAGGCTCTCCATGTCCACGCGGAAGCCCGACAGCAGGGGCACCTCCAGGACAGCCATGTTGGAGGACCCTGCATGCAGCCACCTTCCAATGAAAGGAAAGCCAGTCCTTGAACTCAAGCCCTACGGTAGAATTCATGGCCACTCTGCCCCACGACTCCCACACAACTGACATCCTGTTCTGGGCCTGGCTGGCAGGCCATTTGCACACATGTGGTTTGCTGAGTCATCAGTCAGCCTATTTCACAGATGAGACACTAAGGCCATAAGGAAAGGGCCTTGCTGCGGGTTCTGGGCCATGTTTTATCCCTAATCCCATGCTGTGCCTCCAACGTGGGAGACTAGGTGACTGGGAAAACCCAGTCATTTCCCAATGTCATCCTCAGTTTCCCCATCTGTAACATGGAGTGTGGTAATTGGCCTCTTGGGCTTGCTACATGCCAGGCCCTCCCCTGTGCTGGGTGCTGGTGACAGGAGAAAAGCTGACAATCAGAGAAGAACCTAAAGACTCTGGGGCTCCAGGGGATGAGGTGGTCAAATTTGTAAGGCGGGCTTCCCGCAGAGTGAGGCCTGAGTGAGCCCATATATGGATGTCACACAGTGGGTTCTTTTGAACACATGTGAGAGAAGAAAAAAGGTGTCCCCATCAGTCTTGATGGGGCCAGACAGTTGGGGCCAATCCAGCTGTTTCCTGCTCCGCTGCCCTATTGATTTGACAGCAGACTGAGGGTCATGGTTGGGGCAGGTACCTAGAAGGGCTGTGGTTGCTATGGCAACCATTCACCTATGGGTCCCCAAACCATCACCATGGCAACGACCCTCCTCATGGGCAGCTGCACATGCCTCCCTGAGGACCCACTGTGGTCCAGTCCTGAGGTCACCCTCAAGAAACCAAGAGTATGGAGCTTATCCATTATGCAGGGGCCACAAACAGCCACCCCACTGGCCAGCCTGCCTCACTGTCACTGGGGTCTGCTGCATCAATTCAGAAGGTTCATTTTCTTTACTCATTTCAAAAACCATCTGTCAACGTCACTAACATTAAGCTTTTTTACTGTGATATAAATGCCTGACATTAAACTTTTGGTTGTGTAGGCATCTATTTCAAAGACATTGGTCTCAAATGAACTTTTGCCAGCTGTATGACATAGCTTCTAGATAAGGAGCCAGGCTGCCATCAACCATGGAGGTCCCCTTTCAGAAAGCTCTAGGTGACCTATATAACTGACTGCTTGAATGACCCTGCTTCTCCCTTCCCACACCTAATTCCCTCTCATGGTAACCCTAGATACCCCAACCTTGAACTCCAATAAAGGCAGAACCCCAGGTGTGCGCTTTTTCTTTCTCTCTTCCCACTACTTTGCTGTGTGGCTCCAGGCATGCTGTGCACCCTCTAGGACCTGTGAGTAATAAACCTTGATTTTTGTTCCCTGACAGCTGTTGCTGAGGTGCATCCTACAATCACAAGAACCGCAAGAGCTGGTGGAGCCTGTCCAGCCTGTCAGTGAAATGTCCATGGGGCTGGCCACAAGTGGCTGGGCCCAGGTGAGCACCCCAAGAGTTCACAGCTGCGATATTTCACTACTGATGATAGATTGGGACTGAGACAAAACACCATCCTCTAAGCATAGGGCAGATGACCTTACCTGGTACACACCTCCAGGGTCACCTGGTAGTCTTGGCGATGCTGGTCAGCTGCTGGGTCATCATCATCAGCCGAAGAGACTGGGGCTGGAGGCTGGGGCTGCTCAGCCTCAGGCTCCCGGAGGCTCATGAGCAGCTGGAAGGCCGGCTTGGCCACCGGGTCTGGCACATTGTAAGTGACATCAATCTAGGGGGCGTGGGAGGACCAAGATTAGGGGCCCTCCAGGTAGAGGAGGGAGGGCAGGGAATGGTAGGGGACAGCCCACTGATGGTGACAGTGACATCAGTGACAGTTCCAAGAACTACTATTCTATTTAGCCTTGAAACAGCCGAAGCAGGTATAGATCCAACCACTATCCAATTTTTGTGCATCTCAAGCCCAGGTCTGTTTACCTCCAGGACCCTCCCTCCTACCCACTGTGCTATCTGAACTCCCATTTCAGAGATGGGAAGGCTGAGGCTGCTAGAGTCTCCAGGCAGACTTGCCCTTTCATTATCAGCCAGAGCCTATGAGGCCAGCCTACTCCAGCCCAGAGCTCAGATAAACCCTAGGACCCAGCGACGAAGGGGCTATGGTAAGGGCCAGGCTGAGGCCTGTCAAATGAATCTTCCTGGGGGAATCTCATGCCCTAGGGGACATTTGGTCACCTGCCTTGGGCCCCACCTTGGGCAGGGTGGGCTGCATACGAGAGGCTGACATCTGCCCTGGGGCCTCTCAGCCACATGCATGCACCCCACACAGCCTGATCCAGTGCTGAGCTTGAAGCCTTGACCGGCCCCTCCCAGGGTGCCACTGTGAGCATCTGCTCTCCCTGCAGCCTCACCTGCATTAGGCAGCAGCCTTCGCCCTTGGCACTCACAAACAGTCCAGTAGGGAGGCTGGGGATCTGAGGAGAAAAGATGCCATGATTCCCCCACAGACACATGTGGACAGGCAGTCAGCTGTCCCCCACCCCCAGCCCTGGGAACACACACCGCCGCTGTCTGCAGAACCCTCTGGTTGGCCCTGTGCAGCTCGAAGGTCTCCTGGTAGTCCAGGTTGGTGGAGGCCAGGGAGACGGTGAGGTTGACATCACCAGCATAGGACAAGATGGCATACTCTGCCAAGGCCTGCAGAGCTATGCAGGTGTCCTGGGGACAGAAGGGGAGGCTGCCCTTAGCCCCAGGACCAAGCTGGTCAGTGGTCCTTCTGTCCCTGTTTTAGGAGGTCTGGCCCATGTCAGGGGCACCACAGATTCTCTCTAGAGGCCAGGGACCCATGAGGCTGGAATGGAGAGCTGACCCAATGCAGGCATCCTTGGACCTGGAGCTCTAGACAGTGGGTGGGCATCTCCATGGAGGCAGGTCTGGTTCCCTGTCCCAGAGCCAAATATAACTGTCCCTCAGCCCTTCTCTTAGACTTCATGCCCCAAGGGCTGCAGACAAGGGGCCTTCCTAGAACTTGAAGCACTGGTGGCCCTGAGACTGGATCATGGTGGCCCCTCCCAGACCCAAGCCACTCCCTCTGGCCCTGCCCGGCTCGCCTGAGTGGAAGAGAAGCCCCCGAGTGCGTTCCGCTGCTGGGACAGCCACTTCACCACAGGCAGGGCAGTGGCCACGTCGCCCAGGAGTGTGTAGGTCAGCAGGGCATAGGCGGTCATTTCTATCTCGGCTGAGGCCACTGCAATGGAAGAGGCAACTGGGGCCCTTTCAAGGCCAGGACCTAAAACCCAGCTCCCAGGGCAGGCAGCAGGGGCGGGGCGAGCAGTACCTGCCTGAGAGACCCCATCACTGAAGCTCAGAAAGGTGGCCTTGTCCCCATCCTGGGAACCCGTCAGGCTCCAGTGGGTGACTCCATCTGTAAGGCCAGGACAAGTGAGGGGCCACACTCCACTCCATGCTCAGCCTGGCATCCCATGGTGGGCATCATTGCATACGGTCTCAAGAAGAGACCCCAAAACTGGACCCCAGTGGGTACCAAGAGATGGTGGGACCTGAATGGTCCTGGGACTCTGTCTCAGATCTGCAACTGTGTGTGATAGCCCAGCCCCTCCTGCATCCCTCGCAAACATCTCTATCAATGGCCTCCCTCCTGATGTGTCTCCAGGTGTCCCCGCTCAGTGCCCATGAAGTCACTCCCCACTTGCAAAGGCGCCAAGGATTCTGAGCTCATGGGAGATATAAAAGGCTCAAAGCCAGTGAGAAACCACCATCCCCACTTTCTGTTCTGAGCATTTAGTCCTGAATAGATACCATCCTCCAGTGGGTTGGTTTCAGAATTTTCCTTTCCCCCACCCCCAACTCTTCAGGTGCTGTCTTAAGCAGAAAAGCTGAATGGAAACTCAGCCCCAATGCAACTACTGGGAATATGGGGAGTGGGCAAGACCAGGGGGTGGTAGGAGGGGACTCAGTTTGGGTGCACTCAGAGAAGTCACAGCTTAGTGACTGGGGCTCTCCAAACACAGTGGAGTCATTTTGTAGTTGAGGATACTGACACCCTGAAGAAGGAAAAACTTTCTGAAGCTTTCCCAGTGATGGGGGCAAGGTGGAGGCCAACCACAGCCCTCCCCTGCCTCCCAGCAGCCTGTAGCAGATGGTTTCCAGGAAGCCTGGAGGATCCTCTGCTGGGGATCCCTGAGCACTGTCTTCTCTGTTGGGGGAGGTCAGTATCCCCTATTTCACCGGGGAAGAAAGTGACACTCAGGCTTAAACCACATCATCAGATGAAGCCACGAGGAAGTGCAATAATAAATAATATAAGAAAATAAAGTGAGCAAAATATGTCTCCTTACTCTATGCATGTGCTCATAAGCTGCTTCCAGGGGCCCACAGTGGGCAGGCCCAGCCCTGGGGCTCCTGGGGTGGCAGGCGGGGACACCTACTCTGAGTAATGGCCAGGCTGCGGAGCTTTCGCAGGGCTGCAGGGAACACCGGGCTGCGGAGTAGGGTCAGTGCGTAGGCTGTCAGGGCACTGACGTAGGGATCTGAGACCAGGGCCACGCTGGACTCTAGGAAGTGCTGGGCTCTGGCAATGGCAGCTGTCTCCTCCTGTGGAGTGGGTGGGAGGTGGAGTCTTGGGAACTGCTCTGCCCCACCCCACTGACCACCCACTACCCACCTGCAGGTTTCCCTGCATGCCTGGGAGAGCTCTGGACAGCCTGCAGCCCCTTGCTTTGCATCCTTCTGGGGCTCCCATCACCTGAAGGCCCGGTTTTCAAATCTCCATCCCCTTTCTTTTATGTTGGCACCAACTTTTCCCAAACAAAGTCTGAGCATAGCAGATCAACCCAGAGAAGCTCTGGGAAAAACAGGCATAGCCCTGGCCCCCAGCCCTACTCCACTTTATCACTAAGCTGGCTTCTAAGTCACAATGCTCAGGCACTCCTCATCCTTCAGGCCTCAGCTCAACTGTTGCCTCCTTCAGGAAGTCCACCAACCCTGATCATGCTCACCCCCACCCTAATGTGAGCTGCTGAAGGACAGAAACCCAGTCCACTGTGTAGTGATGGGCTAGGTTCAGGGAAGCTGCCCAATAATGGTTAAATGGAAAAATGGGTAATTAGAAATATTAATGAGTTTAGCAAATGAGTAATGGTGTTCCTGTGGGCACCGGTGGAGCCAAGGAATTAAGTTGACTCTACTTTAGTGTCGTGAAGATCACAGAGAGAAGCTTCTCTCAAAGCTTTCCATCTTTAGATCAGGACACAGTGTGGCACTGCAGCAAAGGCGCAGTGTTGAGATGTACCACATACCTTTCAGGTCACGTGCCAGGAATGACTATAGCTGGTGACCCAGACCCTAGACCTGGCCCACACAAGGCCTGTAGGGGAACCCACACTCATTCCTCCAGCTGGATCTCTGGGGCCCCTCTGTGCTCACCTCTGAGGCCGTGCCCATCTCCAGGAGTGCAGCCACCACGTAAGCTGTCAGTGGGACTGTGCCATGGATCCCGCCCTGCAAGAGGATGCTCAGTCTTCACCTGGAGCCAGAGGGGACGGCCCCCACCACACAGCCCCCAACAGCACCAGGAGCAGGAAAGGCAGGACCAAGGCACAGAAGAAGGCCTGAGAAGCAGCCGGAGAGGCTGTTAACCTGGATGTCCTTGTTCAGAATTCTGCCCACGGCCGGGAAGGAGCCGTCCACCCGCTGTTGCCGGATAATCCAGCCCTTGGCGGCTGCCAGCTCTTGTGGGTCAATAAAGATGAAGCTGCGCGCCTGGGCAAAGGACTTCAAGACAAAGGCCGTGAGCCTGAAACAGGATCAGGAGGGGACAGAGGGTTGCAGAACAGGTCCCCTGCCATATGTCCCCAGAGGGACTGTGGCACGCTCTCTGCATTGCCCCAAGCCTCTGCTTCCTCATCTGTAATATGGGAGGGTCCAGTCCGCCCTCACAGGGCTGTTGAAAGCACTTTATGGAAGTGTGTGGGCACCTAGCTAGTCCAGTGATGGAGCAGTCTACCTATCTGGATCCTCCCAGCCCACCAGTACCCAGATCTGTTCCTTGCCTGGCACTCACAGCCTTTCTATGACCTGATCCAGTCCCACCTCCCCCTGCCAGGTGCAGAAGACTTTCCTTTTCGCCCTTCCACAAGCTTCCCCTGAAAGATCCCCAGTCTTGCTGAGAGATCCCAGGTATTGCTTGGGAACTGGCAGCCAGGTGCCTTGGATGCTTGCACCCCTCTGTGGCCCTAGCCAGCCATGGTTATGGGCATTCCAGTCCCCGGGCCTGCTCATGGCTTTGGAATGGGCACATTAGGTGATGCTGAGTGCAGCTGCAGCCATTTTCCACCACAAAGGGAGCAGCCACCATGCTGAAGGAGTCCAGAAGGAGTAAAGGGAAAAGCCAGGGCCCCTTATGCATTGTGGGGTTGCTAGACCAGCCGGCCCCAAAGCCTGCCCAGCACTGCGATGTGAACTGACATTTAGAATTGCTTTTCAGACAGTTTTCCATTGCTTGCTTCAGTTACTCCATCCAAGCCCTGGATGCATCATGTTCCCTCTTCCTTCTTCACAGGATGAGATACCACTTGTCTCTGAATGCTCAGCCCAGGGGTCTTTCCCCAGAGGACACCTGCAGTCTGGGACAGGTACCTCTGGACCCCCAGAACCGACGTCCCAGGACTGGCAACCCCCACAGCCTTGCTTTTGTGTCACTGCTATCTATTCTCAGTGTCAGGACACCCCCTGGCTCCTGTCTACCAGGCCTACCCTGCCCTATGGCTTGCTTTGCATGTAGCAGCCAGAGGGATCCCAACCCTGTGTGAGTGGCTGGGACTGAGGCAAAGATGAAACTCAGCTGCTCATGTGCTGAGAACTGTAAAATTCCCACATTCTGCTACATGGTTCTATTTTCCATTCTTAAAACATAAACAGGGATAAATAAACTGGTACATCCCTATAATACAATATAAAAATATAAACTATCAAGCCATAATACAACATGGAGGAACCGGAGTTGCATACTGCTAAGCAGAAGAAGCCAGTCTGAAAAGGGCAGACTGTCTATTCCAATTCTATGACGTCCTGGAAAAGGCAAAACCATGGAGACCGTCAAAAGATCAGTCTGTGGTTGCCAGAGGTGGAGGGGAAAGGAGGTATTAACAGGCAAAAGGTGGAGCACAGGGGATTTTTAGGGCAGTGAAAGTACTGTATATGATACTGTAATGGTTGATCCGTGACACTGTACATTGTCCAAACCCATAGAATGTACAACACCAAGAGTGAACCCAAATGTAAACTATGGACCTTAGTTAATAATTAGATAGCAATATTAATTCATCAAATGTAAGACTAAGAATGAGACCTGGCACAAAGCAGCACTCATTGAACGAACGAATGAACGAATGAACAAATGAACAAATGAACAAATGAATAAATGAATGAACATTGGATGCACAGAAATCCATCAATAACAGATCAGTGCTGGATCCTCCCAAGTTATTAGACAGAGGCACTAATAGGGTGTCTGTCCCTATGGGTACCCAGCATGGCACTGAGTACGCCCATACCCCTATCTCTGTTGCTTCTTAGATCCTGGTCCTGAGGGAATGTGTGGTGAGGAAACAGGCTCAGAGAGGCTGGGATCTGGTCTAAGGCCACACAATTCACGAGACAGAGCCTGGGTTTTCCCACTTCCAAGGTGGATCTGCTGCCACTGCCTAAGTTTCCTGCAGCCTTGTCCTACAGGGACCTTTGCCAAGGGAGGAAAGGAGGGAAAAACTTCTGGGTGTCACTCTTCGCCACTAGGGTGGAACTGATCTTGTTCGCATTGTGTGTGCATGTCCATGGAGGGAGGATACACACTATTCCTGTCCAGAAGAGGCCCCTGGGGGCTGCCGGGACTTGACCAGCTTTCGGAGAGTGAATCAGTGGCTTTGGCTGTCTCCAGGGTGAACAGGGGCCTCTGCTTGCCAGGGCATGACTGCGGCCTTGCATCAAGGGCTGTCAGCAGGGCAGGGCCTTGGGACCAGAACTGGGCCAGTGAATGGGCTGCTAGGGGATGAGAGGCTGGGCAGATCACCATGCCTGGACCCCTCTGGAGACAAGCAAGTGACACTGCACACTGCAGAGCTCAGCCAAGCGTGTCCCCATTCCCCTGGCACTGTGGCTGTACAGTGGACACTATTGGTTTAAGGCAGAGCAGTTTCCATGCTCACAGCTGCTCCAGATGCCATCAGATTGTCACTTTGGGAGAGGGAGGCCCCTAGGGACAAATCCATGATGATGCCACAAACTGCCTTGGTCCAAGGACCCCAGGGAAAAAAATCCAGGTGGGCCCTGCCGCCTACTGGACTCTCTCTGCCTTGGTCACCCCCAAAATCAGAGAGAGCTGCTTTGGAAGTAAAACCAGGTCTCAGGCCACTACTCCAACACACCCTGACCCAGGCCTCAAGACAGTGTTCTGGCCTATCTCAGCCCAACCCTTCCTGCTCAGGGTCACCCCCATTTCCAGGTCTAGTGGGCTCTTAGGAGACCCAGAGTGCCCAGAACGTGCTCTCGAGGGGCCGGAGAGCAGGGGCTCAGTTCCAAGTGCTGTGGCAATAAGAACAACTGTTGCCACCACTCCCACCACACCCAGGGCCTGCGAGCCTCCAGCACTCATCCCTCCAAATGCTGGGGCTGGCACCATGCTGCCCCTATTTCCCAAGCAGGCTCCTTTTCACCCTGGGGATCAGGCCCTGAGAGTCCTGGCCTCGCTGTGCTGGACATGAGGTGGTGGCTACAAGTCAGGGAGCCTCTGCGGCAGTGCGAGGAATGGGGACTCACCACATGCTTCCTGATGCGTCCCGTTCACCAAAAGCACTGTAGGAACCATCCTGGTGTTTGTAGGTCAGCTGCCGCTGGTAGCCTATGGGGCAAGCAGATGGAACAGCACCCTCCTGAATGGCCCAGCCTGAGCCAGCCCATGTCCTACCCTAGGACCCGCAAATGATGCCACTGCACCCACATCTGGAATCCTTGAAACTGCCCTATATCGTATCTGGAGTCCTTGAAAACATCAGGAGTGGCTGAAACCTCTGTTTGATTCCACTCTGTTTTCCTAATGGTCTCCCTCTGTGACTCCTGGTCAAACACCAGGCCCTCAGTCCTGCCTGGCAGTTAGTGAAATGCACCACCTTAAAGCAACACCCTCTGTCCCCGGGGGGGCAGGGGCTGCTCTAACCACTGGAGCCAGGGCTTGGTGTGCTCGGAGAACAGAAAGTGCCAGGATGGCCAGAGCAGGGGAGCAAGGGGGTGGGGTTAGTCAGGCAGCCCCCGGGGCCTTCATGCTGGGTGCTTTTTTAGTGTGAGAGCAGCAAGGGGCATGGGCCACGTGAGCCTTGAAAGTGATTATGAACTGAACACATCTTGAGACCCAGCCATTCCACTCCAGCGATATTCAGACATGTCGTCATCTAGCCCACAAATAAGATGGTCCACAGCAGCGCCGTTCTAAACGTCCTGAACTGGAACCTGCTCCAGTGGCCATGCACATATGCAGTGACTGTCTCACAGCAACAGGGGCGAAAGGACCACCGCTTCCCCCAGCCCAGAGAGTGAGTCTTACAGAAAGAGCATGGGGTAGGGATACTCCGTGCATGCCACCAAGAGCAGCAAAGCTAATTGGAGCCACTGAGGGCAAGAGAGTAAACTCAGAGCCGACTCCAATGGGGGCGTCAAAGGGAAATTTTCTCTTTTCTAAATGTTTTTTATAATGTTACTATATTGTTCTTATTGTTAAAAAAAAAAAAATCTACATTTTTAAAAGATGTTGTTCCTTTCTCCATGGTTGATGATCAGCATTCAGAGTCTTATCCTAACAGGTACAGATGCCAGGCTCCTGCTGACAGCAACCAGATCGGGCCACCTGGAGTGGCCTTGTTTACCCACTTTGTTTTTCTTCCTCCCCACCTGCTGCCCTCAGCCTGGTCATGGCTGCCTTCCTCTCCACACCCTCCACCCAGGCAGTTGCTCAATACCTTGTACCAGGTAATCAGTGGTCTCCCTCTCCACATCAGGGCTGAGCTGCCGGGTTTTCTGAAGATACTTCAAGACAAAGACGTTGGGTGCAAAGTGGATCATGTTTTGCTCTCCACAGCCAAAGGGCAGCCGCAGGAGGTTGCCAAGGTGGTTCAGGGTTGGCCCCATGATGTCTCCTGGCAGGAAGAGAAAGAGGGCCAGGCTGGAAACAGGCTTTGCTGGGTGCTCCAGTTGTCCTAGAGACAACTTTCCCCAGAGGTGGGAGCCTGCTCATGGCCTAACACCAGCCACCCCCACCTCTGACTGTTAGTGCTACCCTTTGAAACTGAACTGCACCCCCTGTCCACTCAGCCTACCTGGTCTCCCAGCTCTGGTGGCCACCTCCTACACACCTCCTTTCTTGTCCCTTAGTTTTAACTCAGGTGTCCTTTCTGCTGAATGCTTTTTTTCTTTCTGGCTTTTAAAACAGGTGCATTCAAGGCCATGAATTCTCCTCTAAGTATGACTTTGGCTGCATTTCACAAATGTTAATGTATCAATATAGCCATCCTATTCTAAATCATTCTAAATATTTTTTTAACTTGTAATACAAAATGTGATTTTCTCTTTAACTATGAGTATTTAGATTTTTAATAAAAGTTTCCATACATGTGTGGTACTGTTGGTGCATTTTAAAGTTTTGTTCTTTTATTTCTGATCTCCTGTGTTCTCATCCCTTCAGCACTTTTCCTCTTCTTGGCCTCTCTACCCCAAAAATTGCTGATGAGCCCGCCAGAACTCCCACTATTCCCTGATCATACCTCCTTCCCTTCCATGGCCTTTCCTCCTGCCCCACAGGGCCTGTCTGGCTACTTTCTTGTCACCCTCCTCTGGGTTTCCCAGCCTTTTCTCCACCCTTCTGCCCCACCCGCATATAGGTCCTAGGCTTCATCTCTGCCATCTCTGTCCATGTACCTCCTCCCCTACTTCCCTCATCTCCATCTGGGCCACTCACTCTCTCAGCTACTTCTGACTTGACCTCATGCTTCAGAAATTCTAAACTCCAGCATATTCTGATCTGGTCATAACCACCAACCTGCCTGAGTCCCAGGGCTTTTACCTTCTGATGTCAGAGACACCCAAGACCCCGTCATTCAGGTCTGCCTCATCCTCCTGGCCTCTCCCCATCTCCCCACTCTTCCAACTTCCACCATTAGATTGATCACACAGTCCCCACTTGCCATTCCCATGCCCAGGCCACAGGAGACAATCCCTAGAGACCCCTGGTCAGTCTCTTACCCCTACTCAGCAAATGTTCTGGATATCTGCCTCTCTCAGCAGGACCCCCAGGACCCCCGTTCCCCACCCTGTATCTGGCTAACTTCATCTGGCATTTTGGTCTTTGTACATTGCCCCAAACCCACTGCCCCCAGAGTTTATCACCTAGCCTTTGGGGTTACCCTACACAGGGCTTAGACTGGGTAGGTATAGACCTGCCTTCTTGGCCAGACTAGGAGCCCCTCAAGGGGATTGGGTCATTTCTGGGCCTGCCCCAGAGCCCAGCACAGAGAAGACACTAGAAACTGCTTATCAGGTAAGTAGGTGTGTGGCTAGAGGCCCCAGGAGCACAGGTCTGCAGCAAAACCCAGTGTGAGACTGAGTATGGAATGGCTACCTTGCCCTTGGGCTCTTGCCTCCATCCTCCCCAAGCCAGGCTGTGGGGCAGACACACCTATAATGGAAGCAGTTGCCCGCTCAGACCCAGAGATGGCGCTGTGCGGGACCCCCAGGGTGAAGGCCTCACTGTAGCTCTCGTCTACCTCCATCTTCCTCCAGATGCGAAACTCTCCCATGGAGCCCCAGCCAGTGGAGAAGCCAATGAACTGGACCTCTGGTGCCCTGGGGAGGGTCCAGGCCATGATGACAGATTTGTTGGATGGCTCTGGACCATAGCCAACCTGGAAAAAAAGCCAAGGCTGCTGGACGTTGGAAGGAAGCATGCAGTGGCGCTCAGGCTGCAGTGACACAGGATACAGGGTCATGGTGGGAGAAACTAGAGGTCACCCCATCCATTTAGTGGCCAACAGAGACACAAGCATGGCATCTGTGGGTTCCAAAATGACCAGGTTCCCTAGAACCTTTAGGCCTTTGCACATGCTATTCCCTCTGCCTAAAACATCCTCCACTCTGGTTTGCCTGCTGAACTCCTATTCACATTTTAAAACTCAGTTTGGTTATGTACTTCCGCTAGGAAGCTGTGTTAGTTGCTCCTTCTCTATGTTCCTTCCTCTTGGCTCAGAGTGTTGCCAGCCCCTGAGTTTCTTTCTCCCTAGCCACCTACCACCCCAATCTTCCCTGATCCCTGGGCCCTCCCTCCACCATAGCTCTCACCATATTCTTTTTGTAAGAAACTCCAGAAAGACTGTGAGAGACTTGAGGTGGCGTCCTATATTTACTTTCTCTCCTCCCCATTCCCCCCATCAGAACCGGACACAGAGTAGAAAGCAGCAAATGTCAGAGGACCACAAGGTTCCCATGTCCACCCCGGCCAGCCCAGCCATGCCTGGATGCGCCCGCCAAGCCAGCTGATCCAGAATGTTCTGAACTCATCCCAGGAGAGGATCTTGGCCGTGTGTGAGCTGGCCACAGGCTCACCCATCTTGCTGGTAGAGATCCAGGACCTGGTGTTCTGGTGTCCCCCTAGGACGATCTCAATCATGCCCGCCGTGTCCTGGGGCCCAGGGGACAAGGCCACACGGGCATCATTGTGGGCTCGCACAGCCACGTCGAAATGAATGAGGTGCTGTGGCCGCTGCACAAACTGGAACTCATACTTGTTGGGTGTGGAGATATGGACTCTCTCTGGACAGAGGGAAGGAGAAAGGGCATTGTGGGGCACCTAGAAAACTGGGACCACGGGGGACCTGTCTCACTGTGGCTGGGACAGCAGCTGCAGGAAGCACAGCTGCTGGCTTAATGATAGCTTTGCCAATAGCACAGCAAAGATAAAATGTTCACAGGAATAAATCTTATCAAAGATACACACCACCTGTGTACTGGAAACTGCGAAACGCTGCTGAAACTAAAGAAGACCCAACTCAGTGGAGAGCTAGACCATGTCCATGGGTCAGAAGACAATGTGGCCATGATGTTAATTATCCCCCGAGTGGTTAACAGATGCCATGCAACCCCATTCAAAATCCTAGCAGGGTCTTTGGAGAAACTGCAAAGCTGATTCCAGAATTTATATGGGAAAAGAAAAGGCCTAGAGGAGGCAAAAAATAAAGAAGAACCAAGTTCGAGGACTAACCCCATCTGATATTGAGACTTACTCAGAAGCTACAGAAATCACAACAATGTAGTTTTGGTGTCAACGTAGGTAAGTGCCCAGTGGAAAAGAACAGGGAGTACAGAAATGGACCCACGCAGGTATGAACAACTGACTTTCAACTCAGCTGCGAGGTAATTCCATAGAGAAAGGAAAACCTTTTCAAGAAACGGTGCTGAACAATTGGCTATGCAGAAAAATGAACTTTGATTCATCCCTTGCATGGTCTCCAAAAATTAACCCAAAATGGGTCAGAGCCACTTTATAAATGTAAAACCTGAAACTGTAGAACTTTGAGAAGAAAACATAGGATCTGGCAAAGATTTCTTAGACGCAACAACAACAAAGTAATCCACAAAAGGAAAAACTGGACATCAATCAAAATAAACAATTCTGTCTTTGAAAGACACTATCAAGAGAATGACGACAAGCCACAGACTGGGAGGAATGTCTTTGTAAAATGTTTATCTGATTAAAGGACTAGTATGCAGAATATATATTCATGTTGAATGTCTTGGCAATGGGGAGGTGGTTAACCTGAGGAGTGGACATCACCCAGGGTCTCCAGATCCTTCACTCTGCCTCCTGGAGAAGGCCCCTGGATGCCCAGTTTAGCCCAAGCTCCAAGCTGGACTGCTCCTAGGGCAAGACCTAGATGGGGAAGGGATAGACCCTCCCACAGGCAACCCATGCTCACATCATTTTTCACCTAGCATTTCCCCGACCCCACTAAGGCGTGGATGGCCCTTCTCTGGCCACTTCACCCACTGGGCACTCTCTGTACCCATTTCCTGTTCATGGATCATGTGCGGGTGTAATGTCAATTTCAGAGGGATTGAGGTGGACCCCATATCCCATACCCTCTGGAGCCCACCTTAATTTCCCATGTCCTCCTCTGCTATGCCAGTGTTCTGGGTCTCCCTCATTCCCCTGATGTCACTCAAAGATCTCCCTTCCCAGGATGCTGCGCTCCTCTCCCTAGGGCCCTGAGTTCAAGGACGTCATCCTACTTCTGACTGCTGTCTCTTTTCTCTTCGACACCTGCAATCTACAATCGTGTTCACTCACTTCTTGCATAACAGATGCTTGTCCCCCATTCTGGCTATGGTTGTCCCCAGGCAGGACATCTCAGTTCTCTGCTAATGGGTTCTCAATCCCCAGGGACTTTGGGTGTCTACTTGGCCGTGGAAGAGCTGCAATAGTGCAGGGATAAGGGCTGAAGTCTTTGGAGGGGTGGGCCCGGGGACTCACCATTGGGACAGAAGAAAGCACTGTAGGTGTACGTATGGGGGGCTCCTTCGGGCTGAAACAGAAAAACGGGGAGAACTGAGTGTTGGCGGGCAGTCAGAGCATGGGGGCAGTCGCCCTCCCATGGCAGTGGCTCTGATTCTGGACCCTGTAGGATGATGCCAACATTGCAGGTGCACAGAAGGCTGGGCTTATCCATCTCCCAGGCCCAGGTGAGAAAACTGAGGCTCCCTCCCCCTTGTTCTGGTTAAAGGAATTCTTCGACTGCTCCTGGACTTGTCATGCTTCTCTCATCCCCACCTGCCCACCTGGCTACCCCATTTGTTTCAGTTCCCGGCCTGGCTTCTCCCTCTGGGCAGGGAATACAATGACACAAAGGCTGCAAGGACCTGAGGCCCCATGTGATGTCCTTGAACACTGAGAAGGGGATACCTGGGTCTGCTAAGGATGGGTCTCCGTCCCACTGTCTGTCCCACACATCCCCTGTCTCCTGTCTCTTCCATCCATGCTCCTTCTTCTGCCGCTTCCATAGACCTTCCCCCAAAAATAGAGGGCAACAGCTTGTTTTCTTAAAAGGGGGCACCCAGAATTATGCCCAATATGCCTCTTGAGAATTTGGTGTGACCAGCATAGCCCCCATGGGGCTCTCAGCTTTCAATACTTCTTTTACATCACCAAACTGTTAAGTTGGAGTCGCACTTCTCTGTAGCTCTAGCGAGTCCCAGGCCACTTCACCACATCTGGCTCTGTGCTATGGAGAGGAGCTGGATGCCGTGATCCTATGGCAAGGTAGTCTGCTCACCTTCCCCAAGCCCCAGAGGGACCATGGGATCTGCCCTGGCCCTGGCTTGGGAAGGGACCATACACTTGGGCTGGGCTCTCAGGGAATCAGGCCCTGGCAAAGCACCGCGATGAGGGTGTGGGCTTACCTCAACCATCACACTACGCCTGATGTGGTCCCTCCCGATGGGGACCCTCCTGTCAGTGTAATTCTCCTCCGGGTGTTTGATGGACTTCCCATCCCGGCAGCAGCTTATTTCTCCATAAGCTAGGGCTTTGGCTGCAGAGATGTGAGTGCTTAGTACTGCTCTCAGACAGGGAGCTGTCCTGTCCCCCACCTTTGTACCAGGTGTGCATATGTGCATATGCATGTGTATGTGCAAGCTGCATGTGCATGTTTGTTCATGCATTTGTGTGCTCATGTTAGTACGCACATACATGTTTGTGCATGTATGTATTTGCATGGTGTGTGCATGTATGTATGCATGCATGCACCTGCATGTATTTACATGTGCATGCACATGTGTGCATGGGTGTACTAGTATTTGTGTGTGCATGTTTGTGATGCATCTGTGTTTGCATTGGTTTGGCACCTTGAGAGCCTGGCTCTCTCCAGGTAAGGCCTCAAGCTCCACTCCCAGAGGCTACCTCCCCCTACTTCCCAATTATTCTCTCTGGCCTGCTTCCCCAACTGCTGTCCTGTCTCTCAGGGTGGTCCTGACCTCATCTGCTGCCCTACCTACCCCTTGCCTATGTCTGTGCTCAGAGCCTGGGCCCCTTGGTGACCTGGAGGGTAGGTGCCCAGAGAAGCACCAGGCCCTCACCTGTGATGTTGCTGTGCCCCAGGTCGCTGAAAGACAAAACCACCCAGGTGGGCTTGGTCTCCCAGGGGGCGAGACACATCTTCTTGGTCAGGTGGCGTTTGCCAGGATGCCCAACAAACCGGATGCCCTTGGGCACCGAGATCTTCATGTACACCTGCAAAAGGTGGCATGTGCTCATGGTGCCTGGAATGAGGCCTCCCACCACATCCCACCACCCAGAGCCCACCACCAGCCTGTCAGCCCCCTCCAAAAGCCATGTCCTCCACAGGAGGCATCCTTTCCAGTTTCAATCAGAACCAGTACTCATCATTGTCCTGCTGGGAGTTCTCTCCTTCCCTCAGCCCACCTTCTCAGGGAAGCTGTCATGGGTTAAACTACATTGCCCCAGTTCAAGGGCAGCCTCTCCATGTCCCCACTGGGGCATGGGCTGGGAGGGACCACTCCATCAGCAGGCCCCCCAGAGCACTTCCTTGAACCCTCTCTCTAACCACCGAGTCCACGGCATCATCATAGAGCTCTGTGGGTGTGCATGTGCGTGCATGTGTCTGTTGTGTCGGTGTGTATACCCATGTGCATGTTTGCAAGCCTGGCACTCTGTACACGTGTGCACGCCTGGCACTGTACACTCTAGTCTCTATGTACATGTGTGTTTATGCCCCCAATCTAAAACAGGTTCTCTGTTCCACAGCCATTTATCCAACAAGTATATATTAAGGACCTAGTTTGTGTAGGTGCCCTGCTAGGAGCTAAAGAAACAGAAAAGAACAAAACACTGAGTCTGGGGTAGTGAGGGGGTCCAGGTTGAGCTCTCATGCTTAGTTTACGGATTGGGAAACTGAACTGGTAATTGGAAACGCCAAGCTAAAGCCTAGAGGGTCTTCTGGGAGCAGTGAAGCCAGGATGTGTTGAGACCACCCCCTAGACTTCCACCAGCTTAGGCACCCCCTTCAGGTCACAAATTCCAACCACTCCCTCCCTGGCCTGATGTCTTCATTTTTCAGGAAAAACTAGGAATCTGTTTTGTGTGTGTGTGTGTGTGTGTGTGTGTGTGTGAGTGTGTGCGTGTGTGTGAGTGTGTATGTGTGTGTCAGTTTGTGTATGTGTCTGTGTGTGTATGTGTGGTGAAATCTCTTGGTTTCTGCAGTGTCTCTAGTCTGGGGCCACAGCTCATACCTTCCGCCCTTGGTGTGAAATGAGCCAGGATTTGGGCAGGGCCAGAAGAAGGACAGCCATTTCCCCAGTGCCCAGCTGGCCAGGGCGAGGCTGAGACCTGCAGCCAGAGCTATAGCCCAACCTGCAGAAAGTAGGCTTGCTCCTAGCTGGACTCCTGACCCTGTTTCCCACTCACCCCTCTGCCTAAAGCCTCAGCTTATAAGCCCTGCCCCTGATGGCTATCCCTAACCATAGGGTCCCTTTCTCCCCTCCGTTCCTCCCACCCACCAGCCAGGCTGAGATGGGGCTCAAAGATGACAAAGGTCAGGGATGATGGGAGCCTCTGGTCTCCCCAAGCCACACCAGTGCACAGGCCCCACCCAAACGCCTTCCCCATTGTGCCCGTACCTGATCTTGGTCCTCACAGGTCTTTCTACCTCACCTGTTGTCCTGCCTCATCACAAAGGTCTGAAATTTCCCCAGCTTCCAAGGTCAACTTCAAGCCCAGCTTCCAAGGTCAACCTCAAGCCCACCTTCTCAGGGAAGCTGTCATGGGTTAAACTACATTCCCCCAAAAGACATGTTGAGGACCTAGTCCTCAGTATCTGTGAATGTGACCTTATTTGGAAATAGGGTCTGTGCAGATGTCATCAAGTCATGACGAGGTCTTATGGCAGACCTTAATACAATATGAATGAGGTCCTCCCTTATAAGAGGAAATTTGGACACAGACATTCACAGAGAGAAGATGATGAGAAGACACTCAGAGGGAAGAAGCCACGTGAAGACAGAGGTAGAGATGGGGGGTGCTGCTAAAGCCAAAGAAACACCAAGGGTTTTTACTATCAGGTCCTTTACAGAAAAAGTGTGCCAGCCCCTGTTCCATGCCATTACATATGATACTTGTAACCCCTATGCCAGGGGTATAAAAGTCAGGAATAGTGGCTCCATCATGTCTGTCACCCCCAACCCCACCATGCACACACGCCTGCCCCAGCCCTGCCCAAGCTTAGTTGGCCAGTGAATTAGAAGCTGACCCCATCCTGCCTCTGCCTCATCAATAACACATATGCTGCCCAATGCTGCCCCAGGATGACCTGACCCTCCCACCTCCTGGCATCATAGAAAGACCGTTGGGGTGGGGGTTTGGTACCTCAGCGCAGGTGCCCATGTAGTTATAGATGCTGAGTGGGATCTTGGCCTGCTCCCCGCGGACCACGTGGTGGGGCAGCGTGAAGTCCACGAAGAAGGGCTTGAAGGTCTTCAGCAAAGTGGGCTCAGCGATGCCCAGACCCCACGCAGTAGACAGACCCACAGCCTCAGCCACCCAGCTGGTGATGGAGTCAGGGGCCTGCAAGCGGAGTGTCTCCTCACCAGACGGGTCACTGCAGAAAGATGGACAACCTGTGGGCCCTTCTCCAGTGCCATGCTACAGAGGCTGAGGGGAACAGATGACTCCAGCCACAGAGCCTCAGGGCCCAGGAAGGTGCCCATGCAGTTCAGAAGTAAGCATTCAAGGCATCACAAAGTGTTACAGCAGAAAGCTGTTCCCTCGCTCTGACTCACTATGACCAGAAACATGAACTGCTCTCAGGGCGACTGTGGA
This sequence comes from Macroglossus sobrinus, assembly GCA_004027375.1. Classification (NCBI taxonomy): domain Eukaryota; kingdom Metazoa; phylum Chordata; class Mammalia; order Chiroptera; family Pteropodidae; genus Macroglossus; species Macroglossus sobrinus. Next base: position 270,813 of record PVKZ01001504.1, on the reverse strand, counting down.
CACAAGACCCACAAAACTCAGGTTCAGAGGTACAAACTTTGGCAGTGAGTACTCTGCCCAGTTTAGGGAAGAAAGATGTTGAATAGAGAAAACCAGTCACTTAGGGCATGCTCGTGTCCCCCCAGAAAGGTATGTCCACATCCTGACCCCTGGTACCTGTGAATGTGGTATTATTTGGAAACCCTGAAAACAGGGTCTCTGCAGATGTAACTAGTTAGACTAAGGTCACACTGGAGTAGGGTGGCCCCTAATCCAATGACAGGTGTCCTTATAAGAAGAAGAAAATTTCACTACAGAGGGAAGAAGGCCATGTGAAGACAGAGGCAGAGATTGGGGTGATGCTGCCACAAGCCAAGGAATGTCTGGAGCCCCCAGAAGCTGGAAGAGACAAAGAAGGACCCTCCCCTGGAGCTTCTGTGGGGAGCGTGGCCTTGCCAACACCTTGATCTCAGACTCCTGGTCTCCAGAAGAATACATTTCTACTGTTTCAAGTCCCCTAGTTTGTGGCCATTTGTCTGGAAACTGATTCAGTAACACCCTCATAAAAAAGCAAAAGAAAGGATAGGCAGACAGAAAGTCCATCAATAATTTTTAAATTGATTACATGTCAAAACAACAATATTTTGGATAAATATAGAATTACACATCGGACAGTGCTGCTCAAGAAACGTGCCAGATTTCCCCCACCCTGTCAATGGCATGTTGGCCACTCCAGGGTGGCTCTGAGGACAAACTTTGCTGTCTCCTTTGTGTTTCCAGGATATCCTTTTAAAGTCCGTCTTAGCTTTTGATTCAAGAATGTTGCTGGAAAATAAAGCCCGTGACTGGGGAGAAACCCAGGAATTGAAGCCCCTGGCCTGGCAGGGAAGCAGGCTGCTCCTCACCTGTCTGCCAGGCCTCTTTGTTTCCCTGAGCCTGCCCCAGGGGGTCTCACCGGGCAGCCAGACCCCTCAGGCTGCAGCACACAGTGACTCCACTGCCCATCAGGCCCTGTGAGACCTGCAGCATCTGTCAACCCCTCTGTAAAGGTTACATGCTGTCACCCTGATAACTCAAGCTCAGCCTCTTCCCATCTGGCAGAACTTTCATCATTTCATACAATAACAGCCAACAGATGGGAGAGAACATCGCAAATCTCAAACCCCGAATCCCTGGTTGTAACCTCTGTGGCTCTCCATGCGCCCCCACCACAGTCCACATGGCCTTCACATCCCCTGCACCCTCCTCTCCTCTGGGCCTTTCCTACCTCCCTCCAACCTCATGGAATCCGCCAGCCTCTCCCACCCCCCAGCTCTTGCCTGTGCTGGTCCACCAACTGAACACCGCCATTCTTGTTTATCCATCTTGTGGGACTCAGCTTGGGCTCTGCCTGCCCTGGGAACCTCTCAGACTTCCCCAAAAGGTTCCTTTTCTGCCTCCCAAGCCCTGTGCCCAGCTCACCATGAGAACATCGACCCTACTGAACCATGAAGTCTCCTGGGGCATAAATCGTAAATTCCATGAGTTATGGGACCCTGCCTACTTTGTTCGAGATGCCATTCCTGGCACCAAAAACATCGCCAAGCACCCAGATGCCATTCCTGGCACCAAAAACATCACCAACCATCGCAAAAGCAGATGCATTTGAATAATGATGGTCAGATAGCCCATCTTAAATCTAGGGTTCCAACGCAAAATGCAATAATCTGGGTCTATTCTGGCTGAGAGTTAAGCCTTCCCATAACAGGGACACAAACATCCATGAAAGTAGCCTGAGAAACCCACAGCGGTGTGCCCAGTTCTGTGTGGAGTATGTGCCATGTGCCTTGTGGCACTTCGTGCCTAGAAGGGGGAACTTGCTCGGAAGTGCCCCCCGCCACTGGCCCCAGCAGTCTGAACTTTCACTCTTTACTGTTTCCCAGGGCAGGCTACAACTACTTTCTACTTAGTGCCATTGGGTGTTCTCACACTGAGCATCGAAAGAAAAAGCCAATTGCATCCGGCAGGAATTTGGCAGGGCACTGCTGCTTCAAGAAGAACTAAAAGGGGAGGAAATGTGGAAAGGAAATGTGCTGAGAAAAGCAGCTTATTTGGCGGGCAGGAGTCTAAGTTCCCTGAGGAGTGAGGAGAGGGTGGGTGGGGTCAAGTGCATGGTCCAGGGAACTGTAATCATTTTAATGAGCTCGTTATGCAAACAAAGAGGATAGAGTTACCCCATGAGGGAGTCATAAGAGGCATGAAGCCTTGCATTTCATATTCATGAGCGGATGTCCAAGGCTGCAGCAGAATTCAGGGCTGACTTCATGGCTTTGGGTTTTATATGTTAGAAAAGGATGCCCAACATCTTACTCAGATGTGGGTGTCGGATCTGCAGGCAAAAGCACTGGGAACAATTTGGCCTTGTGTGAGTGCCTCAAAGTCAGCCCACAAGGACATGGAAGGAAAGTCCTACTGTACCTGATGTTGAGACACTGCCAAATCCATGTTTCTGGGAAAAAGGTCCTTTTCCTCTTCTCTGCTCTATAAAAATAAAAAAAGGAGTGATTAAAGTTTCATGGACTTAATTTTGTTACCTGAGAGGTTAACATTTTACTCAATTAGGATATAATATATTAATTCACTCACTTGTCAGTTAACCCTCAATTCACTTAGGAGTTAACATTCTGCCCAATTTGGATACAAAGCATTAATTCTTTCCCTTGAAGGGGTTAACATTCTACTTAATTAGGAGTAGAAGTGAGGCATCAAAGGATTGACAGTCACCTTAAAATAATAGTGGTGCTTTATATCCTGAAGGGTCACAGGGACCACCCCACATCCTCCCCTTTGCTAATTTTCCTCCCTAAGTTTGCCATGTTTTTCTTTTTCTGTACCATCGCATACACTCTCCATCTCCCCCAAGCTCTCCTGTTTCCTAAAGAGTGACTTTCATTCTTGGTCCATCCTCAGAAGTCTCAGTAGCTCACATTCCCTGGGGTTGTCACTTCATTAAAAAAAATAATAAGCCTGACTCAAAGTTTGGCCTAATCTCTCAAAATTAAAAATGGTCACATTCTTTCAACTTGCAATACCTCTCCTAGGAATGCACCCTGGAAATACCCACAGGCATGTGGGCAAAGACAAACAATTGGAGTGGTTCACAGAAGCACTGAGAGAATTAGCAAGTAGCTGAAATATCCATCAATAGGGGAACTGGTTAATCACATGACACTACATTCATACAGTGAAATATTATGTCAGTGAAAAAGAATCAGGTAGGCATATATTGTATGTACTAATATGGAACATCTCTAAGACTTACTGTTGACTTCTCTGCTCTATAAAAATAAAAAAGGTATAGAACAGCATTACAATATTCTCCTGTTGGGTTTTTAAAAATTCCTTAAATCCTTATATATGCACAAAAAAATTTCTAGAATGATATCTAATAAATTATTGACCACAGTTGCCTCTAAGAAGAAACAAGGAGTCTGAAGGTGAGAAGACTTTCATTTCGTTATATAACCTTTCATACTATTTGAAAAAATTTTTTAACCTCTTGCACACTGTTAAGAAAAATATCTTGTCCTCAGAATAAGGATGTTATCCAATTACAAAAAGGCATAAATACCTGCCTTTTAAGGCATTTTTTTTTGTCTTTCTGCATTTGGATTTATAATTGCCTTTGTGGTTTTAGATTGCAGACCACACCAGGCCAAGCTCTCGGGGGACCTGTGCATGGGAGGGAAGGGCCAGTATTCCACCTCCCTTATCCAACCACATCCTGAAAATACCTCTGTGTGTGTCCAAACTATGGTAGGAGGAGCTTGCTCTGGCTACACTCTGATTTGGAGTTTGGAAACTAAGATCCTTGTGGGTCTGCCTGACTCCTGCTAAATGAGTAGCCCAGGCAGGAAAAACCCAGGGGACCCAGGTACCCAGGAACCACTGCAGAGGGCCTACAGGGTTGGGAAAGATCTCTGTCTGGGCAGATAAGGCTTAAAAGATAAAGAGCGATTTGATGAACAGGTCCATGAGGGCAGATGGTCCAGAACAAGGGGTCAAGAGTCTGGGGCCCATCATTAAGGTCTGCTCCCCGATGAACATTCTTCTCTCTGCACCTATGCATGGGGGTAGGGCCAAAAACTGGGAGGGGCAAGGCTGAATGCTCAGTGTCCCAGCCCAGTAGTAATTTTGACCCAAAGGAGAAAGTAGGTGATGTCTGAAGACATTTTTGGTTGTCATAACTCAAAGAAAGTAGTGCTATAGGCAACTAGTGAATGGAGGCCAGGGATGCTGCTCTATACCCTACAAAACGGCTCTACCACGGAGAATGATATGGCCTCAGCCTTAGACATCAACAGAGTGAAGTTAGAAAACCTTGCTCAAGGTAGTGGCAATTACCTGGGGAGTTGCCTGGAGGACGCCACTGCCACCAGGCTCCCCGTGTGGGGCTGAAAGTTGTGGACAGCCTCGTCGGTGTATAGGCCACCATCCTGCCGGTGGTTCAGGCTCACCAGGTCAGTCATCACCACCAGTCCTGTTTCCTAGGCAACAGACAACATCCAAACCCACAGTGGGGAAGTGGATGTGATGGCCCGAAGAGTTCTCATCACCCCAGGACCACTGGCCCAACATTGCTGCTGTGTCATGGCCCTGCTGTGGACTTGGTGCTACAAACTGAGGGGGTCATGGCACCCAGTGATGAAAGGCCAATACATTTGTGCCTCAGACACAAACAGTCACATGTTGTATGATTCTACTGACATGAAATGTCCAGAACAGGCATATCCATAGATACAGAAAGCAGATGTGGTTGCCAGGGGCTAAGGAAGGTGGGGTCGGGAGTGACTGCTCATAGGGACAGGATTTCCTTTTGGGGTGACGGAAATGTTCCGGGACCAGATAGAGGTGGTGGTTGCACAACATTGTGAATATACTAAATGCCACTGAATTAATTGTTCACTTTAAAATAGGTTAATTTTCTGTTGTGTGAATTTTACCTCTATTTAAAAAATTCAATTGAAACAGTACCTGATCCAGGCCAAGGGCTAATGACTGTGGGCTGCAGTTATTACTATTATAATTATCTTCATCACTGTGCTAATTATTGGGAACAATGGAATGGAGAAGTCTCATCCTAGACTGGTTGACTCTGCTTTGTGAATAAGAAAGTTAAACCCAGTTACTTTGATCAGAGACAGTTCCCTTAATTCCAAAATCAGCAGGGTGCTAGGGTTCAAATTGCTAGGCATCCAACAAATATGCAATTGAAACATCATTTGTTCCAATATAGATATAAAGATATAGCTAGATATGTAATAAATGTATTTTAGCTAATACAGCAAAGTAAGTAATTTGTTCAAATATATTATATTTTTATATACTAAACTTTTTAGCTGATACAGCAAAATATTAATTGTAGAAATTTGTCCAACTTTTCCATGTTTGAAAAATTCCATAATAAAAATGGGAGTGGGTGAGGAATGCCTTTTAAATGATTTTAAAACATGGATGAAAAGCACCCTCCGATGCATTTGAGTGGAGACTGCCAACCTGTGAGCTCCTGGTGTGACCGAGAATGACACTTGCGCATGTTGCACCTACTGACACCTCCCTGACCCCTGTAATGAGGAAGGAGTGGGGCAGACATGAACCATGATTGTCATCACAAGTGAACCTGCTGCTTGAGAACATGGATGGCCACCTGCTCTTTGGCCACGGACGGTTTTCCTTCCAGCAAACTACCCTGAGCTCCATTGCTTCCTATCAAGTTCAAGTTGTCAGACCACAGTCATGACATTTTGCTCTCATCTGCTTTGCAAATCAGAGGGTCTGCTTATGAGCTATCACTGGGGAGAATCGCAATCAAGCTCTGAGGCAATAAAAGTTTGAAAGTTTTCACTCTCCCATCTCTGTATCTCCGAAACTCTTTGTTTCAAAGTGAGAGGAGTGTGGAAGGGGGCAGTGGGCTCCAAGACCACCTCTCCTTACGGTGAAGGCAAACCCGGAGTCCTTGGTGACGCCCCAGGGCCACGGGAAGACGGAGGAGCGCCTGCGTCGTTGTGCTGTCAGCCCGGCCCACCAGAAGGGTCCATCTTCCCGTGACACCCCGAAGGCATCGGAAACGTCATAATCTTCCAATTCCCGGAAAACCTGCAGGCAAGGGGCAGTGGGGTCAATCAGCTGAGGGTTTCTTTTAAACCCAAACTGGTTCTAGTGGTTCTGGCATGCTCCCGTCTCAACCTCCTTTCACATACGTCACCTTAGGAGATGGGTGTTGATGGTGTTAAAAATAATATAAACAAGAAATAAAAATAAATAATACAATAAAATTTAAATAAAAATAAATAATAATATAGGTGCTAATCAGCCCTCCAGCCAGGCCATGAGGACACCTAGAGAACAAAGGAAGGTTTCTGCTGGATTACCAACAACCCATTCCCACACCTGTAAAGGGCAAACAGGAACCAAGAGTCATTCCCTATGGCAAAAAGCATGGGGCACCTATGGATTAAAGGCTGAGAACTGCTAGCAGGCCTTTCTACATATACTTACCTTTTCATAATACATACTCTTCCCCATCCTTACCGTTATGTCCATATCAAAGGAAATGGGAACTAATAAAGAATGGCATATAAACTGAATTCTCTGAACACTCAGGGTCCCTCTTGGTGCCTTTAGTCTCTCACACTGCTCCTTATTCTCTGCCTCTGAGAGTAGACCACATTCTGTCTGTGGAGTGTTACCCCTTTTCTAATAACTTTCCTTTGACTCTAAAATAATAATAATAATAATAATAATAATAATAATAATAATAATAATAATATAAACACTTTATAATGGAGCCAGAGTTGCCATGCCAGACAAACTAGTTGCCTTGCATGACCTATGCCTCAAACCTTTGAAATATTAAAATGGGGCAAAATAACCTTTTTACACAGGGCCTAAAACAACATTATGCCCCAAAGAACTGTTTGCAAAGACAGCAAGAGATCCGTTATTATGACTACCAGACTGATGACTACAAGACTAAAAAAAATTTTTAATGGTTTACAGTTAGCATCACTATGTTATGTTACCTGCACTAACAGAAATGCCTTCTTTTATTAACGTAATCGTTAATAAACACCCTTTGCCTTTGTCTCCTAATCAAAATACTATTTGGGCTTCTGCCTGAATCAGTGCATCCCAGATAGCTATTCTCATTGATCTCAAATAAATGCTTGTTGTCTCTCCCTTTGAAAGGCCTTTTATTTTTAGGTTAGCAGTAGTGTTAGCCCATTTTAAAGATGTACAGACTGGGGCTGGAGAAGTGGGACCTGGACAAAGTCATGTTGCAAGGGTCTAATGAATCTGACTCCAAGATCTTTTCACTGCACCAAAGCTGTGACAAAAAGTAGGTTCACTGAGAAATGAACCCAAGGGAGAGAAAGAATCTGGATTCACATGGGGCTCTTCATGTATTAGAAAGTGAGAGACCCCCATGGAGATGCTAAAACCTGGCACCCAAGGGCCCCGCTCACCTGAGTAGGAGTCAGACGAAACCCAGACCTCAACAGGTAGACGCTCTTATCAACTACGGCAACACACACACAGCTGCCCCTTGCAGCCCTGACCCGCAGGTCAACAGCCTCCCCGGGTTGTGTCTCATTCGCTGAATACGTCAGTGAAACCTGGACCCAAACACAGCAGAGCAGTCAGGAGCTTGGCCACACCCTCCCAAACCACTTATCCACCCACCTGCCAAGGATAGTCAGTCATCACTAGCCCAGATGGGACCTTGACCTTGCTGCCCAGGTAGGGAAAAGAGTGGGAGGCAGAGTGACAGGAACTAGGCTAGTGGAACTGAGACATTCTGTGCAGAGGACAGGTGGGGAGGGGTGGGGAGACAGGTTCTGGCCGAGGGCATGTTGCAGCCAGTTTTAAAGGGTGCAGGGAGAGGGTGCAGGAAGCCAAGCCCACTGTTGGGGACATGAGCAGTGTCCCTTAGGTTTGGAGGCCAGTGGGGACAAAGAACAGCTGACCACTTTTCCCTGTGTGTGATGAATGCAATTTCCATCTCTGTGACTTTTGGAGATGTTCCCATTAAGATGAAACTTATATTCTAATTATTGCTTAGAAGTCCTGCCTATGACAACACGTGAAGTCTGAGCAGCAGCTGTGCACAGCCCATCCGGGTGTCAACACCCTGGGGACCCCAGCCCTGGGTGGTGCTTGCCCATCCCTCCTCTCTCCCCCAGTTGGGGTTCTACCTGATTTTCAAAGAAGGTCTCCACAGTGAACTGGAGGCTGTCAGCGACCCCTTCTCCATTCTCCCTGACATAGAAGACCAGCAGGCGGCCAACAGGGACCATGCTGGGGGTTACAGCCAGTTGGAGAGAGGTCACGCACACGTTGACCTCAGCTGCTGGGGCTGGAGGGGGCTCTAAGACAAGTCAAAGGTGGGAGAGAGAAGCGTGAGAATCCAGCATCCTACAGTGGAATCAGCAAAGCCCCAAGCCACCCTGGGGTGACATGGGGCACAATGTGAGGAGGTGCTGACCCAGGGCAAGTGCTCACAGACACTCATACCCCTTTCATTTCACCTAAAAGGGAAGGGAACCCTTGGATCACATAGACGCACAATACTCAAAGCCCATTCAGGGGGTGCTACTGACATTTAGTGAATGCGGGCCAAAAGGTGATCAATAGCCTGCAGTGCGCAGGGCAGCCCCCACAGCAAAGAATGATCTAGCCCTAAACATCACTAGGGCCAAGGGCGAGAAAATGACTCAGCATGAGAGAGATCCTGTCTGTCTATAAATCTGTCTTATCTATCTATGAATCTATCTATCTATTTTCCACGAGTCAATTCATTTACCCATCTACTCATCCACCCACCCACCCACCTATGAATGAATCCATGTGTCAATCTGTCTATCTATCTATAAACCTATCTATGAATCTATGAGTCAATTTGTTCATCTGTCTATCCATTCATCCATACATTTATCTATGTCCGTCCGTCCATCCATCTATCCATCTATAAATCTATCTATCTACCCATCTATCCATCTATCTCAGAGATTCTCACCCAGTGAGATGTCCAAAGACTTTTTAGGTTTCACACTGTGTGTGGATGGGTTGTTACAGACATCTAGTGAGTGGAGACCAAAGATGCTGCTCCACACACTACAGTGCATAAGATACCCCACCACAGAGGATGACCTGCCCTCAAGCATCCATAGTCCCCACTTTGAATATCCTGCTTTAGACAGAAGGGCTGTGAAAAGAAGGAAGCTGGGGAAGACCAAGGGGAGGAGGTGGGTCTCATGAGAAGCACAGAGAGTCAAGGAAAGGGAGGAGGACCCCTAGGAGGGGGAACAGCCTGGACAAAGGCAGATAGGGGTCTGGCAGATGGCAACACGGTAAAGTATGGACCTTTGCAGTGACTGGCCTGCCCTAGTCCCCTGAAAACATGCAGTGAGGATGCTCTTCCTCCTGAACCCAACTCTGTCTTGCTTAGGACATGTGCCCTCTGCCCTAAGGCAGGCTCCCTCTTGGCTGCATCTGGCTCACTCCTCCTATCTGGGGCACCCATCCCTGTCTCAATGGTTTAGAAAGAAGAACAGAACTTTCAACCTACATCTTGGCTCACCTGTCTCGGAAAGGTGCGTTAAGCGAATCGGTTTCTCTGAGGTCGCTCTTCTGCTTCTCTGCTGGGTAATGTGGGCCGGCTGCTGGCCTGAGAGCACGATGTTGCCTCGTGCGGCCACCTCATAGTACAAGGTAAAATTGCAGGGACACGTGGACTTCACAGAAAAGTGGGCTTCCTCCCCGACCTGTGGGAGACATGTAGCAGAGAGGGCCCTGTCTGGCACCCAGAGGTCAACACCAATGCCACAGCCCACCAAAGGAGACGGCTGCCTCTGGGGCCACCAGGAGGTTTGGATGGCTGAGGAGGGAGCATACTGGCCTCAGGGAAGATTGTCTGGTGTCCCATTCTGGCTGTGGCCATGTCCCCTTGGCAGCCTCAGCTGCTGCTCCATAAATGGGGCTGTAGTGCACACAAAATGTGATAACAGTATGGATGCCTCAATGAGGTGTCATGTAGTGAAGAACTGAACTTGGCCCAAAGAGAGATCTGGAATATGCCCCCCACTCCTAATAAGTGATCTCTAAGCCACTGAAATGTCCTGCCTGATAAGTCTTTGTTTACCTGGGATCTTGGGCCACATGAGATATGATTTACAGTGGGGGTTTTGGGCCACACTCCATCAGTCTGATCTCTGGAGGGGCTGGAACTGAGGCCACTCAAACATGTCTATGTGATCGACTCCACAATAAAAACTCTGGATGCTGAGGCTCACTCAGGTGAGTGTCCTTGTTGGCAGTATACCATGCATGTTGTCACGCACTGTTACTGGAAAAGTAACACTGCCCATGGCTGCATGGGGAGAGAACATTCAGAACTCTCCTGGCACTGCCCCATGCATCTCTTTCCAGGGCTGATTTTAATTTGTGTTTTTCACTACTACATATTGCAACTGTGAGTATAACAGCTTTCAGTGATTTTGTAAATGCCCCTAGAAATAAAAAAACCTGAGGATGGCTTGGAGATCCCTAAAGTCTGCAATTGGTGTCAGGAGGGAAGGTGGTGTTGGAACTACTCCTTAACTTTGCAGGTGCCAGTGCTGCACTGGGCTGGGCCTTCTCATTAAATGTGCACCTGACAAGTTGGGTCCTCTCATAATCCCCACATTTCCAGAGGGGAAACTGAAGGCTCCAGCCCTTCCTAATGTCAGCAAGTGCTGGAAGACACACATTTACTGATTTCAAGACCTACTACTGAGCTGTAGTAATAAAGACAGTGTGGTGATGGCATAAAGACATTTGGCTAAATAAATGGGCTAGAACTGAGCTTCTAGAAATAAACCCACACATCTATAGCCCAGAGATTTTCAATGTGCCAAGAATATTCAATGGGAAAAGGATAGTCTTTTCAACAGATGGTGCAAAAGACTGGAGTTGGGCCCTACCTCACACCGTATATAAAAATTAACTGGAAACAGTTCAAAAAACTTAAATATAAGAGCAAAACTATAAAACTCTTATATGAAAACATGACCTTGGATTTAGCAATAGTTTCTTTTTCCTAGAGCACCAAAGCACAAGCAACAAAAGAAAAAAATAACAAGATAAACTGGAATTTACCAAAATTAAGCACTATTGTTGCATCAAAGGACATGATTCTGAAAGTGAAAAGACAACCTAGAGAATGGGAGAAAATGTTTGCAAACAATATATCTGATAAGAGTCCAATGTCCAGAATATATAAAGAACTCTCATGATTTGAAAATGAAGGGTAAACAACATTTAAGAAGTTAAAACATTAGGGGAACCTGGATAAAGGATATACAGAAACCACAGGCCTGGATTCTTCGCAAAAGTCATGGTGATGAAAAGGTGTGGGCATTGTTCCAGATCAAGTGTGACTATGAACACAGAAGAGCAAAATATAGTGTATAAATCGATCCTGAATAAAATGCACACACAAATGCACATATGCGCACTCACGCATGTGTACATGCTCATGTATGCATATGCACACACATGTGGGTGCACAATTATACAGATATGTATGAATGTGCACACACACTAGATATGTTACATCTTGAGGAAACCTTTGAAAATTTGAATATTGCCCATGAATTAAAAAATATGATTTAATTAATGTAATTTTCTTAGCTATGACAATAGCCTTGAGGTCATGCTGAAAATTTTCCTTATTTTTGGGATGTATTATGCTATGTGTAACTTACTTTCAAATGCTGCGGCCAAAAAATGTATAGAGAAATGGATAGACAGGTGGGTAAGTGTGTAGATGGATGAATGGATGGAAGCAAAAGGTTAATTCATAAATCTGGGTGAAAGGCGTATGGTTGTTTATGGCCCACAGACCAAAGTTGTCTATTGTTACAGAAAATAAAGGAGACCTGCATTTATGGTAAGAGTACTGTCCTCTCTTCAAATGATGTAGGCTGGTGGCTCAGTCCCATGAAACAAAGCCACTCTCTTTTTAACAATAATACAACGGAGCCCTGATCTAAAGCCATCAAGCCTGTCCTCGTTATAAATTAGTAGATTGGAGACCTTAAACCATAAGGTGAGACTTTCCTCTCGTAAAAATATCTTTCCTAAAGAGCTAGAACCTTGGCTCCATGTTCTTAAAAGTTCTCCCTAAATTTGTAAATATCTCCATTATAAAAAGACAAACAAAAGTGCCCTCTGTTTGAAATGTTGGATAGAAAGAAGGAAAGAACACAAAGCTTTCTCCACTAACCCTGTGGTGTCACAAAAGATTGAGGTGACATTCCCTGTATACAGAGCAGCTCCTCCCTGCATGTGCCTCAGTGCCAGAGGAAGGGGAAAGGCCTTGGACACAGGGCCCAGGCTGGAAAACCAAGCACAGACACTCTGGCCCCAGTGCCCCTTGATGTCAGTTTGGGCGTGGGGGAAAGCTGGAACGGGGTGATCTGACTCAGGTAAGATGGAGACGTCCCTCTGAGAGGAAAGTCTGAGTGACCCAGCCAAGTTCTCACCTACTGGGAACAGGAGTATTGGCAGCTGGGGACACAGGGCTCCTTGCCATCCCATGGGAAGGCGGCCAGTGGCAGCGTCCCCACACCACACTGCTGATTGAACAGCATTACAACAAGAACAGTGTGTTCAACCAAGCTGGGCACAATCTCGTCTGAGTTTCTTATTCTCATAACCCCTGCAGAGAGCTGCCAAGCCTGGGAGACAGGCATGACGCTGGGATTCCTCCGAGCTGCATCCTAGGGGCCCCTTGCAGCCTTGGGTGTGGGCAGGCCTGCCAGAACTTATGGGGCTGATAGGGCCTGGGAGACCATGGTAAGCGGTTTGCATTAGAAGAAACGCTGGCAAGCCTGCCACCACCCATGGCAGCCAGACCCTGGTGCTCTAGTTAAGGGGGTTAACAGAAAGCTTTGTAAAACATATAGCTATATAGTGCTCAACAGGTGAGGGACTACACAAACCATAGTTCGCCCACCCCATACGATGGAGTATTATTCACCACTAGAATGAAAAAAGCTCTTGAATCATGAAAAGACACGGGGAAACTTCAATGTAAGTTGGTAAGTGAAAGAAGGCAAACTAAAAAGCTACATACTGTATGACTCTGACTATACAACATTCTGGAAGATGCAAAAGTATAAAGACAGTGAAAAGCTCAGTGGTTGCCATGGGCTACAGGGAGGGAGGGATGAATGGGTGGAGCACAGAGGATTTTTAGGGCAGTGAAACCATTCTGTATGATACTGTGATGGTGAATATATGTCATTATACATTTGTTCAAACCCACAGAATGTGCAACACCAAGACAGAAGCCTAATGTACCGGGTAGTCTTTAGTTCATGGTAACGCACCAGTGTTGGCTCATCCATTGTAACAGACGTGCCACACTAATGCAAGGTACTACTAATCAGTGAAACTCTGTGCAGAGGGTAGGGTTCATGGGAACTCTTCCAATTTTCTGCTCAATTTTTACAGATCCTCCCCATACAACTCTCCATGTATCTTACTTAATTGGGATCATGGAATAACAGACTCAGGAAGCACCAACGTGAGACCCAGCTCTTTCATCTCATCTTTACACTCAATGTATCTGGAAGTGTCTGGGTGGAAAAACCTCATTGCCTTTGCACAAAAAGTGAAGTTTCCAGAAAGCGGGGAACCCATCTCAGGCCTGGGAGTGGTGGCACCCTGATGGCAAGAGTCATGTTTATCATGGTAAACACTGGGCCACAACCTTAATGTCCATCATAAATAAATTATGGGCATTCATTTTGAGGAGTACCCCCTTGCTGGAGGAATGGGGGCTCCAGCATCAGCATCCCCATTAGCCCTGCTGGGGCATGTGCAGGTGTACACCTTATCCAGGGCTCAGTCCTGCCCAAGGAGGGTCCCACCTGAAAGCCTTACCTGCAGGGGGTGGTAGGGCGGCTGCAGCTGCAAGTAGCACTGGCTGGGGGAGTACCAGCTGCTGAGGGAGAGGTAGCTGGGCAGGTACTGGGTCCCCACAGGCTTTCCATTGAGTGCCGTCACCTTGGTCTGAAGAAAAGAGGGTACTTAGTCAAGGCCTGGGCATCTGGGAAGGGGATCTTTGGGATGCTTCTGCTACTCTGCCCTGCCCTATGGAAAAACCCTCTCAGGCTCCAGTTTCCCTTTGGAGAACACTCTCTCCAGTTCTTGGACAATGGGGTTCAAGTGGCTAGCCTGTTCTTCCCAGCTCTGTGGGAAACAAGTGTCCAAGTGGCCAGAGGGTCTTGGGGGTTGGCTCAGGCAGCAACAGGTGGCTCACATGGCCACCAGGAGACAGTTCCATAACATTTGGGAAAAAAAAAGAAACCCTCCCCTCTGTGTCCTCAGGCTTGCCAGCAGCCCCAGTGGCTTCTCAGAGAATGAAACCTGCCTGAGGAGTGAACACAGGAGGCAGCAGTCAGGAGAGGGAGTGGCTGGGCTGGACTGGACCTGGACCTGCCTGAAGTTCAAGACCCTGCCCTGCATACACCAGGCCCTGGCAGCTATACTATCTTTGCTCCTTTGACAGTTTGAGCCTGTTGCCTTCAATTTCTGCTAAAAGAATGTGACTAATAAAAGAGACATCGGAAGGGGGAACCTAAGAACTCTGTGTGATAGAGAATAAAGAAGTTGCAGAGCTTCTAATCAAGATGGCAGAGTAGTTAGATACTGTGCTTGCCTCCTCTCATGACTACATCAAAATTATAACTAAACTATAGAACAACCATCATTGAAAATTGTCTGGAGTCTAGCTGAACAGAAGTCTATAACTAAGGTTATACAGAAGAAGCCAATGTTGTTTTGTATCTATCAATGTTGATAGATACAAAAGAGTTAAGAGGATGTAAAATATAGCATAAGGAACATAGTCAATAATATTGTAATTGCTATGTACAGTGTCAGGTGGGTACTAGATTTATTGATGTGATCACTTTGTAAGTTATGTAAATGTCTAATCACTATGTTGTACATGTGAAATTAATATAATAGCATATACCGACTGTAATTGAAAAATAAAAAATATATATTAAAAAAGAAAGGATAAAGAAGTTGGCCAGGCTTTGGCACAGCTCTTCAGAAGCAGCCTCTAAAACCCTCTAATTTCCCAAGCAATGAGAGTGTGTTTGTTTCATGATGGGTCCTGATAATGTGTGCTAATAAGATGACTCAGGATGGGGACGGCCACACCAGAAAGGCCAACCATGTGATTAGAGGACTGGGGCTCTGAGCCACATACCACCCTAACCTCTGGAAGGGGAGGTGGCGGGAGACTGAGTTGTCTTGAGACCCATTCTTCAATCAATGGCATCTCTATAATGAAACCTCTATAAAAACCATAGACACCGAAGCATGAGTGAGCATCCCTGGCTGGCAGTTCTCTGTGTGTTTGTCACACGCTGATGTGCCGGGAGGGAGATGAGTCTCAACTCTACGCAGATAGCACAAGAAACTTCAAATCTGGCACCCTCCCAGCTCTCACTCTAGGCACCTCTCTCTTTTCTTTGGCTTAATTCGTATTATATTTCTATGACAAAACTGTAATTGCAAAAGGTTCAAACTTACGGTTATAAAATAAGTCCTGGGATGTAATGTACAGCATGGTGACTTTAATTAATATTGTACTATATATTTGAAAATTGCTAAGAGAGTAGATCTTAAAAGTTCTCATCACAAAAAAAAATTGTGAAATTATGTGTGGTGATGGATGTTAACTAGAATTACTGTAGTGATCATTTTGTAACATGTACACATACTAAATCATTGTTATACACCAGAAACCAATATGTTGTATGTCGATTATATTTCAATGAAAAATAATTAGATAATGTTTAAAATTGGTTCTGCTTTATAAAAAATTAATTAAAAATCTTTTCCCAAGCAGTATTTGGTAATAGAAATAGAATATCTTTCCATTAAAGTGACATTTTTGGAAAAAGCTAATTTTTAGACGTATCTATGAGAGAGAAAATAATTCTGATATTTGAGTCATTTGTGGGGTTTGCTACTAGTTCATTGCTACAAGACTAATGGAAATAAAAGAATGTTTTTTGATGATTTTTTTAAAAACTTGAAATTGTATGGTAGTAGGGCAGCAGGAACCCTCACATTTATAGCCAGTTGGTAAAAAGTTGGGTGGCCTGGGGACCCTGATCTTGCGACTTTGGTGGTTAAAAATCTTTAAGGATGTGTCACCCACAGGGGTCACAGAGGCCACAGGTGTCCTTGGCTCCCACCTACACATTTATTCTCAGCTGCCCCGTCTCCACCTTCCCAGTGTTCATGGGGCTGTCACAGAGCCGGGAGCTGGGAAATCTGTTTCTGTCGCTCTTGCTCCTCCTTTCCCTGACAGTGGGGACACCAATTCCTATCGATTCTACCTCAGCAGCTCCAGGTTTGGTGCCCTCTCCATCATCATCTCCTGTCTGCCTACCTGGGGTCCCCCAGCCATTCATCACTGGAACAGTTGTTGGGTATCAAAATTCAGATTACTTTATCCCCTGACACTACCTTCTGAGTAAACCCAAGCACGCCTGGAAGGTGGGAGTTAGCCCCACTGGCTCCCTCCTCCATATCTTCCTGAAGTGGTCAATCCAGCTGAGCACTTACAAGACCTGACTGCACTATGATGGTGGGCCTCTGGGCCTCTGCACATACTGTCCCACCCTCCCAGAAGCAGCCTCCCACCTTGCCCTAATACAGCTGAGTTATCTGTACCCCTGTTGCATTCCCTCTTCAGACTATGACCTCCCTGGGGGCAAAGAGAGGTCTCAGGCCCACTGAGTACATGCCTGCTGGCTGAATGACAAGGGTCTACGTGATTCACTCACCTCCAGCCACACATGCTGTGCTGACATGGGTATGAAGGGGATTTCAAACCCCACCAGGCCTCCCCGGGACACAGATTCAGTGGTGTAGATGTTGTCTTTCGGTGTCAGCTCTGCCCTAATCTGGACTGTCACACCTTCTGCCGGGCTGCCATCAGGGTAGGAAAGCTCCACCTGGAAGGGGTCACCAAAGATTTTATGTGGTTAGATGACACTCCCTAAACTGATCTGTAGACTCAATCTAACCCCACCGGAACCCCAGCCAGCTTCTTTGCATAAATAAACAAGCTGGTGCTAAAATTCATAAGGAATGGCAAGGGACCTCAAGCAACCAAAGCAATCCTGAAAAAAAAGCAAAGAAGGAGCACTCACACATTACAATTTCAAAAGTCACTACAAAGCTACAATAATCAAGACAGTGTGGTATTGATGTAAGGATAGACATGGAGACCAATGAGGTAAAATTGAGAGTACAGAAATAAACCCACACATCTACAGCCAGCTAGTCTTTGATAAAAGTGCCAGACCATTTAGTGGAGAAAAGTATAGTTTCTTCAACAAATGGTGCTGGGACCACTAGATCTCCACATGCAAAAGAATGAAGTGGAACCCCCACCTCACACCATATACAAAAAGTAAATCAAAATGGATCACAGACCTAAATGTAAGAGCTAAAACTATGAAACACTTAGAAGAAAACATAGGAAACTTTCATGACCTTGGACTTGGCAAAGCAGTCACAAGGTGCAAAGAAGTCACAGGTTGGCTGTGAGCCTCATGCCACGCCAAGGTAGGAACAGGGTGGGCAATGATATGGACAGCTCCTTGTGACTCTCAGATCTCACTCATTCAGGCAGGCAGAAAAGGCGATCAGAATGAGTGGTTCAGAAGACATGAATGTTGTAAAAGAAGTATGGTCAGTGGGCCTTGAGGGACCCTAGACTGAGTATTCGGTGACAAAATGTCGTTAAACCTGTGCAATCTCCATTAATAGCTCTGTTCTTTAATGCAGATGGTGAGTAATTTCTCAGCTGTACATGAAATGCTCCCTTTTCACTGAATCAACAGCCCCAAGCCCTTTCTTCATACACATTTTGACCGCATATGTGATACTTGAGCTTCTACTCCAGTGGGACCCTAAAATCAAGGGGCACAAGCTGCATCTCCATGCTTGAGACAGTAGTAGCTGAGATCCTGGCACAAAGAGAGAAGGGAAGTCCCAAAGTGGAGCAAGAGGGAGACACAGTGTGAGGACCAACAGGATCCTGTGGGTGACCCGAGGAAGACAAGAGGGGTCAGGGTGTGGGTAGTGGAGGCAGGCAGTGGTTAGGGGTATGGCCAGCTTCCCTCTGAGGTAACACCAAGCTCTGCTGGCCTGGTTCCCCCAGCTGCAATTGGGACCCTACTGCAGTGGTTTCACAGTGGCTTTTGGGCAGGAGCTGGGGTGGAAAGCAGCACAGAGCCTGTGACCTTGGACAGCCCCTGCTGGGTACCAGTCCCAACACTTACCATCCCCACATAGGACAGACCCGGCTTAAACTGCTTCCTGGTGACCCTGCAGTATCGAATGTCCACCAGCTGCCTCTGGACGGGGGTTGAGTCATCGAAGGCCACCTGCTGGCTCCCATCCACAGCAGTTACAGTGGCCCAGATGCTGACTGTACCCCGGAAGTGCTCAGGGACATCAGCTGGGATCATATCCCTCACGCAGATGTCAAAGTCCTGGGAGCTGTGGATCTGGAGGCAGGAAACACACAGGCTGTGCTCAGTCAGGGCTGCAGTGGCTTCAAAGTATGACTCTCAAACACACATCTGAAATCCAGGACTCTCCAGCTGTCTGGAGGGCCAGAGGGATACTCAGGGACACACTTGACCTATGCCATGGGTCACTGCGTGGGGATGGATCCCTACTAGATATGCATGATGTCCCTGTCCGCTCTGTTGGGCAGGTGAGACAAGCCCGCTCCAGCTAGGCAATAGGGAGGGGATTTGAACCCACTTAGCCTCATTTTAGAGCATGTGTTCTCTTCCCACTTCTGGGGCATAGAACTTCCCCACTCAACTCTTGTCTCAGGACCCACCTGGGGCCTGGCAAAGCCAAGTCTGGAAATAGCTATGGAGTGAATTACTCAGTAAATGAGAGAACTAGGATAGGGTCACCACCAGCAGGCAGCCTCAAGGGAGAACAAAAGAGATAGGGAGAAGCTTTGGGCGGGGTGTGGAGCCAGTGCTGACAGGGTTCAATGTGGGAGGCCCCCACACAGACACAGAATCTCCAGGACATATGAGCAGGTACACTACAGCACACTCACAACGTAATGTTAAGTTGAAGAAGAAAAATAAAAACCAGGTTATAAAACTTGACATACACGGGAATGTGAAGTCATGCAATTTGGGAGTTTGTCAAATGGCTAAACACAGAGTCACCATTGAGAGGCTGAATAGACAAACGGACCATGACAAGCTTATGTGAAAAAAAAGAGAACATTGGCCTACAGTTGGCAGGCACCAACCCAGGAAGCCAACCCATCATCCACATGTCAGACTTGCATGAAGTCAGATCCTAACCTCTGGCGACTACACAATAACCTGTAACCACTGGCCCCCAATGGCCAGGACTTAATGAATAATTGACAATTTCCCTGATTTTTGCCCCACTTCCAACTTAGAACCGACTTAAGAAAGCCAAATGTGCGTCCCTAACCCACGCTATCAGATGCCCACTTCTAGTTAGCCATCCACAGCTTCTCCCAGTCACTGGCCTCCAATGGGACATACCTGAAAACCACCTTCTCTTTTTTTCACTAAAAAGTTTTCTCATGTCTCTGCTTGCTACTGAGTCTCTGCCAAATGCAAGTGGTAATGGCTGACTACCTTGCTAAAGTAAATTCTGAATAAATAGCCTTTGTCCATTCTTATTTGCGTAGTCTTTATTTAATTCTACACCATATGACCCAGGAATGCCACACCCAAGAGAAATGAAAACATCTGGTCACACAAAAACTTGTAAATAAATATTCTGAACAGCACTAGTCACAATCACCAAAAAGTAGATACAATCTACTTTTTGTAACAGATGAATGAATAAACACAAGGTGGTCTATCTATACAGTGGAATATGACTCAGCCATTACAAAGAAAAAAGTTACAATGTGAATGAACCAAAAAAAAAGAAAAATGATGTGGAATGAGAAAGGCCAGACACAGAAGGTTACATAGTTATGATTCCATTTATATGAAACGTCCAGAACAAGCAAATCCATAAAGACGGAAAGTAAATTAGTGGTTGTTTCGAGCTGGAGATGGAAACAGGGATTAACTGCAAAAAGACATGAGAGATTTGGTAGGAATGGTGGAACTATCCTGCATAGCGATGAGTGTTGCACAACTCTGTGAATGTACTAAAATCCACTGAATCCTACTTTGTATATGGGTGTTCGAATTGTATGGTACTTGAATCATAGCCTGATAAACTATTTAAAAAAAAAACAACTCACATATAATATCCTGGGAGGAAGCACATCAAAATATCAAAAGGAGAAAAAAAAATGGTGTAGATGATAAAAGCTCTGTTCATTCCTCTGGCAACCAAATCAAAGTTGTGACGGAAACAAGGAATAGCAGCAAAGAAAAATCGCCTGGGATCTAGATGAACAAGCCATACAACTAGGTAAGTTCAAGAAAGCACTCTGCAATGGCAGAAAGTAGGACAGGGCAAGGACATGGGGCTGCTTAGTCTTGAGAAGCTGAGTGAGATGGAGGCTGTGGCAGCGGCCGACGGGTCTTAAAGGGCCTGCATCTGCGAGTGGCTTTTCGCGGTAACAGACCTCCTCACTCTGAGCACCAGTGCTGATTCGGCTGCACACAGGGGGCCCTAGGGACTCACAGGGAGATATTGTTGGGGTGAGGGCCTAGACGAGACTTACTCTAAAGAAGTACGAGTAATATCCATTGTTCCCTGTTGAGCCCTCCCCACTCCCAGTGCACAGACACAGGGCCACCATAGCTGTGGCATCATCAAACTGGTTAACAGAAGTAACTCCGCCCAGAGGATTCCCTGAAACCCCACTTCCCCCAACTCATGGCCCCACCCAAGCCACATCCTGGTATATCCTCAGTGAGTCAAGTGCTCCTTGCTGAGCAGCACCTAGACTCACACTGGAGGCAGCTGGCCTTGGTTTCTGGTGTGGCCTTTTGAGGCAACTATAAGCACAGCATCTGTGGGTCACTTGCTGCTGAATCTTAACGGGTGGCCCCAGACGGGTAGAGGCTTGGGCTAAGTTTGGCCTGCAGCTGAACCCCTCTCAGGACTGTGCCACGGGACACCTACTTCACAAATCCACACTAATAAGACTGGGAGACTTAGGAGCTTTGCTTAGTACATAGAAACAGACACAGAAAGGCAGCCAAAATGGGAAAACAATAAAGCAGAAGCCATATGAGAGAAAAGAATAGAGATCCAGATAGAATGGAGTCAAGTAATCTAACAGATGCAGAGTTCAAAACACTGGTTATAAAGAAGCTCAATGAACTTTTGGAAAGTGTAGATAAATTCAGTGAGAACTTCAACAAAGAGATAAAAAACATAAAAATGAAAATGAAATTTATAAAAGGGAACCAGTCTGAACTGAAGAACATATATGAAAATTATAAAAGGGAACCAGTCTGAACTGAAGAACATATTATCTGAGATGAGAAGTATAGTAAATAGAATAAACAAAGTGAATAAAGAAGAGGATCAAATGCCTTACCTAGAGGACAGGAAAGCCAATCAGGACACTCAATCAGAATGGCAAGAAAAAAGATGCTAAGACTATAAAAATAATTTAAGGAGCATATGGGACACTATTAAGACTCCAAATAATCATCTATTCAGCGTAAATGAAGAAAATCAAGATGTTGAACAGCTGTTTGAAGAAATAATGATGGAAAACTTCCCTAACCTGGTGAAGGAAATGAACATAAAATCCCAAGAAGCTCAGAGAATTCCAAAAATCAGGGATCCAAAAAGACTCACACCAAGACACATCATAATTAAAATGCCAAAGATTAAATACAAAGAAAGAATATTAAAAACAGCAAGAGAAAAACAAATAATTACTTATAAGAAAACACCCATAAGGCTGGCGGCTGATTTCTCAAAAGAACAGAAGGGCTTGGCAAAAAATATTCGACAGGATGAAGACCCAGGATATACAACCAAGAATAATTTATCCAGTAAAACTATCATTTAGAGTTGAAAGACAGATAAAGAGCTTCCCAGACAAAAATAAGCTAAAGGAATTTATCACCATTAAGCCAGTATTACATGAAATGTTGGAGGGATTTCTTTAAGAAGAAAAACATGTATCAAAAAAGGAATAAAGAATGATAACTACTACATTCTTATCAATAAGTACCTTAAATGGAAAATAATTAAGTGCTCCAACCAAAAGACAGAGTGGCTGAAAGGATAAGAAAACAAGACTCCTACATATGAAAAAGAAGGGGATGGAAAAAGATATTGTTTTGATGGACCTAGAAGGTATTTAAGTCAGACAGAGAAAGATAAACACTATATGATTTCACTTACATGCGAAATCTAAGGAAAAAAAAAACAAACTAATTAAAAACAGACTCACAAATACAGTGGACAATTTGATGTTGGACAGAGGGGAGAGGGGTTTGTGGGACTGGGAGAATGGGGTGAAGGGCTAAAGAAGTACAAATTAGTAGCTGATGGATGGGGAGCATGGCATAGGGAATGCAGTTAGCATTACTATGTTGGCTAGGTGGAGGGTCAGAGGAGGGAGGGAGCAATTGGGGGGATTGTTTTATGAACTATATAGATATCTAACCAATGTACTGTGTACTTGAAACTAAATTTAAAAATAATAATAAAAACAAGAAAAAATATATCAAAAGGGACTGTGTCTGCTTATCAGAGGACAAATCATCTTTATTTTCCTTTATAAAAATTTCCTAAAGTTCAGCCCAGAAGAATTTCATCATTAGAAAAATCTCCAGTGTATACTGGTTTAGAAACTAAAATAAAATGAAGCTGAAACTAAGGGCAGGCCCTGTGGGAAGGGACCCACCAGCTAAGCAGCACGGGGTTCCTGCTCCTTACCTTCATGGTTCTAAGGACAGGACGCCCCACCTCCTGGCTGTAATAACCCACGCCATTCACAGTCATATTGATTGTTAAGGTCCCAGAGACAGGTTTCCCAAAGGTGTACCTGGAACAAAAGGACCAGGGTAGTTAATTTCACAAGCCATACTGTGGTCACTAGTACAGCAGCTGGACAGGGGTAGAGTCCAGAACTGCTCAAGGACGTCTGCCAGATCAAGTCTCAAACTGGGATGCTTCCCCAGCCTACATTCCATCTTTACAGCCATTCCTACAGCCCTGAGTCAGGACAGATAATGCCAGTGCCTTGCGATCCTCTGCACTAAGTCTCATGTTGGACAGAGAAAGAGACCGAAGGTCAAAGAAAAACTCTGGACCCAAGAGTAGACAGGATATGTGAGAAAACCACTGGGGTTGGTGACTCTACTGGAGGACCAGGGAAGCTTGGGCCTAGGTGCCCTAATGAGTTCAGCTTTGAACTAGGAACTTGATTTCTTTGAGCTTAAGTTTCTCCACCCAGAAAGTGAGAATAAAACTATCATCTCAAGGATGTTGGTGAAAGGCCTCGTTATTAACCCCCTCTAGAAATCCCTCTCAGGTCAGCCCTCAGCTGTGAGGGGGAAGTAGGACCCTTAGGAGAAGGGGCACGGCCTGGGTGAAGGGGACGCCTGACAGGGATGAGTCAGGTCTGGGGAAGGGTGTCCCCTCAGGGGAGGGGCACATCCCAGGGTGAGGAGCATGCTCACAGTGTAGGAACATCCAGTGGGAGGAGGGACATGCCAAGGGGAGGGGCACAACCACAGTGGCCAACACCTTCTCACCTGGCCTGCACGGTCCCGATCTCACAGGCGTCCAGGTCCCTGATATAGTGGGGTGGGTGAATAAGGAGCTCAAACTTTGGCAGCACTGAAGGGAGAGAGAGCAGAGAGGAGGAAGGCAGGTGGCTTTCACCAATGGGGTGGCTTTAGAGGAATAATGGAGGGATCAAAGAAATGACAGCCCAGCCAACACATGATGACACGATAGGAATTCACATCACCCTGTGTTGAGCACCAGCAGCTCTTTCAGGATTTCCCAGCCACATCTATTCTCTATCTTTTTTAAGGCAAGGCTACCCTTGGTTGACCTCACAGATTGCAAGCACCTTGTCATTTTTTTTTTTTTATGCCTTCATAACCTGGTCTTCTAGGTGGTCTCCCATTCAAGAACTAACTAGGCCAGACCCTGCTTAGATTCTGAGATCAGATGGAATTGGGCTTGTTCAGGGTAGCATGGCCGTAGACCCCTATTCTCTATCCTGGAGGGACCAGCATCCTGTTTCTCTCAGGAAGCAACGTGCTTTGAGTGCAGCCGACTTTGGCCTATCCCAGAAGTGTGCCAGTGACTCCTGGACCAAGCAGGGGCATCCTGGGGGTGCTGACAGCTTGAAGAGGCCTCTCTTTGCTGCAGGACTCAGCCCTGGGAGCGTCCAGCTATCTCGTCACCCTGTGCAGCTCACAGCTTTGGGAGAAAGGACCGACACCCAGGATCAGACCAAAGGAAACTTGGTCCCGAGAGCTTGTTATATGAGCCAATAAATTCCTTTTCTTTTGCTTACTGAATTTTCACTGGGCTTCCATTACTGAATTTTCATTGGGATCTTCCTCTCAAAAGCAGGAGGAGCCTTTGACCACGTAAGCAAGATTTTCTCACAGAAGCATAGTAACTGGCTTTGGCAGGTTCTCTCCCCAGCTCTTGAGCGCTTTCCTTAATGGCTCTCTCAGCTTCAGTTTCCCCATTTCTAAATTGGAGATGGCTAATTTGATATGGGCTGTAACATGGTTGAACCTTGAGGACATTATGGTGAGTGAAACATCCAGTCACAAAAGGACAAATATTGTATGATTCTATTTATACGAAGTCCCTATAGAAGTCACATTCATAGATACAGAAAGTAGATGGTGGGTGCCAGAGGCTGGGGGAGGGAAATGGGAATTAGCGTTTAATGGAGACAGAGTTTCAGTTTGGGAAGATGAAAAGTTCTAGAGATGGATTACAGTGATGGCTGCACACAATGTGAATGTACTTAGTGTCACTAACCTGTACCCTTAGAAGTGGTTAAGGTGATAAATTTTATAACACTTATATTTTACCACCATTTTTTTAAAAAAGACACAGCAAAGGCCAGCCTTCCACACCATGCCCAGCTGTCCCAAGCCCTCAATGTACAGGGTTCTGCCATCCTTCCCCTCATCATCTGTGTCACCCCAAGATCTATAGTTTCTCTTGGATGAAATCCTTGGATCCTTGATTCTCTGACTTACCATACTTCTGAACTTCAAAGGACTTGTTGTACACGTGGCCTTGCATTTCGACAAAAATAAACCATTCTCCCAGCACCGGCTGGTCGGACAAGGGGAAGGTCATGTTGGTGATGCCTGTGTGAAGAGAGATGCCTCCTCAACCTGGGGCGAGCGCAAGTGCAGAGAGCCAGCTGGGCCCCATGCCGGGAAGTAGCGTCAACCCTGTGCCTGCCCCAAACAGCCCCTCAGGGAAGGCAGAGACCATACTGAGGCTGGAGGGTCTGGGAAGAACAAACAGCCCTGTAGACTGGGGTTAGGGAGGAGCAGGAAGAGACTGCATCTTGGGTTCCTGAGGGAGTCCTACAGCCCAGGTGAGGTGACAAGCCAGGGAGATGGGCCACCCAATTCATCCACTCTACTCCCCACCTGAGTCATTCCTTTGGTGAAGGAAGACTGCACACCCCCTGTGCCTACTCGGCAGCCCCTCATAATCAGAAAGAAGAAAGGGGACATTGAGAGGGGTAAAGGCATGACACTGCGCAGACCACCACGGCCCATGTGACTACTAGACCCTGCACTCCCATAATGGCTCATATAGACATGCAGGTCCTGGGAGCCCCCCTGAGCAGGACACGAAGTCTTTCACATTTGTGTATTTTCCTGGCTGAGGTTGTACAGCTGTCCTCAGTTTCCCCATATCCCACCTATCACCTACCATCTCTTGGGGCTCCACTTCCCTTAGGGCCAAAGCTAAAAGGGCAATGTCAGCGATACAGCCCTTATTGTCATAGAGAAAGAAAACAAAAATGCCAACTCCTCAGCCAAAGCAAAGCCTCTGACTCCTAGCTGGAAAAGAGACACCTCATACTGGGAGGGTGGGGGGGTGATCACGTGAATGACCTGCAATGGGAGAAAGGCTGTGTGGTGCCGATGAATGAGGCCCTGATGTTTCAGAAAGGTCTCCAGCCATAGGCAGGTGCCCCAGCTGGATTCTGGGCACAGAGAAGAGAGGGCGGAGGGCACCGGAGAGAGCACATTCTCTTTTCCTGAAGGTTTATCGTATCTGCCCCGCTAAGGTGCAGCCCCCCAAACCACAGAAGAAAAAAGGAGAGAGGATGGGAGGGGACTTACCGCAGCAGACTGGCTCCACGTGTCTCCACTCCATCATCCTAGAGCCCCGGGGGTCCTGTCGAGGGGACATATACAGTAAACACAGGGCTGCAGCACATGCCTGGCTTGTGTGCAGACCTTCCAAGTCCTCTCTTTAGGGCAGGACAAGCACAGAGGGCAGGCCCCATATTAGCCATTGATATGGGACCAAATAAGAGCTCAGGATATAGAAGGGACTTGTCTGAGGACAAGGGAGTGAAAGGAACCAGGCTGGGCCCGTCTCACCATTTAGGGGCCACCATTTAGAAACCTGTGTGCAATCTATAGAGAGACAGATAGGCATATGCTTGCCTGTCCCGTTGTGGACCTGGGGACCAGGCTAACTGGGTCCCAGCTTGTGAGGTGCTAGGCAGACAGGGATCAACTCAGAGGGCAGGCAGTAGAAAAAGACAGACCAGGTCTTGCCGAGACTGGGCTAACCAGGACCAGAGTCAGAGCTGAAGGGGGCAGGCCACTCACCAGGATGTAGGCTTCCAGCTGCAACAAAGACAGACAGATGTGGTGAGCAAACCCCCCAGAAACTCCCCAACCCTCTGTGCATGCTGTATCGTCATCCATGTATGACCTGGCTCCCTAGGGACAGGCACAGCCACTGTTATGGGTTGAATTATGCCTACCCCTGTAATTCTTACGTTGACATATAACACCCAGGACCTCAGAATGTGACTGTATTTGGAGATGGTTCTTTATAATCAACTTAAAATGAGATCATTAGAGCAGGTCTTAATCAAATAGGATTGGTGTCCTTATAAGAAAGGGTGATTTGGACACAGATATGCATAGAAGGAAGATAATGTGAAGACACAGAGAAGACAGCCAGCTACAAGCCAAGGAGAAAGGCCTGGAACAGATCCTTCCCTCATGGTCCTCAGAAGGAAGCAACCCTGCTGACACCTTGATCTTGGATTTCTGGCCTCCAGAAATGGGGGAGAATAAATTTCTGTTACTTAAGCCACCTAATTTATAGTACTTACTAGTAGTTGTCACTGGCAATGAGGGTGGTGGGGTCAAGCCCTGTCACAGGGCCTCTGTGCTCCCTGCTCCCCATCATGGTCCTGCCCTCCCTTCTAGGCTTTCCCCCGCCCCCAAACAGGGATGGCTCCTCCAGGTAGCCCTCCCAGACTGTCAATGGGGTATTTTCTCAAGCAGCCCCTGCCAGTTTCTTCAAAAACCTAGAACACGTGTTTTCATCTCTGAACCCCCCAGCACCCACCTGGAACCTGGCAGCGAGCTAATGTCCATCAACGTCAAACCGAACAGTCAGTCATCGCTGACTCTGACCGAGACGCAGAACTCTCGGGAGGAGGTCCCGCTCCCATGGCTGAGCTTCCTGATCCCTGCACCATGCCCTGCCTAGTCCTCATGCATGGCTGACCCCATGCACGTGGATCCGTTTCCATTAGCTCAGGGTTCCCTGTGTGTCCAGGGGTATCAGGTTGACAATCAGTTTCTTGTGATTTTTATCCTTGGGCCTCACCCAGCATGAGCCCTTGACCAACCTTCAGAGGAAAATGGGCAGCTGCACACATCTAGGGCTCTTCCCCTATAAATGTGTGTCAAGCCCATCCTAGCAATAACTGCTCATTGGGCAGGAGCTGATGTCAAGTGACCAAGCCCCACCCCCTCCCCAGGGTAGGCTGCGGGCACACAGCCCCCTCGGACTTCTGGGCACAGGAACACAGCACCATCCACTCAGAAAGCGACACACACACACATCCAGGACCTTCAACACTGCCTTAGCCATGGACCCCGAAATCCCACTCCTGGGGTCCAGCTAAACCTGAAAAGGATGCACCAAGGGGAAAAGAAGGTTTGCGCATAAAGACAAGCCTGGCAGCATTTCTGACAATGCCGAAACCTGGAAACAAGTAATGTCCTCCAGGAAGGGGCGGTTAGGTACAAAGCCTTCCTGGGCAGAAGGAACTCAGGTACTAAGGTGAGTTTACAAGGCAGTGTTCCCAAAACATGGACAAGTGCATTTAAAATATCCAATGAGAAAGCACAGAACCTTGAGATGATGAAAGATGAGGAAAAGCGGTGTGTACTCACAGAACTGCTCTTCTAGGTTGGCCATTAGGAAATTTGCAGGGTTATTTCCCAGAATATGAGCCCCATGGGGGTGGGGTCTGTGTCCGCTCTGCTCAGTAATGTGTCCCAGACACTCGGCACTCAAGGACACAAGCAAGTACGTGCTTTACACGTCCCCTCAGGCCTCCCTAAATTGAAGTCACCTGCAGACATCTTCTCTATTTAGTACATGTACAATTTATTTAGATCTCTTCACAATCATCTTTCTGAAAGCTCCTTCTTTGTAGCAGAATGTCAACTTAGAAATGTAAAAGAAATAACAAAGCTAGAAAAATCACCACTTTGCAATCATCATAGAAAGTTTTGATTCATATAATTTTGGAATCGTCTGTGGTTGCTAGGACTAAAAGATGAGCATCTGACGGGTAACAGGGTGTCCACAGAGCCTCAAGTGTCTCCTACAGATTACTTATTGACTACAAAGAGGACATACATAGTTGAGAGGAGAAACAGGACAGCCTCTACCTGAACCACTGGCTGCAGTTAATATCACCAACAGGACAAACCAACATCAAGTGCCTCCCAATATGACGCACCGTGGAGGACCAGCATGGCTCCTGCAGGCCTTGTCCCAAGATGCACAAAGTGAACCTGGTCACAGAGAAATAGCAGGCCAGCCCGCTGTGGGGGTGTTCTGAGAAACAACTGCCTGGACTTCCCCAAAATGTCAACATCATGAAAGGCACAGATAGGGTAGAGAACTGATTCAGATTAAAAGACACCAAGAGACATGATGATTAAATACAACATGTGGTCCGGAATTAGATGCTGGACCAGCAAAGAAACACGCTATACAGGATACTATTGGAACAATGCAGATTTTATATTAGATAATGCTGCTGTATCGATGTCAAAATTCCTAAATGTGATGATTATATTTAGGTTATATAAGAGATTGTTTTTGTTCTTAAAGGATACAGGTGTTAGGGGTATGATATCTACAAATTATTCTCAAATGATTTATCATAAAATAATTTCATAAATATATAGGTACATATGAGTACACACACACACACACACACACACACACACACACACACACACAGAAAGCACATAAATGAAACAAAAATGTTTGTAACTAATAATCTAGATCCGTGGTTCTAAAAGTGTGTTCCCCAGACCAGCAGCAGCATTGACTGGGAGCCTGTTAGAAACACAGCCCCTCAGACCCCTTTCCAGAAACTCCTGAATCAAAACCTCTGGAAAAAAGGCCCAGTAATTTCTATTTCAACAAGCTCTGCAGAGAAATCTGATGTACACTCAAGTTTGCGAACCACTGCTCCAGATCAGGGCTTGCCCAACTCTGGCCTTCAGACTGAATCCAGCCCTCTGCCTGTTTGTGTAAATAAAGCTTTACTGGCAGCCAGTCATACCCATTCATTCATTCTGTGGCTGAGTTTGTGCGACAACAGCAGGTCTGAGTAGTTTCGACAGACTCTCTCTAGCCCAAAGACCCAAGCACGATTACTACCCAGCAATTTACAGAAAGTTTACCAAGCCCTTGCTATATGAAGGGCATATGGGATCTCTCTGTGCTGTTCTTCCAACTTGTCTGTATGTTTGAAGTTATTTCCACATAAAAGTGTCCAAAAAATCAGTGCCCTATTTCTATGAATATGTTTATTTCAAAGAAGAAATAATGGGTTTGATGTGCAGTTATATTTCCTTTCTAATAAATGTTAAATAAATGCAAGGCTACCAGGATTTCAAATGATTATCCATAGCTACTTAAATCCTTCCGAAGCCTGCACAAAGGCCACTTTGGGGACCACTGGAGACCTTTTATGGAGGAACAGCGCATCCACCAGTGCTTTTGCCTCCCTCTGTCCCACAGACCTTTCCCAGGGCCTCCCAGAAGACATAGAGCCGAAGGAAGGAACTGAAATTAGAGGCAGAAATTGGAAAGGCAGGGGAGAAAGGCCAGTGCCGGTGGTGCTTTGACCAGGCAGTCTCATGTGGGTGTGCTCCAGGCACACGCTCTTAGAAACCAATCTCACCTGCTTGCTGACAGGCCTCAGGTCTGGGGTGACAGTGAAGATACTTATGAGCACTGGAAGAGAGAAGAGAGGCATGGAGCAGCTCCAGATGGTAGCCAGCCCGCCCCCCGGCCCGTGCCAGCCACCCACCTCGGTGCTGGGGCCTGTACACAGGCTTGTCGGTCTGGATGAACACGGATGCTCCCCGGCTGTCCACGGTCACTGAGGTCTGATTGTGGAACAGGGAACCCTCCTCTGCCTGCTGGCCATGGCCCCACACCTTCAGGAGGGCCTGGCCCTGGAGCCCCACGGGCACCTGCAGGTAGAGCATGGAGCTTGGAAACGGGGTGTCACCCCGAAAGGGACCTAGGTATTAGGAAAGCAGCATGGCAGTCTAGGGTAACGGTGCTCACCAGGGAAACTGTGCCCCCCAGGGGATACTTAGCAGTTTCTGGAGATGTGTTTGGGTGTCACAGCTACGGGGAGAGGAGTGCTACTGGCATGTAGTGGGTAGAGGCCAGGGATGCTGCTCTACAGACTGGAGACCTTATAGTCTTAGCACTTAGAAAAGGCCTGGATGATCATTTCTCAAGTTGGGAAAGGGGTGGGGAAGGATTCCGTCCTCTCCCCAGGTGACGCTGTCAGTGTCTGGAGACATTCCTGGTTGTCATAACTAGGGATGAGGAGGCTACTGGCATCTAATGGGTTAAGATCCGCTAGTCCTTTTTCTCCCAGAATTATACAGCTCTTCTCTAGCTCCTATACAAATCCGAAGCACCTATCCTGGGAAGAGTGCTTTCTTTGTGCAGTGGCCAGGGACAGCGCATACCCTTAACCCCTGTCTGGGGCAACCCTGCCTTCGATTCACAAGGAAACAGATCTGCAAGGAGAAAGCCTGAAAGGGTTGCTGTAGGGTATCTATTGAGGGTTCCCAAACTGCTGACATCTGGGGCTAGCTCATTCTTGGTGGCATTCCTGGTCTCCACCCACTAGATGCCCGAAGCAACCCCCTCACCCCAAGTGCGACAACCATAAATGTGTGTAGAAATAGCCAAAGGTCACGGGAATCAGGGAATAAACATCCCTCCCAGGGGTGAACTGCTGCCTTAGAGAAAGGATTCTCCCGCTGACCTCCGTGCCACAGCACCTAAGCACTAATGGCACATCCTGCTGGAAGAGGAACTACCTCAGACTTCGTTCTGACCACTGAAAAGGGCACATTCTAATTCAGGATGATTCTCAGTTTAGCCCACTCATTCTGGGACTCCTTTGAGCATCTGGTAAAAGTTAAGGGCTAGCTGATCCAGTAAACACCTACAATTTCAGAGCTTACAAAAGCCTTGAAATCCAAGGACTTCAGTTTTAAAATCCACATCAAAGAATCACCTACGGTGTGGTTTATTATGAAAAATAACTAAAAAAAAAAAAACAAAAAAAAAACAGTATTTGATGCCAGTGAGGCTGCAGGAAATTTGGTCTCTAATGTATGGCAGGTGGTACCGTGTGCGGGCACTGCTATGTCTTCTAAGACAAAACGGGACTGAGCAAGAGGCCTGGATCCCGACTTGGTAATTAACCTAAGGCAGGCATCCAGAATGCAACTGTCACTTTATACACAAAGACACTTGCAAATTCGGATTACCTTATTAAAACCCTGAAAACAATTTTAAAAATCTAACGTACAAGGTGAGAAGTTAATAAGTTAGTACAGTTGACCCTTGAACAACGTGGGCTTGAACTGCAGACTTTTGTTAGTAAGTTACAGTCAGCCCTCCATCTCTGGGTTTCGCATGTGCAGATTCAACCAACTGCTGGCGGAAACAGAACTTTTGATCTGTGGTTGGGAGTCCACGGATGCAGAGGGAAGACTATGCATTGTTCTATGCCATTTTACATAAGGCACTTGAGCATCCGTGGATTTTAGTATCTGCAGGGGGTCTTGGCACTTACCCTCAATGGATACCCAGGGCCAATGGTAGTTAAGTTTTGATGAAGTCAAAAGTTATGTGCAGATTTTCAACTGCACCTTAGTGGGGTGGCGGATGGCACTGGTAACGGCCATATTGTTCAAGGGTCAACTGTAATAGGAGGCTGTTGACAACAGAATGCAAATTACAGTTATAGAGACTTGGAACCATGGAAATATGTTTATGCAATATGTTTAGAGAAAACAGCAGGAAACACCACGGTGTATACCCTTTAATTACAACTATGAAAGAAAATGTCTTCATGTGAACAAGGATTTGCAAGAAACATGTAAAAGGGAAAAGTATGAAGTCCTTGGATTTCAAACCTTTTCTCCTTTTCTAAACTTTTTCTACATTATTCACTTTTATATTACCGTTAATGACTTTTCTTGAAACACATGGAATGTCTCTTGCTCCATTCCAATTCAATTATTTATTTCCAAGGCAGGGTTTATGATTTTAAAAATTCATGGCTTACCTTGAGTTTGATTATCCCTTTATCTAAAAAATGAAAATAAAATGAAAATGGTTAAATCAGGAACTGTGTTTCCCCCTTCACCCCCACCCCGCAGGCCATAGTCCTACAAACAGGGACTTTCTCAACGCAGAGGCATTTTCTCTGGACAAACATACACCCTGGGTCATGCTGGTCTGGCCTGGGCTGGGCTGGGGTTGGCAAAAGTGGGATGTTCCCTCCAAACTGGCGAGAGCTGAAGGCCAGAGAGGATAGACAAAGCTGAGCTATTCAGGGGAAAGATGGCC
Source organism: Macroglossus sobrinus (assembly GCA_004027375.1). Taxonomy (NCBI): domain Eukaryota; kingdom Metazoa; phylum Chordata; class Mammalia; order Chiroptera; family Pteropodidae; genus Macroglossus; species Macroglossus sobrinus. The sequence goes on along the minus strand of PVKZ01001504.1, from coordinate 237,588 downwards.
AGCCTACATACTTGATTCACTTCACTCCTGGCCACTGACCAAGGTAAGCTGTGAGGGGAGCAAAGAGAAAACTCCGGGGAAGAGGAATAGTAGAAGTGTGGAGAGAAAGAAGAGAGAAGACTGAGGTCCGCAGTAGACCTCACTCCAGTGGATCTGACTTGTCTCCCATCACCTCTCTCTTCTATCCAAATGGAGTTATTTGCTGTTCCAACACCTCTCCAGGCTTTCTGGCCTCCAGGTCTTGATTAGACATCTACTGTTTCTGCCTCCCAGAATCAATTCCCCTGTCCCCTGCTATCCAAACCCTGATTTCCTTGTGGGAACCACCTGCCCAGCTCCCAGTCTATATGTGGTTTAGTGGGACTTTGCACAAATCAACATAGGCCTTTCCCCTGGTCACAGGGATTAGTTCGGAGTTGAACATATGACTCAACATGGGCCAATCAGCATAGGCCTTCCCACTAGTCACAGGGATTGGTTCAGGGTTGAGCATATGACCCAACATGGACCAATCCCTGGCCACAAGATTTGGTTAGGGTTGAGCACATAGCCCAAGCTGGGCCAATCAGAGGGAATCCTGAGACTTACTCCACAGGTACTGGGAACTCTCTCACTGCTTCTGAGATTTGAGAGACACAGGCCCATCCAGAAGTTGGGCCAGGAAATGGCTAATATGGACTTTTCTAGTTATGAGAACTCCTACACTCTCTGTTGCTGAGCCAACCTGAGTTGGACTTCAAGGTTGGCTGGAGTGGAAACTGCCTGCATTCCCCCTGCCCACCCAAGCCCTTCTAGTTTCCACACCAGGTCAGCCTCCGCAAGCACCCCCAAGGGACAGGCACTGTCCCACTGGAGCCCCAGCAACATCCCTGTGTCTCCTGTGGCTGTCACGCTCTGCATGAGGAATAAGTTACCTGCCCTGGCAGACTGGGAGCCCCCGAGGCAGGGTTTTGCTCTTGCCACCTTTGTCCAGGAGGCCAGCCCTGTTATCTACAGTTTACCAAAGAGAACAGGGTAGGAGAGTGGAGAGAGGCTGGCTGAAAGCCTGAGCTCCACCCAGCAACAAGCAGGCTATGAGCCCAGGTCTGGGTTTAACACCACAGAGAGCTCAAAAAAAGTTCTGATAGGGTCAGAGGATTCCTTCTGGCCCCAGTCCCACCTCTGGCCAAAGCTGACATGGAAGATGCCTGACACCATCCAGATCTGCACCATGGAACCTGGGCTGATTTCCCAGGCTGGGCAGGTGGTCACCCTTCCTGGGCCTTACTCTTTCCATCTGAGAAATGGGGGAACTCAGCCTGCTCTCTCTTCTCCTGAGGTTCTGGGGAAGTGGGGTGGGAGGAAGCAAAGCAGTGTCTGCTCTGCCTGAGTCCTGGAGGCCAGCAAATGGCTCCACTGTGCAAAGAGAGAGGAAGACCCAGTCAGACACCCTGGAGACCTACCCAGGATGGCTCCCTGGTTCTGTGCCACCGCCTCACCCTGGGCCACCAGCTGAATCTGGACCATGACTTCCCTTAGGGAGTTAAAGATGGTCACGCTGATGACTTCCTCCACTCCCGAGCGGAAGACAGAGGGTGCAGTGACCAAATAGCCCCTGCAGGGGAAGAGAAACATGGTGAAGACCAGGGTTGTCTGCCCCTCCCCTGGCCTCACTGCCACCCTGGCTGGGCCAGGGTGCACCCCGGGCGGACTCCCATCTGTGCCTGACCACACGGTTGCCTTATGCATCTGTGTCCCCATCAACCTGTGAGCTCCTGAAGACCAGAGACTGGCTTATTCACCTCTGAAGCCCCCCAAGTAGGTAAGAATGTGGGCTCTCTGGATCTACCCTGCACCATGCCACCCTTTCATTTCTGCATTCTAGCCTCTGGCCTTTTCTCTGCCATGGGACCCTTGCCTATGCTGTAGTCTGAAGGCTGAGTAATGGGCAGGACCCCACCTCATCCTTGCAGCCACCCTGTGAGAAGTGAGAACATCTCCCATTTACAGAGGCAGAAATTAAGCTCTGGAGAAGCCAAGTCATGTGCTGTATCAGTGAGAGACCAGGATTTGCACTCAGGCAGCCCAGGCTCTGGAACCCAGTGGAAAGAAGCAAAGAGGTTCCTGAAGCACCTAATTTTAAGAACAAAAACCCCGAAAACAAACAAAATGACCTGAACAGAAAAAACTCCACAAACAATGGAATCAAAACAGCCCTTCTGAAAATCCTCAGCTTGACCATAAGACACGTCTAGGATAAAAGTGTCATTATCTTGCTTTCCAGATGTAAAAGCTAACCTTGCAGAATGAGAAGAAACATGCGCCAGATCACACAGGCAGGCAGGGGAGGGTGCTGGGGGCCCTTAAGGCACTTGACCTGAGGCCCAGGCCTCCCCACCTGAGTTCTTGCCTCCTCATATTCTGCAGCCTTCCACTGAAAATCGCAAAGGCTCATCTGTAATCAGAGGATCCTCACATAATGCAACAAGTGCCAAGGGCCCCAGCAGCAGAGACAGCATGACTCCAACTGCGCAGAACACATGAGCACCAGAAGGCAGGCAAAAGGCAAAACACTGGGCCAGGCTTTGGGGTTCGGAGAGATTTTCATTTCCCAAAATCCGTTCAAATGAAAAAAAGTAAATGTAGACCCTTACCACACTCTGATACATTAAGATGAACTCATTGTGTCAGAAATCTAAATATAAAACTATAAAAGCAATGGAAGAAAACAGAGGAGAAAGGCTTTGTGAGCTTGGGTTAGGCAAAGATTTCATGAATAATATACTAAAAGCACAATCCATGAAAGAAATCACTGATAAACTGGGCTGCATTAAAATGTCATGAAAAGTCTGGTATTTCAAAAGACATAGTAGGTTCCTGTTGAGTACCATCCAGTCACAGCACTGACACTGAGAAGCCACAGTGTTCTGTCCAGCTTAAACAATGACCAGAGTTCACGCACCTGGGTTTCTATGTGTACTGTCCAACTGCAGGGCTGACCGAAGCCTGCAAGGACTTGGGGACTTACCATTTACCCTAGTTTTGTAGGTGTACGGGTCAGATCCAGAAATTACTAGAATGAGTAGTGCCCCTAGAGTCCCATGTTCTGTCTGACTCCAGCACCAACAAGCACCTGCAGACTGAATTCCTGTGTGCAGTCTCCTGCCCCAGTCATGCTCAGAGTGTGCATTGTTCCTGAGTATGTGACTGTACCTTCTAGAGCACGCAGTGACCCTAGGTTTCATGGATATACTGTCCAGATTCAGCTGACCAAAATGTGTACTTATCCTGGATCCTATGTGTTCTGTCCAACTCCAGCACCCAATAGACTGTGCAATGATGCTGAGAACGGGCATGTACTATCTTGATCACGGGAAGACCCTTGCTTCGTATGTGATGTGTCATGTCTGGCTCCAGCACTGACCAGAGGGTATAAAGACCCTGAGCTCCCTAGTGCAGTGCTGGCCTCAGCAGTGCATAGAGCATGCAAAGATCCTGAGTACATAACTGTACTGCTCGGAGCCCACAGCCTCCCTAGGGAGACTGTGTTTTTACTATCTAACTTCAGCACATACCTGGGTGTGCAGTGACTGAGGCTCCTATGTGTCCTATCTTGTTGCCACACGGGCAGAGTCTTTCTGTCCGACTCCCAGCTAACCCCTAGGGCCTCCCACGTAGCACGTGCTGAGTGCGGGAGAACATCTAGGAAATATTGGGTCACCTTTAGAGCCCTAGCCAGATCTGAGTTAGCACCTTCACCCAAAGGCCCAGAGGACCTGATGAAACCGAGTGAACTTTTCCTGTGGGTGAGGAGTCACAGCTGTCGGTATGCTCATCAGCCAATCACTGTTAACCCTGGCATCTGGGCTAACCCTGCCTTCTCATCCTTCCTTTGTACCTGGGAAAGGTGGTGTTTGGTGAAGCGTAGGCAGTGTTGGTCTTACAACAGTGTACAAATCCATGCTGCTTTCTGGGGCCAGGGATTTGATTTCTCATGCAAAAAAAAAAAAAAACACAGGGCACAGAAGTGGGTATCCAAGGGTATTGCTAAAACAAGATCCTTCAGGCTGGTGGACCGTGGCTCAGAAGCTGGCTAAACTGCAACCATTAGTCGGTCAGTGTTTCCCATCATGGGAGTTCCATTTCACTCAAAAGTGGTACAATCCCAGAGTGAATTTAGTCAAACACTCTGTTTAAAACTCTGCAACAAAGGAACTCTGGGCTTGGTCCTTATAAGTCAAGGTCTCTTGTTTAGGACAAGGTCATGCTCTATGTAGGGAGCTGACCTGTGGTTGGCAGGATGTTTAGCAGCCTCCCTGTAGATTCCAGCAGCATTGCCTCCCCCTGGATGTGACAACCCCCAAATCCCCTGGACATTGCTGAATGACCCAAGGGGACAAAAGTCATCCCCTGGCTGAGAACCTATATTCTAAAGGGTGTCCCATCATGACAAAAGTTTTCTGGGTTCCATCTTCACAAGGCCCAGGGGAGAAAAATTCCCTTGCTCGAAGTGTAGCATGGTGTCTTACTTTTCAAACCATGATCCCAAAGGAACAACGCAGCTGAAGGCGCCACCTCCCACCCAGTCCTACTGGTGACCTGTTTTCTGGGAACTCCTAAACAAGGGCTGCTTGAACAAGCCACCTCATAAAGGCTGAGCTGGACCAATATGCTGAGCTTGGGCAGCTAGAACATCCCCCCAGATCCCACAGCCTTGGAGGGCTCACCGGAATTTGGCAGGTCTAGAAAAATTCCCCTGTGAAGCCAGCTCATGGGAAACTCTCCTTAGCAGCTAGTTAATTCAACTCCTCACTGTGTTGACCCACCAGAAGCGCTGTAAGCAAACTTCAAGAAAAATGTGGAAGCCAAACAAACACTTCCTCCTCCACCACCATGCCCTCGGAAGAAAGCAGGTCTCTCCTCCGATTTCTCCGTCGTCTGGTACTTCTTACCTTCCTGCTCAGACAACTGGAAATGACCACCCCAGAGAAAAGTCCGGGTCACATCAAGGAGGTGAGGTGAGGTGAGGGTGGCTTCGGAGCCTGAGCTCTCAGTAGTCCCTGTACCTCCACAGGCCCACTTTTGAAGTCTCAGGGTGCGCTCTTTCCCAGTCCGACCCGTGGGGATCGGGGACGAAACTCTAGGACTCGCCCAACGCGGAGGCTGTGTGTCCTCGGACATGTCGCTGCACTTCTCTGAGCTAGTCTCAGCGACCCCCACCCACACCGAGAAGACGGCTACCCTCTTCTGTCACCCAGGGCTACTCACGGAGCCTGGAGCTGCGCAGCGTGCACGCTGTCCCGCGGCGACAGCAGCAACAGGAGCCCAAGCAGCGGCCCGAGCTGGGCGCCCCACATTTTCCGGCTCCTCAGAGGCGCCGCGCCGGGGAAGGGGGTCGGGCCGGGGCTGGGCCAGGGCTCAGGTCCGAGCGCCGCCGTCCCCGCTGCGCCGTCGGGGGCCCTTTGTTTGTAGCCCCCGTGTCGTGCGCCTGCCGCCATGCGCCTCCGCTCTAAGCCCTGCCAGGTTGGGGCAACAGGGACCAGCTCTCTCCCCCGACCCGCCTCGACCTTGGACCCGCCCCGCGCGCCCCGCCCCCGTCCCGCCCCTGGACTCATCTCCTCCACCCACTCACCCCTCACTCCCTCCAGGGACCCGCCCCCTGCCCGGATGCGCCCCCAGACTCGGCCCATCCTCTTCCCCTCATCAACCCGACCTGTCCCCTCTTCCTCCCTCACCCCGGCCTAATATCCAACCCAGATCCGCACCCTCCCTGGACTGTCCCTCCCCATTGGCCCTGCCCATCTGCCCACCCATAGCCCCTCCGTGGACCCGCCCCACCCTGCTGGGGGAAGGGTGGGGCGCTGAGTCTCAGGGTCCTCTTCGCCCACCACTAGCAGGGCCCGCGTTGCCCTGCCCAACCACTCCCAACGCCCGCCCCCGACCTGGTGATTTTTGTAGTGCACACAGCCTGAGGAGCAGAGTCCTTTGGGGAAACTAAGGCTGGCCAGGGGTCGAACCTTCCAGACCCACAGATGCCCGCCCCCACCGCCATTGCCTGTCCGCACTTCTGCCCTCTCCCTACCCGAGCCGTCTGCAAATCCCCTCAGCCAGGCCCCTCCCTTTCTGAACCTTTCCTCTGTGGCGAACAGCAGGGTTGGTCCAGCACCTCTTCCTCTCCGGAGGGCAGGGTGTACCCTCTTGCTCCTTCCGATGTCCCCAGCACTAAGATTGTCTGCTGCTGTAGGGGAGGCAACTCCTTTCTTTGTCAAATTCAAGTCCTTTCCCCTATCCCTCCAGATTCTCCCCCCACACTAACTGGCCCAAGTCCTCTCTAGTGTTTATTGAGACCAAGTCCAAACTCAGGGTTCCCTGAGGCTGCCCTGATGGCCCAGCCTCACCCTAGTTCTTTAGGCATCCTGTTCTGACCCCACTCCCTGCCCTTGCTCAAACTCTGTCCTTCTGCCCTCCTATGCCTGCCCAACTTCTGCTCCTTCTGGAAGCTTCCCTCTGGAACCCTCCTTGCACCCAGGCACAGTGGGTTCTCCAGGCAGCCTCCCCCACCAGCCTTCTCCACAGGCTTTGGGCCAAACCCTGGGCAAGCAGTGGGGACTTTGGGATACACAGAACCTGCCATAGCAGACAAGGGAGGGGGCTGTGCAGGAACTGGAGTGAATGGGGGACTCCAGGGGCAGTGGCAATGCTGAGAGACCAGGAGGAGGTGCCAGGCTCCAAGCCCAGGCCACACCAGCCCCAGGCAGGATCATCTAGTAAAACCCTCATAGTTCACATCTGGCCAGCTCAGCCCAGCCCAGCCCTTCAGGGACCCCAAAGCCAGAGGAGGAACAGGGCATGCCTGTGTGCAAGAGCAGCTGTAGGGTACGACGCTCACTGCCCAGGAGGGCACAGAGAAGATGTCACTTGGGGAACAGCCAGTGATACTAATGAAGCTAAAACTGCATATGACCTCTGACCTCACTAAAAGGACAGGGATATAACCAAGGCCATCTGGCCAAGAGCTTCCACTGCTGCATTGTTAGGGGAGAGAGTAACAAAAGCAGCCTGTGGGGCTATCAACAGGACAAGAGTCAGATAGATGAAGGAAGGAGGCACTACATGTGATCCCCACAAAGCAGGAAAGGTGGAGTGCAGTGGGATAGAGGAGGGACAGTAGCAAGGAGAGGAATGCAGAGAGGTGATTTCAACAAGACCCAAGGGCTTTCACCTCTTGTTGCCTGGGGAACATGACCAGGTACAGAAGAAGTAAGTGGCTGTGGGGTTCTTCCTGCACCATGTCTCCTATGCCCCCAGCATGTGAGAACCAGGGCTGCTGACATGACGGAGGAGCAGAAGCCTCTGCACACAGGCAGTGTGAGCCAACTCCCAGGGCCTGGGGGTCCAGGGTGGGCTTCGAGAGTGGCTCCTTGGCCAGGCATCTGATCTCAGAAAGAGCGTGGGCAAGATGGCTTTTTGGTCTCTCCCAGATCCAGAGTCCAGGGAGCCAACCTCAAAATCTTCTTAAGGACTTCGAGGTGTCCAGAAAAGAATGACAGCAGGCAGGAAAAGCTGCTCAGGAGCAAGGTGCAAAGGCATCTGGAAATCTCCTAGGAACAGGAAAGCACCTTCCAGGTTGACTTTACAGATGGAGAAAAATCCTGGCTGGGATCTGCCCAGCACTCTCTCTGCTGCATGTAGAGAGGAGTGAGCATTTGTCCTCCCCAACGACAGCAAAGAGAGTGCGTGTCTGTGTGTTAACACACAACATACATGTGTTCCCAGTCCAGCGGGTGCATGGGAGCAAGAGCACAGAATAAATTCACTGTGGCTACCACAACAAATTATCATAAATTGGATGCCTTAAACAACAGAACTTTAGACAACCCAATGAATAGGACTAAATATTTGCAAGTTATATATCAGATGAGGGATTAATATCCAGAATATATAAAGAGCACATACAACTCAACAACAAAAAGCAAGCAACCCAGTTCAATAGTGGGCAAAGACTCTGAACGTTTCTCCAAAGAAGACATGTAAATGGATGATAAATGTGTGAAAAGATGCTCAGCATAACTAATTAGTAGGGAAATGCAAATCAAAACCACCATGAGATAGATACCAGTTCCCACTTACCCAATGGTATTATTAAAAAAAAAAAAAAAAAGACAATAACAAGGTCAGTGAAGATGTGGAGAAATTGGAACTTGTGTGCTCTGCTTGTGGGGATGTAAAATGGTGTAGCCACTGTAGAAACAGTCTGGCAGTCCAGCAATACCACCAAAGATGGAGAAATTATAAATAAGCATCAGGCTAAATAGCAATGTTTTCAGCAGAGAAAAGGAATGAATTAGTTGTAGAGTTAGCAAATAAAAATAGTTATATTTCAATCAAGTAAATGACAAAAAAATTTTAGCATAGTATATCCCCTGTAATACTGGGTAGGTTATTCACTCATCCATCTTCTGCTTCCGTGTGGCTTGTTCTCATCCTTCTGATCCTGTCCAGGGGCTTCATCATTATAAAGCCCCTCCTGGGGGGCTCCCTCAGCTGGATGGCTGTGCCCCCAATGAGTCTCTGTAATGCATGATCTGCACCCACTCACCTCACCTGGAGGGTCTTGCACCCATCACCACGCCTGGGGGCTGCCTGCACCTGCGCACCTCACCTTGGAGCTGTGCACCTGCAGGTTGAGTACAGGCGCATGTGTGTCTGTCTGAGGAGGAGCACAGAGGTGCCACGTACAGTCCTTCTTACCAACACCAGAGCCCCTAGCATGGCTTGGAGTAGGACACCTCCAGGTACCTTCACCTATCACTTAAGCTGCCACGTGGACCCAATCATTCATTCCTGAAGGCCCTGTGAGAATAGAGCAGGGACTGGCCTCTGATGGCACTTAGGCCAGCTCTGAAGTTTGATAGATGAGAAAACTGAGACCCAGACGATTCAGCCCCAAATGGGCACACTGGCTGCTTCTGCCTCTGGGCAAACAGGCTGGAAATAAAAGTGCCACAGTGAATGCCCTTGCCCACCTTGGCTCTGCCTGATGCTTATGTCCTGGGGAAGATGCCAGCTCAGTACCAGGAATGTTCCAGACACGCCCTGGAACAGGAAGGACTGAAGAGGCAGCAGACTGCCATCAGCTCCAAACACAAACTGGGGACCAGAGAAGGGCTCCCACCCTCTGCTCCCCGTGGTGAACTCACTGGGCTCTGGGATGGCCATCTGGCCAAACGTATATCCAACCCAGGTGAGGCGGACAGGTTTGGACAACCACCAAGTAATGTGGACAGGTCTAGACAGCCGCTGAGGTGGTCCAGTGTAGACATCCTCAAGGTAAGGTGAGCAGGTATAGACAGCTTACTGAGGTGGACAGATAAAGACAGCCCTTGGGTAAGGTGGACAGGTGTCAGCAGCCCACAGGTGAGGTAACTGCTTTCTGCCCTTCTTTCCTTCTCTCATCCAATGTCTATGAACATTGCCCATCAGGTGAACCAGGTGCTCAAAGATGGACCAGCCCTCAGCCTCTCACAATATTTAGGAAAATCAGTTCCAGCAGGTGAGTTCTGGAATCTCTGACAGAAGGACTCACATCACAGGGCACCTGTGGGGGCTGAAACCTGGGATGTAAAGCTAGTCCTAAGGGTATAGATGATGGTCCATGTAGGGTACCTCTTTCCACAGCGCAGGTGCAGGCCAACTGGGTACAGGCAGCCTGGGAGCAGGAGGCACTACCTCCCACAGGGCTGCTTTGCAAAAAGAGACATTTTATTGTTTCTTCGTGCAAACTTTCGGAGGCTCCCCCCTCCCTCCTGGCTCCCTAGGCCACATCCCACCCCACCAGAAGCACTTGGCGTCCCACAGCCCATCCCTGGTCACCTGGGCATCACCTATGGACTTCAGCTCTGGAGGCAGACTCCAGGCCTCGGCCCCTTCTTCCTCTATCATGGCACTCTTTCTTTTCTTTTATTACAGCCTTATCAAGATATAATTTACTTCCCATGAAGTTCACCCACTTAAAATGTACAATTCAATAGTTTTTAGTACATTTACAGAGTTAACCATTACCAGAACCTAATTCTAGAACATTTTCATCAACCCCACAGAGGAGACCTCATCCCCATGGGCATTCACTCCCTGTTCCCCCTCACCGCTCTGGCAACCACTATCCCACTTTTTGCTCTACGGACCAGTCTGCTCTGGACATTTCACATAGATGAGATCATGCATTGTGTGGGCTTTGGGGACTGACTGCCTTCACTCAGCATGATGTTTTCGAGGTTCATTCCAGAGTCACACTTCACAGCTTTGCAAACGTGGTGGAGAAAACGAACAGTGGCTCTGCTAAGAACGGGGAAGAGTCCCAAAGTCTCTGATGTGACAGACTAATGATGATGACAACAGCATCCATAATAATGGTTGGCCTTTACAGAGTGAACACCATGTACCCTGTATGAATTATGTTATTTTTTTTCTCACAACCATCTTGAGCTAGGATGATTGTTATCCCTGGTCCTCAGGACCCTGGATGCCAAGTGACAGAGCTGAGATCTCACTGTCCCACACTCACCAGCCACCAGCCTCCCCTCTGCCCCAGGCTTGCATCTCAGCCTGGAAGGCTGTTCCCAGCAGCCTTTGCATGGTTGGTTCCTTCCTGGTGGGGAGACAGCTGGAGGCTGCTCCCATTTGTGGGGATTCCCAAAATGGCAGACTTAGGACAGCACTAGGCAAAGAATTTGGCCCCAAATAAAATCTCCAAAAAAGAAAAAAAAAAAAAAGATAAAGTACTGTTTTTTGTCTAACGTGCTAATCTGTGAAGATCTTTAAAAACTTTTTTAAATCCTCAATTGATATTAGCGCTCAGACTAAATTTTGCATTTCATATTGCAGTTTAAGTCATCTGCTGACTGTTTACCCTGCCAGAATAGTATAAATCAGTCCCCAATCCTTCTAAGAATCAAATCTCTAAGAAAAATATCTTCTTTACCATTAATAATACAGAAATGATCTGTTTTATAATATCATTGATTAATTTGCTGTTATGAAAAGGTTGTCAGTAAAAAATTCAGTGCTGTTATAATTGGGGGGAAAAAGAGCTTGGCTTTTACAGTGAGCTGAAGTGTGTCCCCCCATATTATGTCCAAATCCTAATCTTTGTCTTAGAATCTTTGAATATGACTTTATTTGGAAATAGGGTCTCCAGTCTCCACTGGCGTATGGCTCACCCTGATGCCTCGCTGTCAGATGAGATATGGGGAGGCATGAGATGCAAAGACTTTGAGAGTGAGGTAAAGAAAAACAACAAGAAAAAGCTTGGAACGAAGCCTTGGGTGCACCCCAAAAAATCTTCTCCCCAGTGTGTCTTCCCTCTAGTGATTGGATCATAGGCATTTAGAAAGGACAGCATATAAAGGTTTGTCTCTCTATTCAAGGGATACCATGTCATTTTTTAAGTTGTTCTGCATAAAATGTCTTCAGAAATCTATAAGCAATATTCTGCCTCATAACTGCAAGGTGTTTTTGCTCAGCCACTGTCTGGGTCCCCCTTGGAACTCCACATGTCCATCTCCTATCCTGACGTCCCTGACGCTAACCTATGGATTGGGTCCCTAACAGCCTCATGTCCCCATGTCCCTCGAGGCAGCTCTGGGAGGCTGGTGTGAATGCCAATGTGTGACAGCACGAATTGCTGGCCCACAGCCAGTTCAGCTCTAGACTCAGAGGCCACAGACTTCTAGCTCTTCAGGGGAAAGTATGGTGCCAACAAGAAAGAATATGTTTGGTTTGTAAGTTGAGCTAACACACGGCAAAAATGATTGAATAGAATAAAATGGAAAGCCGTGTGGTCACGATGTTGGCAATGCTCCCAACTTGGCTTTGCTCACCAACAGGGCGGGCGCAGTCCTAGGGGACTCTGCAGAGAGCTGATGGACATGACCTGCTACCCTTTTGCCTTCTGAAATCATCAAGCAACTGCTGAGTGAGCTGTTTGGGAACGGGTCCCAGCTGAGGTCATGGAGGGAGCAGGGTGTGGGGTGGGGGGCAAAGAAGGTCTTTTGCATTAAGAACACACATGAGTCATTTTTAATCAGTCAAAAAGAAGAAGAGAGTCCAAATGCAGTTAATGAATGCTTGGACACCATGCTGTGATGAAACACTTTTAGAAGTTGGGCGGGGCAACATTGAAGCCTTGAGATGCCTGAAATGTCCATCAGGAAAATGGCTAAGTAAATAAGGCAACCTGCACATGATGAGATATCAGGCAGCTGACAATAAAAGCAAAGGAGCCATCAATGCTGATGACGCTAGATATATGACAGATTATTATATGAAAGAAACTGCTACAAAAGCAGTCTGTATCAGTTTCCTGTAGCTGCTGTAACAAATTACCACCAATGTGGTGGCTTAAAACAACACAAATTTATTCTTTTACAGTTTTGGAGGCCATAAATCTGAAATCAGTGTCACCAGGCTGAAGTCAAGGTATCAGCAGGGCCGATTCCTTCTGGAGGCTCCAGGGCAGAATCCAAGTCCTGGCCTTTTCCAGTGTCTGAGGTTGTCTGAGTTCCTTGATGCATGACCCCTTCCTGCATCACTCCCACGGATTGCTTCTGTTGTCACATCTGCTACTTCCGTGTGAAACTGCCCTCTGCTTCTCTCTCATGAAGACGCCTGGGATTATAATTAGGACCCACCTGCAAATCCAATATAATCTCCCTAGCATCTCAAGATCCTTAATGTAATTGCAGCTGCAAAGTCCCTTTTCCCATTAAAATAACATTAGCACCTACTAAGTGACTGAAGGGTGGGGAGATGCTGAACAAAGGGACAACTCATGGAAGTGAGCAGTATGGCACAAGATTTCATCATGCCACTCAGAATAGTGCACAATTGAAAAATTATGACTTGTTTATTTCTGGAATTTTCTACTTAATATTTTCAGACCAGGGGTAACTGAAACCTTGAAAACTGAACCCACAGATAAGGGGGCAGGGGACTCCTGTACAGGGAGACTGCTGGGGAGGAGAAGGCAGCATTCTCAAGGTGTCTTATTTTGCTCAAATGTTAGAGATGAGAGGAAATTAAATGACTCTTTCCCGTAGGTTTCCCACTAGACCTTTCAACTCAGTACAGGGAGGGGAAAGAGGACACCTGAGGAAGAGGAAAGATAGACACTGGCCTGGGTCCCTTGTGTTGGGGAGGAGCGGGACACAGGCATTTGCCTGCACAAGCAAAATCCCATCCGGGCCTGCAGCAAGGGCGCCCAGGCCCGAGTTCCAGGTCCAGGTCCCAGCGGCCGTGCTCACAGTGCCGGCAAATGCTCCAAATCGTTCAGGGTCGGGGGTTCACTGAACTAATCTTCAAACATCGTGGGTCTCTCAGATCGCTGAGGGAGAACTTCCTGAACTGTGTGGAAACCAATCAGTTCCAATTAGCCAAAAGTGAGGAATGTGGGCTGGGGCCAGAGCAGGGGGAAAGGCTTCTCTGCAGGAGAGGAGGCCGGGCCCTGACAGCCCCACGGTATCAGGCCTTGGGGAGGCAGGGAGGAGACGCAGGCCTCTGGTCAGCGGGGCTGCCAGGTCGCCTAGCAACACCACTCTTTACAGTTAAAGTCCATCATTCAAAAGCTACATTTTGGTCAGCCAGACAAAGGACATAAACTGCATGATTCCACTCAGACGAGGTCCCTAGAATAGGCAGATCCATAGAGACAGAAAGTAAAATAGAGGTTACAGGGGCTGGGGGAGAGGGTTAGTGTTTAAAGAGCAGGGAGTTTATGTCAGGACAATGAAAAATTTAGGTATAGAGACTAGTGATGGTTACATGACACTGAATACATTTGGTGACATTTATTGTACGCTTACAACTGATAAAACTTTATAATGTTATGTTATGTATAGATTCTATCATACCTCCTTCTTTAATGAAAAAGAAAACAAAAACCAAATTGGGCCCTTGGGTGTATAAGTAAGCTCCTTTGAAAGTGGCTGCCACTCTCCCTGTTTCTGAGGGACAGATGTACAGTCCAGGAAAATGAATGGCATTATTTATCCCATGGTCACTTGAAGCACAGCCTCTGGCTCCAAGGTTCTTGACCCTCATCCACGTTCATAGTCATTCCTCAGGGTCAAGTGGAGTTTGATTTGCCAACATGTACATGTCCTGGTCCTCTGGCAATGGCAGGTGCTCCAGGAGTCTGAACCTAAGTTTACAGGAGATGACACGGCACAGATTCAGATCCTTCATTCTGTCTTGTCCTAAGATAGCCCAGTCCAGCTTTAGGCATTCTTGCACGTAGGGTCCTTTCTTCCTCGAATCATCCTGGTATCTGTACGTGGTGGCCACAGCTCCAGCCTGAAATCAAGGCAGCCTGGGAGGAGTTTGTGAGTTGCTTCTTGTCCAAACTCACTAAACGATCTTCTCCAGAGTAACCCCCCATCTGTGCAGTGACAGGGTCAGTCCCAGAAGCAGGGGTGATCCCCGGCACTAAAGAAAGCCACAGCATCCTCTTTTTCCCATGGAAGCTCCTTTGTGTCTCATTGGACCCTGTCTTAGTTTCCTAGGGCCACTGTAACAAATAGCTTTAAACAACAGAGATCTAAATAAAATAATAATAATAAAATAATAATAATAATAAATAAATAAACAAACAACAGAGATCTATTCTCTCATGGTTATAGAGGCTGGAAGTCTGAAGTTAAGGTGTCAGCAGGGCTGTACTCCTCCAAAGACTCTAGGGGAGGATCCTTCCTGCCTCTTTCAGCTTCTGAGGGCTCCTGGTATTTCTTAGCTTATGGCCACATCACCCCAATCTCCGCCTCTGTCTTCACATGGCCTTCTTTTCTTTTCTGTCTCAAATCTCCCACTGCTTTTCTTTTACAAGGATATTTGTCATCAGATTTAGGGCCCACTCAGATAACTCAGGATGAGCACTTTCACTTAATTACATCTGTGAAAACCCTTTTCCAAATAAGGTCACAGTCAGAGGTTCCGGGGGTTCAGGATGTGGCTGTAACTTTTGGGGGATCACCATTCACTCCACTACAGTCCCTGAGCACATTCTCCTTGAAACTCGGCTGAGCCTTATCAGTTCTCTGGGAAAAATCACATTTTCTTTATCCCCAATCCAGGTAGTGCCTCAAACAGACCTAACTTTCTCATGATGTGTAATTCTCTTGGAAGCCTTTGCCACACATAACAAACGTTCGAATGTTCTACATGACATAGCTGGGCAGTCTGGACAAGGTTAGATGACAGTGCAGAGTCCTGAGCTGCACTCCAGAAGAGGTAGGGCTAATACACTACCCCAGACGATGTTAGTGCAGCACTGAAATGTAAACCAAAGTGTGCTAAGTCATTAGGAGCACTCATATTCTATTTTACTTGACTCAAAAGGATGCCCACAATATTTCAGATGAAAAAGAGTCAGGTTACAAATATACAATTTCACTCCACTTTTCTGACATTTGATTAGAATTATATGCTCCAAAATGACAATCGTGCCAATCTCTCACTAACCACTCTGGATGATTTGTAACTCTCCTCTGATTACCTCAGTTTTCTACAATGAACTTGTTAAAAGAAGTGCGTTAAGATATAAAATAGAAATATTAAAACACCAATTTAATTTGTGAACGATGACACTTTATTTTTTTAAGTATGCAAAGACATGAACAATTTCATCAGAACTGATGGTGCTGGATAGAATTGAGCAGAGGTCTGATGCCCCAGGACACTGGCAAGCCAGGGACTTGCTGCCCCTTACAGGCCTAAGGGAGAATCTCCAGCGCCAGAGAAGATGGAAGATGGAGGGCTCATTAAAGCCAGACAGAAGGGCTGGGTAGGACTCCTTCTGTGCAGTGCCCTGATTTCTACAAGACACCCCTACCCTCGCCACTTCCTCATCTCCCCATGAGAGACCTCTCCTAGCCTTGGTTCCTCAGTGATACTTTCCTCCCCCACCAATAGCCGCCAGCAGGCGTGCCATCCACTTTGCGTTCCTTGTTCACCTCTCAACTGACTTGTGTTCTGTCTCCCCAGTGGGACTGTCATGTAGGTAAAGGTTAAAAAGCAATAATAGACCCACGATTATATGTCTACCACCTATATTAAGGAATCAGCTGCTCCTTGACTGTAACTTCTTTACTGAGAGTAACCATAAATTTGAATGTGGTAATTGTTCTATTTTTCATCAGTTCTACTCCCTGTCCATGGACTTCTCATAACATTTTTTAATTTTGATAAACCTGATAGTGATTCACATACAGCCTGGCTCCAACTATCTCCCAGCTCCCAATGTTGCTATTGAGAATTCGGACACCACTGATGTCGATGCCTGTTTTTTCTCTCTGTAAGTTTGAAAATCTTTAATCTCTAGTGTTCTGAAATGTCTGCTGACTCGTCCAGTGGGACAGGCAGCTTCTAATACAGCCCCCATTGATTCTGCTTCCTGGTCCTCATGGCCTTGTTAATTAAGCTCCAGTGTCGGGGAGAGGTGTTTAGCATGGAATGTCTAGCAAGGGACATCAGCAACAGCCAGCAAGAGACAGCAGCCCTCAGTGGAGGAGCCCTCAATGAGGAACTGAATTCCACCAATAAGAAATTAGATGAACTTGGAAGGAGATGAGTCCCCTGTTGAGTCTTCAGATAAGACTCAGCCCTGGCGTGCGCCTTTATTGCAGCCACCTGAGACCATGAAGGAATGGGCCCAGCTGAGCTGCACCCAGATTCTTAACTCAGAGAATCTGTAATAAATGTGTATTGTTTTGATCTGCTACATTTTGGGTAATTTGTTACATGGCAATAAGTAGCTAATACACCCAGTGTGGGGTTTTCTTATTCCTGGGCTGTGCCCTCAGTGGGCCTCTGCAATCTTAAATGGTTTCTGGTACTATTTCTTTTATAATTTCCTCCTCTGTTTCTTCTGTCTAGAACTCCCACTGGTTGGATATGAAACCTCCTGAATGAAAAACAAAACAAAACAAAAAAAACCTCGACTATTTTCTATTTCTGCCTTTTTTATTCTGCTTTCTGAGAGATTTTCACTATTTTATCTTCCAATCCTACTACTGGATTTTTTGTTGTTTTGATATTTTTTCTAAGTTCCAAGACTTATTTTTTTCATCCTATCCCATTATTATTTTATAAATGCAAACATACAGGTATGTCTTTAGGAGCAGTTTTGTTCCTATTCCCTATTTGACTTTCCCAGGACTTCTTAAGGTACCCAGAGATTTGACTTGATGAGTCCATATTTGAGAATGAGATACAAAATGCTGTATGTGCATGTGCACAAGCAGGAAGTGGGGGTGAAGGTGCTCAGCACAATGGCGTATATGGGTATTTTTTTTCTGAGAACCTTCTGTGATAGGAGGTGGAAGCCCTTGCTCTGGGGCAAGTTTCTCTGGAGGAAAACGCTCCATCCTGAAGCCTTGGATGGAACAGCATGCTGACTGCTGGCTTCGTGGAAGCAGGGACGGGTGTAGGCTACACAGTGCAGGGTGTGGGCTTTAAATGAAACCCTGATTTTAGGCCTGGGCATCACCTTTGACATCTGTGTTAAGTTTCCTTGGGTAGCGAGCCAGCTGTGTTTCTTGCAAGAGAGCAGGAGGAATGAGCATCTGACAGCACAGCCCAGGGATAAGGGGCCCGGGGCTCCTCTCCTCTGCCTATACGTTCTTTCTAGTTTGTTCCCCTCTAGCCTCCTCCTAATGCGGAGGCCTGGCAGCTCTGAGCCCTTCCCCGTTCCAGCAGGATCCTTCGAGACATAGGCAGGTGAATGGAAGGCAAAAGAGAGAAGCCACCCTCTTTTCTGCTTCTGCTAGCAGTCCTAGTGAGAATAGACAACCAAAGGGGACTTCCAAATGCCATCAGTCTTTTCCAAAGTAGCAGCAGGAGTTCCTGAGTATGGTGGTGGTGGCAGCGACAAGAATGGGCTGATGGACTCCAAACTGGGGCATCTCCATTTGCTTCTCTTCCCCTTCTGCTTCTCAGCCCTTCCAACATGTCCCGTGTGAAGAGCCCTCCCTGCTGAACCTGCTCTGGGTTCCCAATAACTGCTCACTCCTCTTAATATTTATTGCAGAGAAATATGTGACATTTGCCATTTTAACTTGTTTAAATGTACAGTTCAGTGACATTCAATACATTCACAATCTTATGTAACCATCACTACTATCTAGTTCTAAAATTTTTTACCACCCCAAAAACTCTGTACTAAGCAATAACTTCCTATCCCCCTCCCCCAGCCCCTGGCAACCTCTATTCTATTTTATCTCCATGAATCTGCCTATTCTAGGGACCTTGTGGGAGTGGAAGTGTATAATATTTGTCCTTCAGTGTCTGGCTTCTTTCATTCAGTACGATGTTTTCAAGCTTCATCCATGGCATAGTGTCAGTACTTCTCTTCTTATAGCCAGATAATATCCCACGTGTGGATATGGCACCTTTTGTTTATCCATCATCTGCTGATGGACATTTGGATTGTCTCCACCTTCTGGCTACTGTGAACAGTGCGGTTATAATCATTAGTATGAGTTTTTGAGTCCCTGTGTGACTGGATGTTTTGTGTCCCCACAAAACTCACATGTTAAAACCCTAACCCCGAAGGTGATGGCACTGGGAGCTGGGGCCATTGTGGGTAATTGGGTCATGATGGTGGAGCAGTCATGAGTGGGATTAGTGCCTTTATAAAAAGGACTCAGAGCACTTACCCCTTCTGCCATGTGAGGTAACGGAGAAAACAGCCATCTATGAACCAGGAAGAGGGTTCTCATCAGACACTGAACCTGCCAGTGCCTTGATCTTGGACATCCAATCTCCAGAATTGAGAAAAAAGTTTCTATTTATAACTCACCCAGCCTAGGGTATTGGGTTATAGCAGCCCAGACTATGACAATCTGTTTGCAATTCTTTTGGTTATATGCCTAGGAGTGGAATTACAAAGGTGTGTAATGACAGATTCAGGACTAATTCAAAAAGTGATGGGTGTAGTGGCAAATTTTATTTCAGGTATGTGAAGCTATAATTCCCTCTCCTTATTGGAAGAGTCAGAGGAGCTGGTAAAGTTTTGGTATGATGGCAGATTTGGGGTGCAACAGGTGCTGACAGTGAGGAGGACACTGGGGAAGTCAGAAAGCTATGACACCTCCCCACAGAGCCAGTCACTTCTTTCCCCCATGTTCCACAGAAGAGCCACATCACCGTGATGGCATTGCCTTTTGGCATCAGTTTGCCTACCAGTTCTCAGAGAATGTGAGCAGTGCCTTTGGTGGTGTCTTCTTGTCTCCCATCTGCTGTGATGCTCAACCCCAACACCTCCTTTTAGAAAGTCACCGAACTGATATGAAACTGTAGTTTTTCTGATTGTGGATGTGATGTCTTCACTATAAAAAATAGAAAATGTATACCAGGAGGGGTAGCTCCAAGATCTGCCATTCATATACCATTGCTGTTGGCATAACTGGTGTTCAGTTCTAGTCTGCATGATCATTCTAGAAGTCTATGGAGGCTTCACCCAGGGTAGCATTTCATCCAATGCCTCACGTGCTTGCCTCTCCAGCAAGAGTGGGAAGCTCTTCTGCGTGAGAGCGATTCACAAAAAGCAAAACTTTCTCAGCCCTCACCACTTTGTTCAAAATGGCAACAGCTTTGAGTCCATAGGAAAATATTAAATATGTGCTTTTACAAGTTCGATTTTCTACTTTATTATTCAGCTCAAGTGTCAGCAAACCTCTTCCGAGCCAGAGGGTAAGGATTTTAGGCTTTGCAGGACAGATGGTCCCCAAAGCCTCAACTCTCCCACTGGCAGCATGAATGCAGTCAGACACGTGTACACAGATGGGTATGCCTGTATCCCAGTGCAACTACACACACAGGAAGCAGGCCAGATTTGGCCTGAGGTCTGTAGTTTGCCAACTCTGGTTCATATCTTTGTCAGAATCTGTGCTCTCAGCCCAGTCGTGGTTGAGAAGCTATAACACAGAGGTTCCTTCTGGTCTTTTCTTTAGAAATCGGGTTGAGGTCAATGAATTAAACTGCAAAAAATGGTGTTGCTGAGGTGGGGACCAGAGAATGGAACTGAAGCATCATAGGGGTTCTCATACAGGGTGATTCTAAACCCCAGAGTCACCGGGCAATGTCCAGGCACATCTTTGGTTGGGGGCTGCTACTGGCACCTGGTGGGTGGAGGGATGCAGCTCAGCAACCCTCAATGCACAGGACGACCCCCACTGCAAAGAACGACCTGGCTCCAAACATCAACTGTGCAGAGGCTGAGACACCACAACTTAAACATGAGCATGGCTATTTAGCCTGCCTGCTTGAGTTTCACTGTATGGATTTCTTAGTGAAAATGTGATGCACGCAGTTGAGAAAATATTTGACTAAAATGTTAAAAAAAATGTGAAAGCAACAATAACAAGAAGCAAGCACCACGCCCACTTCAGGGTCCCCACACATCCCACCCCCACTGTCCAACCTGGAGACAGTTTCTCTCAGTATTCTTATCTTTCCAGGATTTTAGAAATTTTAACATAAATTGTTCTGTACCCATTATTTTGACCTGTTTTCATTTTTTAAAATTGTGGCAATTCTTCCAGGTGATTTTCACAATGCAAAGTTAGTTGTTCCTTAAATAGTTTTAAGTTTGGTCCCAGCATGACAGCGTATTTGACATACCACATGTTCATTCTGCAGCACCTGGAGCCCCTGCTTGATTGAAGCATGCAGCACACATTGCCCATTTTGACTGGGCTGAAGCAACAGTCTATGGGAGTGTACTGGGGGACCCCCACTACCCCCTGAACACTAAAGGACCCCAAACAAGTCCGCTGCCTTTACCCCAGTTTGGGGAATTTTTAAATGATAGAAGGCAGAGATTATAATGACCTGGAATCATTTTGGGCACTAACTGGACTAATTAATGAAGATAACTACTGACAAAAGGACCAGGGTACCTGGAGTGTCCCCTCCTGTGGACCCAAAGCTTTCTGCACACAAATCTGGGGGAAAACAGGTCAGGGGGTAGAGAAGTTTCTGGGACTCTGATACAGGAGCTCGAGGGGAATCCCTAATGAGATGGGCTTCAGTGGACTTAGGAGACCATGGAAACGAAAGGTGGGTTGTGTGAATGAAAACTGCAGGTTTAAACTGGCCTGATGGAAGTGCTCGTCTCCTTGGCCTGCATGTTTGGTGGGAATGGCTATTGTGTCTAACCAGGTACTGCTTCCCCTACCTGCAACAGTACATCTAAAATCTGATGACGTTTCCAGGAGGCCCGAGTTACGTTAAGGAAGCTGGATAAAAGCATGCCTATCTGATGAACAGGATTCAGATCAAGTGGCTGCATCTCTCTTCCCGAAATGCGTGCTGAGGCAGGATACTGCATCTCGTTGGGGGTTCTTTCCTTCCCTGGTCCTGTAACGCAGAAAGCGCCGTTCACGGGAACCAGTGAACATCAATGGAGGCATGTCCTCGGGAACCACTGGGATTGCTGGAGCCTATACGGTGCAGACAGAAGCTGGAGAGCTGCCTGGGCAATGTCTCTGTGGCACGGTCCAGTGTGGAGTGTAGACTGCAGCTATGGGGCAAGTCCACAGGTGCCCCTAGTGACTATTACTGGGATAGGAGAATTTCCATTTGAAGACCAATTCCTAACTTGCTGTCAGGTATTAAACAGAACAGCCCAGTGACTGAAGGACAGGAATCACCCTGAAAGTGAAATACTCACGTCTCAGAGGTCCCAAGGCTCAGAACCAGCTGTTTAGAAGAATGTGAGAAAACATGTGCCTTCTGCTCCCCTCTTATGCAGAAACCAAGGCTCAACCGCTAGTTTTATTTTTTAAATATCAAATAAGATTATCGTACAAAAACAGTTATACTATGGAACTAAGTGATTAAAGTGCTTGAGTTTCTAGAATATATCCGTGCCTCTGTGGCACAGGTGTGCCCTGGACAAATGGCACAGGATGTACTTTCTTCTTGAAGGTTTGTGGGAAGGCTTCCACTTGGGTTGAGGACACAGCCTGAGTATAGACTCACAGTGTGCGTGGCTTGACAGCACCCAAGACAAGCGGGCTGCTGGCCCCTCCCTGAGCTTCCACGCAGGTTCCCTCCTCATTGAAATACCACTGGCGGGGAGCTGCAGAGCCCTGGGCCTCTTCCCACATGTCCTGGTTAATTAAGGCTGCCTCTTTACTCGCCCCAGCAGAGAGTTCCAGCACCTGGACAAAGCTCCTGCAGAAAAGACAGGACAGAAGACAACTTTTGTTCTGCGCCTGAGGGCCGGACAAAGCCAAAGTGCACATGACTTTGCAGCTGCAGCTGCAGCAGCAGCAGCAGGAAGGCTGTGGGCTCAGGCCAACTCCTCCCAAGTGCTGGTGGGAAGGACAAACCGGGAGGCCCCCCCAAGACCACGACCAGGCAGTGTGAAAGGAAAGATTCATTTGTTCAGGAAATATTTAGGGACCATCCATGCCGTGTTAGGAACAGGTGACAGAGCTATGAACAGGACGACATCCAGCCCTCTCACGACATAAACGGTGGTGGGGAACAGGTACTAAACAAGTGTGTTTAACCACCTGAAGCAGTGACTCCTGCAATCAAGATTCCTTTGGTGAGTCCTGGTTCACCCAAGGAGCACAGAGGAGGAAATGCCACAGCAGGTGGCAGCTGTTTCCCATGAGCACCTTTCAAATATTTTAGGCATCTTAGAAAGTATGTTGAGCATTGTAAAGGAGAAGAAAACAAGATTCTTTGGGTAAGATGTGGAGGAAAGTGCCCCATGGAGGAGAGTCAGAAAAGGAAGCCAGGGTGGCTCCAGGGGCTGGCTGCGGGCTGTGCTGGACCCAAGGCTGGTTCCATGCAGCATACATTGGTGAAACCCACCATCTGTATCTTTTTTGTATGTACGTATACTTCATTAAGAGGTTCTGGAAAGACTGCCTCAAGTCTTTACCTTGGAAAACACTGAAAATGTGAACAGACTGATCCAAGGACACTGAAAGTGCATGTGGCTCTAAAGCAGGAAACAAGGAATGACACTATTGCCGATTTCTATTTTGGCTGTTGGACAACTCACGCAGGGTTTGAGCTGGGCTGAAGACTTTCTGCCTGTTCCCTCGTCCCTGCTTTGCCTGGGCTCTGGCACCCTAGGCCTCTACAAATTCCAGAGCTGCCCACTCTCTGGACAGTGCAACCATTGACAGCCCATCTCTGCCTGTCGAGGTGCTATCTTTTTCTTAAAATATTTTCTGAAATACCTTCGGAGCTCCAAATCTTTCTTTTGGGTCATTTCCTTGAGTTCACTCAACAGGTCCAATACTTTCCCATTTTCGTCTGAACTGCCAATTCCAAATTCTTCCAGCAGATGGCGTGTGGTCATCAATTCCTGCTGCAAATTATCTAGAGGAAAAAAAGGGGTTGTCAACCACAGACTTCGGGGTGTCCCCAGCAACCCAAGTATGAGGGGGTGGCTGACTAGACTTGCCTGTCTACTGTCCAGGCAGTTGAGAACAGAACTGGAATGCTACTCCAGTGTCTCCAATAAAAATAAATACAAAAGGAGGAGAAAACCTGTGATGCGAATAACTTTAAAACAATCCCATGGCTCCTACTCCTCATTTCAGTATCTCTGTATCTCTGACTCTAGTGGAGAGCTTCCCATAACTGTGCTGTGTTGCACCTGCTCTAGGAAAGCCAGTATCTCTCTGCTACCGGCACACATCCCATCTACCAGCTACACATCTACACACTTCACAACAGAACATTATAACATTTTGGGAACCTTGTACAGGTTCCTATGAATACACATCATTTCCCCCATGATGGGGTCTGAATTGCATCTTCCCAAAAAGACATGCTCAGGTTCTAATCTCAAGTATCGGTGACTGTGACCTGACCGGAAATGGGGACTTTGTAAATGTAACTGAGTTAGAATAAGGTCATAGGGTGGGGCCTATTCCAATAACTAGTGCCCTTCTAAGAAGAGGAAAATTTAGATACAGAGGTGCTCAGGGAACAAGATCATGTAAAGATAGAGACAGAGACTGGAATGATGCTGCCAGGAACCATGGAAGGCCAAGGGTCGCTGGCAAACTCAGAAGCAGCGGGGAGAGAAGCCTGAAGCAGACTCTCCATTCCCCGGAGCCTCCAGAAGGAACCAACCCTGCCCACACCTTGATTTGGCATTCTGGCCCCTTAAACTGGCAGGGAATAAGATTTTACTGTCTAAACCACCCAGTACTTTGTTACAGCGGCCACACAAAACTCATACAGCCCCCAATCCCAATTCCTGTCAATTATCTAAGGAACTTATCGGAGATGGAGTCCAAGAGTCACAGATGAGCTGTGAACTGCAAAACTATACAACTGGAAACCCTGACACAGAGAATCATTCAATAAGGCTCATTTTCAAGATTCTACATCAGGCATTTACTATCTCACATTGGAAAAGGCTTGATTTCATTAAAAATCATCTCTGTCTAGAAATTAATCAGTGGCTTAGGGCTGGGAGAGGAGTGGTGATGCAAAGATACTGAGTTTCTTTTGGGAGAAACAAAAATGTCCTAAAATTAGATTGTATGAATGACTACACATCCCTATGAATATACTAAAAAACAGTAAGCTGTATTAAATGCGAGAATTGTACGGTATCTGAATTATGTATCAATAAAGCCAATAAAGCTGTTAAAAAAAATTTTTTTTAAATCATCTCTGTCCGAGACTGCCAATACAGCAACACCCTTTGTGACCTTGAACTGTGTTTGTGGAAAGTTCTGGAGGGAAGGTCCACCTGATTTTAGGTGGCAGTGTTTTACTACATCAGCCTCAAGCAAACGTATTTACAGGCTCATGAGAGCTCTGCTTAGAAATAACCAAACTCCAGGGCGGCAGAAAACTTGCTTCAGGAAGATGCCTGTTCTAAAGAATTTAAAGATGAAGCACAGCACTCTTCACACCTGTCACTTTTTCAAGTGAAGGATTAAGTTGGGACCCTTCTGCAGGAAAGGGACTCTGACTCTGCACAGAACGTAGGACGGGGTGGGGGGTCAACAGCCCTGTCATTGCCCAGCCAACAAAGCACCTGTGTAAAGCTCCTCACCAAGGCAGAAGGAATATAGGCTGCTCCCCAAGAATGCCTTTCAGCAGGGTGGGAAATCGATAGTGAGCCCACAGAGCTGGGTCCCAATCCAAGCATGTACTCTGGACTAACCATAGCCTCACTGGCCCCGTGTTCTCTGCCTTCTGGTGCGAGTCATACCATGTATCTAGGAGGATGCTTGTGAAGGTGACAGGAAAGGATAAAGATGCCTGGCACACAAGAATTTCCGACACTGGCAGCTCCTTCTGCTCCTGACCTGGCAGATGCCCCATTTCCTACCTAAGAATCGCTGTCCATCTCCATCCAGGTGGATTGATCTCACAGGCAGTTCATGCCTCGTGGTGTCCAGGGCCGTTGCAAACATCTTATACTGCTCCTTAAAGCGTTCAGCCACAGCCTCGAAGGGGCTGAGAATCTCTATCTGTGGGCAGGAGGGAGAGGGGCCTGAGAGACAAGACCCTGCAGTCGCCGCCCCACGAGTTTCACTGATGGCACATGTGAGGTTAAGACACAGGCTGCTTTCAGGATCTCCCAGGGAATCTTCCAAGAGGTTCCACGGGCATGGTGGGCTCTCCCCTAAGTCCTGGCTGCCCTCCTCGCCATAAACATTCACTTGCTTTGCAGCACACTCCAGGGCCGGCCCTCAACTGAGACCACAGCAGATCCAGGAAGGCTAGACCCTCCTGCTTTGGAGCATTGAGCTGGAATGCCTGGCCCCCGCAAGGCCAATGCCACCAGGCCCTCTTGTCCCATACACACTGTCCCAGTCTGCACAGAACTTTGTAAAAATTGTCATTCCTTTTTGTTCAACTTTGTGAAGATGGGGAGCCCAAATTCAGTCCAGGGCCTGGCTGCAGAGCAGGCGCTGGGTGTTATGGGCCAAAATGTGTCCCTCTAACCCCATAATTACTCTACTGATATCCCAACTCCCAAAACCTCAGAATGTGACCTGATCTGGAGACAGGGTCTTTACCGAGGGAATCAAGTCAAGGCGAGGTCATTAGAGGAGTCCCTGATCGATATGCCTGATGTCCTTATAAAAGGGGTGGATTTGGAGACAGGCACGCGCACAGGGAGAACACCAAGTGAAGAGACACAGGGAGAAGATAGCCTCTATAAGCCAAGGAGAAAGGTCACTTACGGCCCTCAGGAGCCAACCCTGCCGATGCCTTGATCTCAGACTTCTGACATCCAGAACTGAGAGAGAATACTTTCAGATGCTTAAGC
Organism: Macroglossus sobrinus; assembly: GCA_004027375.1. Taxonomy (NCBI): domain Eukaryota; kingdom Metazoa; phylum Chordata; class Mammalia; order Chiroptera; family Pteropodidae; genus Macroglossus; species Macroglossus sobrinus. Next base: position 211,286 of record PVKZ01001504.1, on the reverse strand, counting down.
CACCCAGTCTGTGGGACTTTTGACAGCAGCCCCAGAACACACACACCCACTGCATCAGGAGCCATATGCCCAGCTTGGCCCTGCTAGGTCTCAAGGGTTTGTTCCATGACATTCTTGGTGCAGACACCTCTGTCCCAGCACTGACTACACAGTGCCAAGACTGTGCCTCCCCCCAGCACCCTGGCCCCTGCACAGGCCTGGAGAGTGTCTTCATGTTACTGGGTACAAGCTGAGGGTGCCTGAAGAATATGTGCATGTGTGTACTGAAGGGACAGGTCCCTCTTGCTAGTTGGTACTTGACAGGCTCATCCTCTTATAAACTGTCACATACCAATACTCGGTGATGTTAAAAGCGGAGCACAGACTTAGATGCAGTATAAATGCTCCCTCCATACACTCCTGCCACGATGACCCTGCTGGGACACGTGGTCAAAACTGACCTGAGCGTCAAGGACGTCCAACAGCTCCCGCTTCCTCTGATGGAGGAGAAGGTTGCGCTTCAGCTCGTGGACCTTTTTCTGGAGCTCCGCCTTCTCTTGGCACATCATCAATAAATTCCTTTCTGCCTTTTCTTCAAATGCAGTGAGACTGTTCTCGATCTGTTAAGTGCAGAGCAAGAGCTGAGGCCAAAGGGGACTTCATCTCTGTGGCTGACAGAGGCTACCCTTCCACCCAATCACATGTGAACATGGTTGCATTTTCACCTTTACGGTCAGTAGAGTCAGGAGTAATGTTTGGGATTCCATTATTTCCATTGCTTCGAAGAGATCCTTGAGGAGAAGGAAAAGATATTTTGGGTTCTCAAGGAACTAGTGTCAATCCAGCCCTCTCCCCTGGGAGGGAAAGAACCCTAACCCGTAAATACTTTATTTAGTTCACTAATTGGATAACTCTCTACTATATTACAACCTGCTATTTCTATCATCTCGTTTAGTCTGTTTGGGCACTCTGTGAGAAGGGAGAAGAAGCTCTGGCCCTGGGTGGTCGAGGGCCAGCAGGAGGGCACCTGCCCACTTGGTGCCACACTGGAGTCAGGACTTGAGCTTCCCACCACAGCTGGGGGACAGGGCCAGCCCCAGCATGCTCCCGACTTAGCACGGCACCACAAACAAGGCCCCAATCTCATTTTTCACATGATCCCACATTTCTATCTACTCCTGTACATGAACTTGCAGAAACAAACTCTACACATGATATAAGAACATGGGCTGGTTTTTGTCCTAAAAGGCACGGCTGACTCATTTGTTCCTGGAGTCCTAGGCCTTAAGTGACACCTGGCATAGGGAAGGAGTTAAATCAGATTTATCCAACCCATTAGCAGCTTCCCTCTCCCTTCAGACACTTACTGGGTTCTTTTTCCGTGAGGCAGAAAATGATGTCGACTCGGTTTTCTTTGACATTGTTTTTTCTAATTGTGGTGTCTTTCTGAGCACACTTTTCTCTAAGACCAAGAAAACCGTTTTTAAGGTGAGAAGAACACAAAGATGCACTGCAACCCCCAGTTGGGAAAAAAGGTTAAATGAACGATTTACCATTAATAGCCGAGAGATCCAGGTCTGGAGGGGCGGTGCCGTGTCCTTCCAGCAACGTGGACTGCAGGTCTCCTTTGCCGAAGACTGCACTGCTCTCTGTGGGCCCAAGGAGAATCCCAAGCAGTCAGCATATCACCAGGATGCTCTACACCCAAGTCAGGAAGTGAGCAACCTTTTTGGATAATGCCACTTTCTTCCAAAACTCAGCTTCTGGCTAGGTAGTAAAGAAGGCCGAAAAATTGGAAATTTCCAGCTATCGACTTATATTTAAACTAGAAAAGAGAGGCATTCTTTACAACCCAAAGATAAAAATAAGTCTTTCTGCTTAGTTTAATAAAAGCTGTTCTGTTCACAATGTAAGATTCTAATACATGCCATATACTTATTCCGCCCTCAGCTCTTTCTCCTGCTTTCTCTAGCAGCTTCCTCCTTTCTCTGTTCATCTTCTCCAGGAATTCCCTTCATCTTTGAGCCTCTATTTAAAAATGTGAAATTATGCCTTATACCATCTATAATGTGCACTGGTGTACTGTATGCTTCAATTAAGCAAGGACTCCAGAGGATTGCAAAATGACTAGATGGTACACCGTCATGTTACGAACTAAACAGAAAACCACTTCATGAATGACTGTGCAGTTGAGAAAACAACTGTGGACATGAAGAGAGCAGTCATAACAATGTATAATGTGTAGATTCATTTGTGTTAGAATTTATTTTTAATTCTAGATAAACAAAAATCTTTCAAGAGCAGCTACCTCCTGGGTAAGGAGCTGGGAACCCTAGGTGGGAGACAGCAACTTTTTATTGATATGGCTTTTGTACAGGGTAATGTTTTGTAAACTGCATGTATAGAAAAAATTATTTAAAAAATTTCATTTCCTGTTGGTATATTTGGTGTTCAAAGAGCAGTCCCTCTAAGTCATGGTTATGTTTGTATCATGGTTTCTTAGCCTTAGCACATTTGGGGCGGGATGAGTCTTTGTCATGGGGCTGTCCTGTGCCCTGCAGGGTGTTGAGCAGCATCCTGACTTCCCTCTACTAGATAGTTTCAAGTAGCATACCTCCAACCCTCGATCGCAGCAACCAAAAATATCTCCAGATATTGCCTGCTGTCCCCTGGGGTCTGAATTGCACCAGGTAAAAACTCTTGATTTTTTTAATGTGACAGGCCGTTTCTGATCCCTCAGACCATGCCAGTTTTCTCAGATTCATGCACCGCCCTCAACTAACTGCATTGAGAAAACATCAGAAGCCTGGCTCGGGCTCCATGTGCCTGCTTCTCAATCATACCTGGGTCAAGGAACAGTGCAAGTTCTGACAAACATATAAACCAGGATCAGCAAACACAGATTACAGGCCAAACCCAGCCTACTTCCTGTATTTGTTAATAAAGTTTTATTGGGACAGACATGCCCATTTGTGTATGTATGGTCTATGACTACTTTCATGATGCAAACAGCAGAGTTGAGTCTTTGCTACAGAAACTGTCTGTCTTGCAAAGCCTAAAATATTTGCCATCTGGCTCAGAAAATGGTTTCTGACCCTTGATTTGAACAATAAAGTAGGAAATCTAACTTGTAAAACAACATTTAATTTTTTCCTATGAGATGCAAAGCTGTCGCCATTTTGAACAAGGGAGTAGGGGCCAAGAAAGTTTTGCTTTTTGTGATTTGCTCTCATGCAAACAAAAGCTACCTACCCACTCTTGCTGAAGAGGAGGGAACATGAGACACTAGATGAAGGGCTACAGTGGGAGAGGCCCCCCAAAACTTCTAGATGAGCATACTGCCTAGAACTAAACACCAAATATACCAATAGTGATGGTCTGAGTGGCAGATTGTAAGGGAGCGTCCGCCTCTTGGTCTACATTTTCCACTTTTTTTAATACTGAACACATATCACATCTGTAATCAAGAAAACTAAAATTTTTTATCACTTTGGTGACAGCTTCTAGAAAAAGGATATGGGGAGACCATTACAAGGAAGACCCAACCCAAGGCAGTGAGAGGCAGGATGAGGCCTCATACCTTCTCTGGGAGTCTTGGTCTCAGAGCTCTGGTGAGAAATGGTCAGGTGATTAAGAAACTGATGCCACAAGGAGAGCCATGATGGCAACTCAGAGGAAGGAAATGATCTCCCCCAACTATCCCACCATCCTCTTTCAGCTCCCCAGATGCCTGGAATCTGTCCTGACACTGAAACTCTTTGCCTAGCTCTTTCTTCTAATGCTTCCAAGAGAGAAAAGAGGGAGTTTTAACTCAGCATACTTGAAAACACAATTCATCATCATCATTTCCTGAGCTCATCATTTCTTGAGCTCCACAGCCATTTCTCATCCCCCTACAGTATTACGCACCTTTGCTTTTCTGGAGTGGGTTGGGTTTCCTTCCACCTTCAGGCACCTTCTCACTGGTCTTTAAAGCATCTGTTGCAGGAGCCTGTTAGAAAACACATGACTTTCAGGGGATAAGACACCTCCCCTTCAAGACACCTCCACACAGTTTGCATCTGCTCTTACTTTGAGGCAAGGAACAGACTTAAGGAGTTCTAACATTTAATTGTGCAAGCATGGGACAAACTAATTTTGTAAAAAAGGATACCCTCATGTGCATGGAACACAGGAAGCCACCAAAATGTTTGTCAATGATTATCTCTGATGTAGCAGATTACAGATAACTGATTTTCTGTATACATTTTAGTATTTGCCAGTTTTATAGACAGAATATATTATTTTGGACAGGTACACATCTTCAAAACTTAAAAATCAAAGCAAGCCACAGAGCTAGCAAGCCATTAAAATATAATTACATAAAAAAAAACAACAACTCATAAAGAGTAAGAATACTTCAATGCACAAAGACCACTCCTATTTGACCTTGTACTAGAAGTCCTAAAATAAGAAATAAAAGGCAAACAGGAAAGGAAGAAATAAAACTCGCTTCTTACAGACATGATTCTTCATGTTGAAAATTCCAAAACATATTTTAAATGCTACTAAAATTAGTTAAGTTTAACAAGGTTGCAGAATAGAAGGTCAAAGTTTTTAAAATCAATCATAATTCTAGCAATAAATAATTTTGGAAATTGAAATTAAAAGAGAGTACCGTGTATAGAACTAAAAAACACCAAATACTTAAGGATAAACCTAACAAAACACAGGGAAGGTCTGTGAGCTGGAGACTACAAAACATTGTTGAAAAAAATACAGGAAGACCTAAGCAAACGAAGATGTACACAATGATCATGGATTTAAAGAGTTGGTGTTTTTAAGATGGTGTTCTCTCTAATCTAATGCATACACTCAATAAAATCACAATCCCAGCAGATTTGGTAAAAAATGTCAAGCTAAGAATAAAATTTATAAGGAAAGGCAAAGGAATTAGAAGAGTCCAATAGTTTTAGAAAAGAACAAAGTAGGAGAATTCACATTACCTGATTTCAAGACTTGCCACAAAGCTAACAATAATCTCAGCAGTGTGGAACTGGCCTACAGATAGACACATAGAACAATGGAAAAGAACAGAGTTCAGAAATCATGCATACATATATGGTAATTGGTTTTTGACAGAGGTGAGAAGACAATACAATGGGGACATGAAAGTCATTTTAACAAATGGTAATGGAACAAGAGAACTTCAATTCCATCATCGTACTAGATACAAAAAATAATTCAAAATGGATCACAGACCTTAAAACTATAAAACTCCTAGAAGAAAACACAGGAGGATATCTTTTTGATTTTGGGTTAGGCAAAGATTTCTTAGATGAGACACCAAAAGCATAGTCCATAAAAAGAGAAATTGATAAATTGGACTTCATCAAAATCAAGAACTTCTGCTCCTCACAAGACACGTAAGAGAATGAAAACACAGCAAGCTACATGGGAGAAAATATTTGCTAATTACAATACAGGGCGGCATCCAAGATATACAAAGGGCTCTCAAAACTCAATAATGACAAAACAAACAACCCGCTGAAAAAATGGGCTAAAGATTCAAACAGACACATCACCAAAAATACAGGAATGGCTAATAAGCACACGAAAAGATGCTCAATAACATCAGTTGCTATGGAAATGCAATTAAAACCACTATGAGATACCACTCCACGCCCACTAGAATGGCTTCAATCTTAAAGTACCAACTGGAACTCTCAGTGGCTAGTGGGAATGTAAAAGGGTGCAGCCACTTCAGATAATAGTTGGGCAGTTTCTCACACTCAAACATATGCTCACACTATAACCCAGTAATTTCTCTCCTGGGAGAAATGAGGACACATTCACACGGATCCTTCACAGAAATGTTTAAGGTACCTTCGTTCAAAATTGCCAAAAATGGGACAAACCAAACATCCTGTACCCGCTGAGCACCCTGTGGACCATCCATACAGTGGAATATTCTTAACATCAGAAGGAATCAACACTGTTACAGACAATGATAGGGAGGAACCTCCATGCGCTCTTCATATGAAAAAAGGAAGATATAAGGCCTATTGTATGACACCTTTTAAATGACCTTCTAGAAAAGGCAAAACTACAGACAGGAACAGAAAACAGATCAGGGTTGCCTGGGGTGAGGAGGGGCCAGCTCCATGAGAGTACAAGAGGATTTGGGGGTGACAGATCGTTCTATATCTCAATTGTGGTGGACCCTTAACTGAATGTGTTTGACAAACTCACAGAACCGGATGTTGAAAAGAGTGACACATTTCTCTATGTAAATTATGCAGCAGGTCCTCAAATAATATTTCTTTATAACGTTGATGAGATGCCATAGAAACTTAACTCTTGTTTATATCAATTAGTCTGTGGTAAAACTGGTTTATTTATATATCGTTTCACTGCAGTTTCAAGAACCTATTGATGATATTAAGTGAGGATTTACCATACCTCAATTTAAAAGATGAAAAAAAATGAAAACCTCTTATTAAAGATCCAAAATACTACATATAGCATATAAACACACAGGGGCGCTATAACCAAGTTTGAAAGGCAACATTAAAATTATGAAGTGTGTGTGGATTATGATTCTTTGTTGAAAATCACTTCAATACTGGGTGATACTGTGTCAACAGAGGTTTATTGATTGCAAACACACACCACTCTGGTACGGGATATTGATAGTCGGGGAGGATACACAAGTGTAGGAGGAGTGGGTATATGAGAAATCTCTGTACCTTCTGCTCAATTTTGCTGTGAACCTACAACTGCTCTAAAAAAATAAAGTCCATTTAAGAAAATCACTCCCAGAGCATTTTGAACAATTTGTACAAAGCTATCTTTTTTCCTCAGGCCAGATCTTAAGTTACATTTTTAAGAACCTGCCATTCTCCCTATCTAAACCAAAAAACAAAATCCCAGCAGAAATGAATATTTAACTAAGTTTTACCACAATGATTTGGAAAATGGAAGGGTAACATGACCTTCACTTCACCACACTTTCAGTACGTACATACTGAAACAAAACACATAATTGGATAACATACTGATTGTTTTCATTAAGCACCAGACAAAGCATGCTCTGATGTTAAGTGTTTCGTGCCATCATTTTCAATGGTTTCATAATTTTCATGGTGTGGCCATAGGTAGTTCGTGAAACTCTTCCTCTAACACTAGGTGATTCAGGCACATTGTTTTTCCACAGCAGCTCTCTAAACCCCTACAAGTATTTTTTTTTAAATACCAGCCAAGGCCAAGAATTGTGTGCTGGGCACTCAACACAACTGCTTCAGGACAGAATCCAGAAAAGGAATTATAAGGTCGAAAGGTAGAAACAATTTTAGGTATCAAGAGAGATAACAGCTTTGCAAAAGGGATTGTCAAAGCAATTGGCCACCCATAAAAGGTGGGATGACTTCAAAGGCAGCAGGGTAAAGTCCCCAAAATGTTGCTTTCAGAAACAGGTTCTTTCTGTCTGGCTCAAGAGAATTCCAAGTTCATCAGAATGCCTCAGAGCTGTTTTAAACATACATTATATGTTACCTTTTTAGAAGTTTTCTTCTCATACTGAAGGTATCGGGACTCAACCACTTTTCCACCTGTGAGGAACATACTGTTAGTTTATAATAAAAACTGCAATGGGTGTGTGAAGATCCACTATGCACTAAGGACCCGCACCACCTCCCCCAGAGCCAGGTGCCATTGGCCCTCACTGATCAACAGCAGGAATGGGGGAGATGCTCCCCTTGCTCCTCTCCAACCCTGTCCTTCAGCACCTTGATCATGTATGAGACACCTACTGTGTACAAGAACATTAATGGGATACCTACTGTATGAGAAAATATGTTAGAACACCCACTGTGTGCCTAACTTGTATGGGATATCTACTGTGTACAAGAACATTTATGGGATACCTACAGCATGCAAAAAAGTTAGAACACCTACTGTATGTAAAAACATATATGGCATACATACTATGTGCAAGTCCCTGGGCTCAGGGCAGAGCCACCGAGATCCACAGGAGCTATGATCAAGAAAGACCAAGGACTATGCTCCGAAGGTCAAAGCAGAAAAGGGATTCAGGCCAGGCAGGGAAAGGAAGAAAGACCTTCCACAGAAGGCCACCTGTTTGCCTCCTCCTTCCTCCTCAGTTCACATCCCACAGTCATGACCCCAACCACTCCTTCACCCACTATCTCTGACCCGCTGATAGTACATCCTTTAATGTCCCCTCACCCCACCTCTCCTAGCTCAAGACAGCTCCCTTGGACATGCTCAATGCCAAGGCCGTTCTCAGACACACAGTATCCCTTCTGACAGCCCAGCTGCAGGCCCCCTTCCACTCCTGCCCCTGCGGCATTGAATGTGAATGGAGAATACCATATCTGTCCTCCCAGCTTCCATGGGCTCTCGCAGCAGCCTCAGTGATCACTCACAGTCCTCTGTTCTGTCCCCCATCTTCTCCCAGACCCTCCCACATCCCTGCTCCTCTGGGCCCATCCCTCTGGTTAGTTGGGAACCTGTCTCCTACTTCACTGGAAAGACAGCAGTGGCCCCAAGAAACCCTTCTTCCTTGGCATCCAGACACCTTCCAGCCTCCAAGCTATATCTTGGCCTCACTACATGGACGGACCTCTGTGCTCTGGGGTAAAGCAAAGCCCTACTCTGGGTGTTAGCACCCAGTTCTCACCCCATAAGGAAACTGCCCTGGCAACCTCTCCACCCACCACCCGCTCCTCTCTCTAGTAGTCACACTGTTAATTCCCCACTGACCCCTCAGACTCACCCCCATTTCTCTGTTTCCTCCTTCGCTCCTCCCTCTTCCCTTGAATCCCTCCTCCCATCCCCACCTCTGCTTGCACACCTACCACTGCACAGAATAAACTCATTTCAGCAAGACCACTGAGACTTCCCTGCTCTGAAGCCACCAGGGATTCTTAGTCTTCATCCTGAGCCATCAGCAGCACTGGGCACACCACAACTCAGGGTACCCCTCTGACCTCTCCCCTCCTCAGCCCCCTCACTCACGCCATTCCCATGATCTCCAACCAGCAGCAGCTTCCACGCCTGCCCTGCTTCCTAGCTCTGCTCAGCCAAGTACCTCCCTTGGACCCAGAAGCTCCCCCATCCTGCTGTTTTATCCACAGCATTTGTCACTGTCCTCTACACCCTGGGTCTCCTTACTTCTCCACTAGTGGCACCACCTGTGTCCCAGACAGCCTGCTCCCTGAGAGCAGGAACTTACGGCTGTTTGGCTTGCTGCATTCCGCCACCTGTAGAGAGCAGGTGCTCAATGACACATCCAATGCATGATTCCACACTTCTTCCAGGTGTCGCTAGCGCTCAGGGTCTCCCTTTTTACTCAGGGAGAGCAACATGGTCAACATCACAGGGCCCCATAGTTCAGTTTAATAAGACTGATTTCAACCCTATCTTCACACCAGGGTTTTTATCTTTCACTGGAGATTGGGGTTGTAGCCGCCACCCTGAAAGGAGTCGTACCCAGTTAACGGGGAGCCTGGCGCAGGCCATAGAGGCAGTGGTTGCCTTGAGCATGCCCTGGGCAAGGAAGAGCCATGCCTACAGGGAGAGGGGGCTCAGGCAGGAGGTAACTGGGGTCGAGGCCAGGACTGGGCAGGGTCTGGGGGAGAGTCAAGCCACCCTGAGGGTAAGAGGTTGGGGCGAAGGACACCACTGTTTCCAAATGGGAAAAGACCATCCTATGCTGGGTCTTTCTAACACTGTCAGCAAAGGGTCTTCATGCCTAGGAAGAAGCTGAGGCTCTGAGCTCCTGGGATAGGAACTCAGGTTTCTGGAAAACTAGAATGCACCTGTTTGTTTTAAACAGTGGCAGGTTTTCCACAGTGACGATGTTAAAGCAAAGGATATAATGTGTTCGAGAACCAGACCATGTGTAAAATAAAAGAGATGTTAGAGACAAGATTCTGCTCTAAGTTCTCTGAGACATGCACTGCCACACAGAACACTTTAGGACAATACTTCATCATTTCAGAGGCTTGAGTCTGCCACCAAACTGGGTACTGCCAAGAGTCAAGGAGGGCTGCTCACAGTGACCCTAACCTTCAGGTGGACATGGGACATGGGGTCACCCCCAAAGTACTGATGCACTCACACAGAGGAAACTTAGGAAATTTTTGTTTGATAATGAACTTACCTCGCATTCTCCTCACCCACACTTCCAAGTGACTATTCCTAAGCATAGCCCGTGAACCCCAGTGCTGGAAGGGCCCACTGCTCTAGATGAACCCCACCGGGTCCTGCCATACAGGCAGAGCCTGCAGGCAGAGTTGGGTGACCAGACTTGAAATCCCCCCAAGGTGGACAGGAAGAAGATAAAGTCATTCCTCTGCTTTGCTCCGATTTTTCTCCCCCAACAGCACTTACTAGAAAATAGATTCTAACTTGACTAACCTTGTGTTCTTCTTCCTTTCGCCTTAGCGCCACTAGGAGTACTTGGATCCCCTGAGGAAGGCTTCCTAAAAGAGAGAGGGGGTCTTGTTAATGTAGTTGAAACTGAGAGAGGCCAGGGAGAAGCCTGGGCTTCTGATCTCTGGGCCACCTCGACAGAAAGAGGGACATGGAGCTCTGTCACCTGGGATGATGCAGCATAGCTCAATGCCTGAACTGAGAAGGGCCCAGAGTGAGAAGATCGATCATATCTGCCAAGCTTCAAAGATCTCAACTTATGTCACAGGTTCATTAATTCAGCAAGCAGTTATGTGCTTGCTCTTTGCTGCTGGGGATACACAATGAATGAGAGATGGAGCTCCTTTCATGAGAGGGAAGAGCAGCATTTCTCTGTCCAGCATGTGTGAAGGGTGCCTCAGACAAGTAAAGGGGCAACAAACCGCCTTCTGCTTGAGTATAAGAAGAAGGATGTTCTGAGACAAGGATCAACAAGACCAAGGGCACAGAGGCAGAGAAGAATGATGTGGAAATAGAAATTGATCATCCCTATGGCTTAGCTGGAGAATGCAAAGAGAGATATGGGATCAGGAGAGAACGCTAAGCCAGGCTGGCAGTTCTGAATGCCGGACTTAAGGGCTCAGACCTGGTCCTATAGCCCAGAGCTAAATACAGCCCAGACAGTAAATATTCTCAGCTCTGTGGGCAGCTATGTGTTTGCAGTCACAACTACTCAACTTTGTCTTCGGAGCACGAAGCAGTCATAAATGTGCAGAAAGAAATAGGTGTGACTATGTTCCAATAAAACTTTCATTTATACACAGTGATGTCTGAATTTCATACAATTTTCATGAATCACAAAGCATTCTTTTCCTATGTACAAACCATTTTCAGCTCACTCTCAGGCTATAGGAAATGAACACTGTCAGCTATGTTTCATGAAGACCACTGACGGCTAGGAAGAAGACAGGCTCCAGAAGGACAGGGACCAGGTCTGCTCCTCACCATTCTCCAGTGCCTATGTATACATCTGCTCAAGCTGCCATCACAAAATGAGACTTAAACAACATTCCAAGATCAAGGTACAGGTAAAGTAGGTGGCCTCCTGCAGAAGGGGAGGGAGAGGGAGGAAGGGAGAGCGAGCTAGAACACACACCAAGCTCTCTGGTGTCTCTTCTTATAAGGACACAAATCCTTTCAGATAAGGGCCCCACCCTTATGACCTCACTTAATCTTAATTACTTCCATAGAGACTACATCTCCAAAAACAGCCACAAGGGTTGCTTAGGGCTCCAACATAAGAATTTGGGAATGCAGAGGGTGATGGGAAGGGAGAAACACCATAAATATTAATCTATTACAACCAGGCAGACAGGAGGCATTTGATAAATATCTGTTATACGAATAACTTAGGGGTGCTCACTCAAGGGCAATTATGACTCCCATGAGACATTTGGCAACATTTGAAGACATCTGTGATTGTCACAACAGAGGGGGATGTTATTGGAATGGGTCAAGGTCAGAAATGCTGTTCAACACCCTATGATACACAGGATGGCCTCCATCACAGAGATAATCCAGCCCCAGATGTCTATCGTCAAGGTTGAAAGCCCCTGCCAAGATGAATGTGTGATCAGGAGCATGGTACTGAAGACAAAACTTTGAAGGCTGCTGCAAAACTATAAAAAATAACTAAGTATCAGGGAAATGCAATGAGACACCTCCTCACACCTGTTAGAATAGCTATAATCCAAAAGACAAGGAATAACAAGTGTTGGCAAGGATGTGGAAAAGTTGGAACCCTTGTGCACTTTGGTAGAAATGTAAATTTGTGTAGCCACTATAGAAAACAGTTTGAAAGTTCCTCAAAAAACTAAAAATAGAACTACCACATGATCCAGCAATTCTACTTCTGGGTATTTACCCAAAGCAGTCCATGGCCTGTTATGAACTGGGCCACACAGCAGGAGGTAAGCAGCAGTGAGCAAGTGAAGCTTCATCTGTATTTGAAGCTGCTCCCCAGCACTAGCACCACAGCCTCAGCTCCACCTCAGATCATCAGGCATTAGAGTCTCATAGGAGCACCAGTCCCTGGTGCCAAAAAAGTTGGGGACTGCTGAGCAAAATGTTATATATTCTATATAGTGATATATGATATGTATAATGGAATACTACTCAGTCATAAAAAAGGATATCTGGCCATTTGCAACATAGATGGACTTTGACATTATGCTGAGACAAATCAGACTGAGAAAGACAAATACTGTATGATCTCACTTACATGTAGAATCTCAAAACAAAACACTAAACTCATACATAATGGATTGGTAGTTACTACGGACAGGGAGGTGGGGTGAAATGGGTGAAGGGGGTCAAAAGGTACAAACTTCCAATTATAAAATAAATGTCATAGAGATATAATGTACAGCATGGTGACTACAGGTAAGAATATCGTATTGCATATTTAAAAGTTGCTATGAGAGTAAATTTTTAAAGTTCTCATCACAAGGAAAAAAAACTCTGGTGACAGATGTTGACTAGATTTAATTGTAGTGATCATTTCACAATTACAAACTTAAATCACTGTGCTATACACCTGAAACTAATGTTGTATGTCAATTATATCTCAATTTTAAAAAAGAGGAAAAAAAGAAAAAATAAAGCTTGAATATTATTTGGCCTTAAAAAGGAATGCAGTGATAATGCACACTAAAACAATGAATCTCAAAAACGTGATAAGTGAAAGAAGCCCAATATAAAAGGCCATATTGTGTATGACTCCATTTACATGAAATTTTCAGAACAAGCAAATCCATAGTGACAGGAAACTGGTGGTTGCCAGGAACATACTGAGATGGATGAAGAATGGAGAGCGACTACTAATGAATACAGGCTTTCCTTCTGGGCTGAAGAGGATGTTCTAGAGCTTGACAGAAGTGGTTGTACAACATGGCAAATGTCTTCATGCTGTGGAATTGCTCACTTTACAATGATTAATTTGAAGTCGGATGTATTTTGCCTTAAATTAAAAAAAGAAAGAATAAAGCCTGACATAATAGGTGAGAGAGGACTGTGAGGCAGGAATTGCTGACAAATCAGCTGGGGGCGGGGGGGGAGGTGTGGAAAAGTCTGGAATGCCTCCCAGGTTTTCATTTTGAAGAGCCAAAAGAGGAGGGGATGCCAGGAACAGAGACCAGCCATGCAGGAGGAGCAACGTGAGGGGCCAAGCTGAGGCCTGGGCACTCTGACTCCTACTGACGTCATAAGACAGGCTCCACTAGTCACAGCATTGGTGGTCACCTTGCTCAGTTCATTGCAGCCACTTCCTGTGTAACTGGCTTGGAGGATCCCAAGGTAAGATCCAGGCCATGCTGGAAGTCTCTCCAACCTTACAAATGCATTTATAACTGTTGACCTGCTTTATCTCTGCTTTCCAAACAAGAATCTGAGGCTTAAACAGGTCACCCCTAGTGAGCCTCAGAGCTGGAAAGGGACAGAGCAGGGATCCCCTCTGGGGTCTAAGCCAGCTCTCTGGAGCCAAATGTAATGGGCTCAGGCAAAACCTGCAGGTACCTGGGGTCAGTAGTAACAAGTCACTACACCTGTGCCAGTCTTGGGTCCCTCCCCAGTACCGCACCTTGAAAAGTCAATCTCACAGTTACAGCAAAGGGCTGTGGAAGAAACACAATTTCTTTCAGCTAGCCTATCTTCATTCGCATTGGCACAATAAGCATTGGCTAAATGAACAAATAAAACACAGACCGGAATTACGCCTGGCACCGGGTGTTTGACGCCTGTCTGTTTTATTCTTGCTGTGTGACTCTGGGCAAATGACTTTCCTTCCCTAAGCCTCCTTCTATAAATGGGGAGCACAGAAGAAGGGTAGCAGGATTAAAGGAGATACTCTAGTGGCCCAGCATTTGTCTACTACAAAATGATCATTCTAACAGCGACAGATCACATTTACGGGCCAGGCACTGTTGTAAGCGCTTTAAAGCCTCACAGGAGGCCTACAGATTGAGTGCGATGTTATCAACCCTGTTTTACAGGGGAAGAAAGCGAGGCACAGAGAAGTTAAGCCACTTGCCCGAAAGGACCCTGGATCAAAGTGGCGTATCTGGGGCTCGAAGTTGCGGTCTTCCCACCGCCCGCGCTCCGAACATGTGCAGAGACCTTACCCAGGGCCTCCCGAATCCTGCGCATTCTAGATGGTTCTTAGAGGGATCATGTCTGGACTCATCCCGAGAGACCCCCCCGTTTCCTAACTCTGCTGTCCCTCTGCCCCCAGCCCTTGACCATAGCTTTCCTGCCGGCATCTACAAAATCTAGACCCGCAGCACCTCTAGAGACTCACCCAACGCCGCGCACCGACGAATCCGCCATTTTCCCGCCTTCAACTCAAAGTTTGGCTCTTCTAGCTCCAGTCCCCGCCCCCTCGCCTCCGGCCGAGCCGAATTGCGGCGCCGCAGGAGGGGTGACCGCCGGGAGCAGCGGGCAACCCTGCGCGCTCGCCCCTCAATCCTCCCCTCACACTTGGTTTCTCCCACCAGCGCAGGAGGCGGTGGCCCACGCCCGTCCGAGGCCCTCCGGAAGCGGGAGCGCGTGGGAGAGGGGCCCCATCGGAGGGAGGGGCGGGGTTTCGTGGCCACACGCCCCCGTGGCACGCTGGCGTCACGCCCCGGCCCCACCCCTCCGGAACCCGGAAGCGGGAGGGCGCAGGGGAGCGGCGGGCGAGGCGGGCGCGGCGGGGCGGGACGGAGCTGCCCGAGGAGCGGTGGGCCGGCGGGCGGGTGGCCGGGGACCCGGCCCGGGACCGGCGGCGCGCAGCGACCGAGGCCCAGGTGAGTGCGGCTGGCCGCGGGTGGAGTTCGATCTCGAAGCTTGCATCCTCCGGCTGCCTTGTAAAGGGACGATGCTGAGGGGTAATGGTGGGGCACGAATACAGGAGTCTGAGGGGCGAGAAGGGGTTGGAAGTTGTGGAGGGGTTGCAGGAGACGATGTGCGAGCGGGACGAATAAGAAAGTTGGTGGGATGGGCCTGGTGAGGGGAGTTTGCAGGCGGATTGTGGGGGAGTAGGTCTTGTGGCTTTGAGCAGCTTCTCTGAAGAGGACGTGGCTTAAGTGGTAATTGGGGGGTCGCAGGAAACGGGGCTGGGAGGACGAGAGCAAGGAGGCGGGGTTGAGAGGCCCAGACTAGGGAGAGGGACAAGGTCGGTTGGGGGGACAGCTAGGGTGCAATCGGGGGAAGGGGTGTAAGACAGCCTGGTGGGCGTCTGCCCACGGTCAAAGGAGTGGAGGAATGGTGCCTGAATCAGGGCGGCGCCTGGGACTCAGTGGGTGTTCATAAATGAGAACGGTTCTGAACCTACTGCTGTGTGGCCGGCGGAACTGGGGGAAATGGGGGATAGAAAGGGACAAAAAGTAGGTAGAAGCCATCGCAGGAACCGAGGGCGTGTACTGGGAGGGCCTGGGGAAGAGTGGATGGAAGAAAAGGACTATAGTGGTCCCATTTGGACGTTGGGGTGCAGCCCATGGAGATTCAGGGTGCTGTTCCCCTCTTGATTCATCTTCCCGATTTCACCCCCAACTGCTGGGTGGCCCAGGGCGAGTCTCAGCTCCCTCTGGGCAGGTATTCCAGGATTCCGTACTGGAAAACCACACCACTCTTCTAAGACTGGGCGGGCTGGAGCCTGGGGGTCCGAGGAAGCAGGCTCCAGGGCCTGGGGGGGGGGGGGAACGGGAGCTGAGTTTCAGAGGGGAGGGAGTGCATGTACATGCACCCGTGTGTGTAAGGTTGTCACCACCTCCTCAGAGTTGCATCCTTGGACTTAAATGGGTAAAATGACATACAGGAAATCTGTCCCCAGGCAGCTGTGAGCTCAGCCCCAGTGTCAGCCCATGTGCCCTGCCTTTTCTCCTGGTGCTCTGTACGTCAGAGGTCTCTAAGGGAAAGCCTCTCCCGCACTTTTTCTAAGGTGGGAACTAATGGGGATATTGTACCTTATGGTCAAAGGGTCCTAACTCCTAGCTTACTGAGGTATGTTCTGGTCTGGGAGTCTCCAGACTTAAGGCATCCAGGAGCAGTGGGAGATGACACAGGAAGCTAAAGAGTTGTTTCAGCATTTCATGGGCCTATCTTTGGTGAAGGCCTTGCACTGGACTGTTTTGATCAGCATTAATTTCTCTTCTTTACCTACTGTGGGGATCCGTGTCTGGGATCTACCAGAGAGCCAGGGAGCCTGAATTTATAGTTCATGCAAGAGGTGAATATAAAGAGGGACACAGAGAGATAACCACCCCCTTTACTTCCAGAATGTTCTGGCCCTTACTGAAAGTGGTGCCAGGACAATGAGAGCCCACAGTCATGCATTCTGCAGACATTTAGTTTGGGCTTCCCCTGGCCAGGACAGCCACCAATAAACAGGACCAGAATCTTCTGGTTGCATGGCCCTGGCTGTTTTCTCCCTCCTGCACCAGGAGTGTGGCCAGATGGGCTCTCAACACAGAATCTCCAGTCCTGTGTTAGAGATTCTGACCTCTGTCAAGTCTCTTTGTCTGTTTCTTCACATGGAAAATCAATGGATTGTCCTCAATCAGCATTTCTCAACTTCAGAACCCTTCTTGATAATCTTGGCATCTCCAGTACACAGCCCCCTCAGATTTTATGCAGCCCACAACTTTTGAACCCCTCCCTGCTGCAATGATCCCAGTTTGGTTCAGCTTTCCATCCTACAGTTTATATTCAAAAACGATATTTTTTTTTATTGCTCTTTTTTGTTCCATATGGAAAGTTCCAGTACCAACTGTACTTTGCACATCACACCTGTTCCCAAAGCTCCGATGCATCTTGTGGTTGGAAATGCCTGGGTGACACCCTCCCTCAGGTCCTTGCCTGTGACTTGGAGAAGCAGGTGGGGACATAGGAATCTCCCCTTTGTGTTCAGCTGTAGGACCCATTTTCTGTCCCCAGTGGGAGCTTGTTAACTTGCCACTTCCCTCTCCTTGTTTTCTTGAAGTCCTTTGTCTTGGGTGGGCCCAGTCTTCCATAAAGCAAGGGCTGATCTTGCTGGGGGCTGGTGAGCCTTGTGCCCTGGAGGAGGGACATTCCAGTGCCCCCCTCCACAGGATTAATGGAATGAGGGATGACCAGTGCAAGCTTCAGGGCTTGGGGGTTCCTGCAAGTTTCTTCAGAAGAAGTGGCTGGGTCCAAGCCAAGCCTTGAAGGGTACAGAAGTGTGAAACCAAACTGAGAAGAGGAATTTGCATCAGGAATTTGCATGGCTCTGCCCTTTATTGAGTTCTTTCTGTGATAGATGCTTTTATACCCAACTCTTTTATTCTGTCAACGAGCAGCAAGGAGGTCCTGTTTCTGGTTTCCCAGTATGAGGCTCAAGGAGGTGATAACTTCAGATGGCTCCCTGGGTGTTCTAGAAACTCAAGAGATCATTAGTAACCTCAAATGGATGACAGACCAAACCTCTAGAGCAGTTACTCAATGGCATTACCATTGACATTTGGGACTGGGTTGTTCTTTGCCGGGGAGTTGGGGGATCCTGTGTATTATATGATGTTAAGTGGCATCCCTTGCCTCCACCCACCAGATGCCAGTAGTCTGCCCCCACCCCCAAATAATGACAGCCAAAAATGTCCCTAGACTTAGCTTTTTGTCTCTTGGAGGCAGAATCATCCCCAGGAAGAACCTCTTCTCTGTAGTAAAATCTGGCTCCTGCCCCTGACCCACCATTGCCTTAGTGGGTCTTTGGTGTAAGTTGAGCTCCTCGTGAGGGCTACCAAGATTAGGCATGGAGAAAAGAGGCCAACAACTGAATTCTGTCCAGTCAGTTCTTAATCTGGAGTCCTGATAAAAAGGAGGCACCACTGTGAACAGACCAAGGGTACGTTGGACAATGTGCCCCAGGAATGGACAGCAGAGGAGGAACAGGAGATAAGCGGGACTGTCTGCACTTGCCCAGACAGCGATGCCATTGTCTTTCTCTTTTCTGTTTTCCAACTGACCTGGATTTATGCAGGAATCGTTTTTGCCATGGCACACATTGTTGCTTTTCTTCTAAGATTAGAGGTATTCAATTCTCTTCTTAGGAGCTACATTGGAGGTAGCTCTGGATCAGCATGGCTCTTGAAGCCACATTATCTTTTCCTGTTCACCCTCTTGGCTCCAGATGCCAATCTATCCTCCAGACAAAAAAAAAATTTAGATTGTCTAACTTTTGTGCCTTGTGCCTGCTTCTCTGCTTGTTCCATGATGTGACATTGCTGCTTTAACTCCATGTGAGGAAACGCACAAACTGGGGCCTTCCAAACGCACAAACTGGGGCTGTCTTTTCTCCCGGGCTCCCCACCCACTGTCTCTTTGTGCATCCCCCATCCCTAACCAACTGTGCCAGGCAACCCCTGCTCGGCCTCCCTTCAGAGCAAGATGGGCTGTCTCTCTGCCCTCATCCTGGATGGAGAGAGCTGCAGAACAAAGGCTCTGTCTGAACACTGCCGGGTTCCCATAGAGCCAGACGGCTGCCGGCTGCAGTGCAGAGCCCTGTCACTTCACCTCTCTAGTTTTCATTTTGTCCCAGAAGGGGCCTCAGAGATTAGGCATGTCTCAGAAACAGCGATGAGTTTGGGTTCTTCTCATTTCCTCATCAAGCCTTTCTGAGCCTGATGATAAATAAAGTAGTGATTCAAGCATTCAGCCTGTGGGTTTGTTGGAGTGATGAATAAGCTGGCCCCGTCTGACTCATTCGTTTATATCCCAGTTCTGCCCTGCTTTGTGGGACCGTGTGTGCGAGAGGGAACCCAGCCACAGACATTTCAGTGCTGTCACTGCTGGGTATGTGAGTTACCTGGAGCTGCTTTAACAAAGTACCCCAGACCAGGCAGCTTAAGCAGTAGAAATTGTCTCACATCTGGAGGAAAGAAGTCCAAGATCAGGATGTTAGCAGTATTGCCTTCTCCTGAGTCCTCTCTCCTTGGCTTGTAGGTGGCCATCTTCTTCCTATGTTCCCATATCATCTGTCTGCGTCCAGAGTTCCTCTTACAAAGATACCAGTCGTGTTGGATCAGGGTCCACCCTAATAATCTCTTTTTAATTTAATCACCTCTTTAAAGGCCATGTCTCCCAACATAATGAATTGCAGGTGATGGGGACACACAGTTCAGCCGATAATACTGAGTAAAGGGCAAATTTTATTTTTATTTAGTAAAGAGATTTTGGACAAATAGTCATACCAATAGTGAGTGTTTTGTCTTACTCATTTAAATAAACATTTTATGGGAGGTGGGCAGGTCAGCCACATCAACATTAGAAGCTCCCTGTTAGGGAATTTTCCAGATTTACACATGTCCTTATACTCAGAGTGTCTGTAAAGAGGCAAGGACCTGGCCCAGGAAGGGACAGATCTCATGGGACTCTACTAGGGGCATGTAGGGGTCTCTGCCTTCAGTATTATCAAGCCCATGGCCAGCCCACAGGGACACCTTTATCTTCTGCCTCTGTGGTAGCATACAAATAGGCTGGGGAGGGAGCCAGTTGGCGGCCAGGACCAAAGATGTTGATGGGGCAAAACTCAAGGACATTGGCCACCCAGGTGACAGGAAGTGTCATTGGGTCTAAAAGTGGAACCAGGTCCTTGTGGCAGAAACTGGACAGGGGATGAGCTTCATGGCCAGGAGGAGGAGGCCTTGTCCATGTGAAGGTCACAAAGCTGGGGGTCACATACAAATGGGAAGAGGCAACTCAGGGGCAGAGAGTACTCCAAACCGTTGGGATGGGGCAGGTGACAAAGGCAGGTTCCACAGGAATGGAAAGTAAGGATGGATGCGTGAGTCTTGTTAGGATTGCAGGGCAATGGCTACAGGGTTCAGGGTCTCTTTGAGATGGTGGGAATGTTCTAAAATAGAGTCCAAGGGATGGTTATTGAAGAAACTGGAAAGGGGGCTCTTGGTGGGAGGCAGCCATTGGCTTTTGTGAGGATAGCTCATCTGCTAAGAGCTCAGCATTGGCCAGTGTTTATCGAACAGCTACTTTGTTCCAAGTTCCAGGCATGAGACTAAAAGCTCCATGTCATTGCCCAAATCGCACATTGTAACCAGTGAGGCAGGACCTGCTCCTCAAGTAAGGTGTCCCAGACATGTCCTGGGTTGGGGGCGTGGAGCGGTTCCTGTGAACCAGAGCAGCTGACCCACATTGAGTGACTAGGCTGGCACAGAAGCCCCGCTCCCCCAACTCCCCCTCAAGCTGATCTTGGAGTCCTCAAGTATCAGAACTGTCTTTAAAACCAGAGTGAGGCTTCCTTGTTCTCCAGGGGCTGCTGCCCTCAGGAGGTTCTCAGAGTGGACTGTGTGATTTGGAGAGGGGGATCCCAAAGGGGACTCCTCTGCCTGCCCTCTTCCCTGGCAGCGTTCTGTGTCCTTACAAGCCCACAGGCCACCTAGGAAGGACCTGGAGCTCAGCCCTGTAGGGCCTTGAAGTTCTGCCTTACCCCATAACCAGAAACCACCTGCATCCCACTGGCCTAACCAAAGCCATTATCAGTCCCCCCTGCACACAACTGTCGGAGCCACCCAGTAGGAAACCCCTGTATTCCACTTGTCACACACAGGCTAGCTGACCCCTTACCAGACTCACTGATGTCCTGATGCTGCCTGCCCCCAACCAGCCAAGGCTTCCCCATCAGAGTTGCATGAAAATTTAAACTCCATCCCACATTCATTAGACCCTACTGGATGCAATCTGACCTCCCTGACCTTGGCTCCTCCCCCTCCAACCTCTCTCTGCCTGTTACACTGGTCCCCTTGTTCTGAGGCTGCCTCTGCCCTTGGCGTTCCCCACCCTCGCCTGGGCTGCTTTCCTCAAGCACTCCGCCTGTCTGCCTCACTTGCACAGGCTTCAGCAACTGTTCAGTCAGAGCTTACCTCCACTCTGGTCCCAAATGACCACCCCCTGCCCTTGTCAGTTTCTGTCTCCATCAAAGCACCACTGACATCTGGGGCCAGATCATTCTCTGCAGCAGGGGTCATAACTGTGCACTGTAGGGTGCTGAGCAGCATCCCTGGCCTCCACCCACCAGATTCCAGTAGCACCTCCCTTCCCCCGCAGTGGTGATGACCAAAAATGTCTCTAGCCATTTCCTAGTGTCCCCTGAGGCTGGACAAAATTGCCCTGGGTGTGACACATCATTTCACCATCCTTGGAAATGCCTCTTTGCTAGTAAGTTAGTTTGTTTTTGAGTTCCCCGAAGGTCAGACACCTCCACATTCTGACTCTGCTTTGTGCCTGGCACTGGCCTGGCCAGGGGTGGGCACTGGAGAAACATTTGTTGACTGTACAGATGTTGAAGGATGAAGCCACAGACCCCAGGGAGAAGGACGGGCCTTGAGTGACAGATAAATGGAACCTGCCAGAGGAGGTAGCCCCACTACCCAGTATATGCCTGGGGGAGGGGCTTTCTCCAGGGCTCAGACCGGTTTGGCCAGACTAGAAGGCCAAGGGGATGTCTTAGGAAAGAAAGGGATGTATTCAGGCAACAGTCATGAGAGAGTGTCTGCATAGAGCATCCAATACCCTCAATACTGGGCTCCTGGATTCCTGTCTGTGGCTGCTATACTCTGGTACCCTAAACTGAGTGGCTTAAATTATAGAAACTTACTCTCTCACAGTTCTGGAGGCCAAGAGTCCAGGGCCATGTCTCCCTCCATAGCCTCTAGGGAAGATTCTTCCTTGCCTCTTTCAGCTTTGGGGGCTCCAGGAATTCCAT
This sequence comes from Macroglossus sobrinus, assembly GCA_004027375.1. Classification (NCBI taxonomy): domain Eukaryota; kingdom Metazoa; phylum Chordata; class Mammalia; order Chiroptera; family Pteropodidae; genus Macroglossus; species Macroglossus sobrinus. The sequence continues at coordinate 189,124 of PVKZ01001504.1, read as the reverse complement.
TGCTTGTGGCTGCATCACCCCAGTCTAAACCCTAAGTTGTCCCTCAGCTCTGAGCTGCCTTAGCTGAGGAGCACACTTCTTTTATAGCTATTTCTCAGTGCATTCATCTTCCAGATATCTTCGCATGATCATTTCTTCCTAAAAAACCCAGTAGGCTCACAGACATGCCCATGGGAACATGAAAACACGCTGTGCTTTAAGTGGTGCATCCAACATGATTCTACAGTCATGCCAACCTCCTCTTTTTAGCTTGAGAATGATTTCATCTGATAAACATGTGGCTGCAAATTACGGCCTTACATAAACGAAGCGGCTACACTACACTTTCTGGAGGTCCCGTTTGCCTTATTTTCCAGTAAATTCCAAATTGCTCACCAAACCAAGTGGTAGAACCTTCTTTTTCTTGCACAGAGCCTGGGCCAGGCCTTGAGAGCAGCTTATTCACATTCGTCCATTCACCCATCCCTGGGGCCAAATCTGTAGTTGGCTCTCCCTCTTCTTAGTACCCTCTTTCTCATGAAAGGCCCTGAATTGAGGTTTTTGTCTTCTCTGAGTGCAGAAAGTATACCCAGTGGGATTTGCAGAGCAAAGCCTACTTTTTTGCAGTTCAAGTTTTTTAGTGAGAATTATTTTTATGATGGAAAATGCATTTAAGATTCACCATCAGTAATATTTAGCACATTCACTACTTCTGTCTAGTTCCAAGACGTTTCTATAACACCTAAGGGAAACCCTGTCCCCATTAGCAGCCACTCTCCAACCCCCTGTTCCCATTAGCAGTCACTCCTCATCCCCCTCCCCCAGTCCCTGAGAACCACTAACTGCTCTGTCTCTAAAGGTTTGCCAGTTCTAGACTTTTCATGTCAGTGAGAACATACGCTATGTGGCCTTTTGTGTCTGGCTTCTTTTACTTAGTGTGATGTTTCCACCATGATGAGTTCATCCATGCCATAGCATGTGTCAGTGCTCCGTTCCTTTTTATGTCTGAGTAATATTCCACTGTGGATGGACCACATTTTGTTTATCCTTCGCCCTTTGATGAGTATTTCATTTCTTTTGTTTCTCTCAGTGTGAATTTTATAGTCTGCCAGCTTGTCTTCCATTTGGTAACAAGGGCATATGTAGTCCTTCTGAGTCATGGGGAGACAGTTCCCATTTATGTGGGGGTGTGTTTTGCTTCCATTCACATTGCGTGTACCTCCATGAGCATAAGTAGGAGTGTAGAAGGGGTGTTTTAACTTGGGGGTTTTGGTGAGATGATTTGGATGAAGGAGACACATAGGTCTTCAGGACCTGCCGCTCCTTACACACAGCTGCAACCTGTGATTGCTGGTTGGCTGAACTTCCTCTTCACCACCACCCCCACCACTCCCACCACTCCCAGGACCTGCTGCCCTGTTCCTCAGTCCGACCTGCTTCCTTTCATTCTGGACATAGCTGGGGAATTTTCGAGGCACAAGTTTCATATCCATTTGTGACAAAGACGTTAAGCCACAGCATGACTGACTTTCAGGTCTCAGGCTCCATTAAGACTAAGTGAGGAAGGTGTGCTTGGAAGCCAGAGAAAATGGCTGAGCCCCTCCAGGGGAGATGTCATTGTTTAAGGACAATGAGTTATCAATGAATTAACAATTAATTATCTGAATTATTACAGCTCTGAAGCTGTGATCATCAAAACAGCATGGTACCACACAGACAAATTTCTGTTGTTGTAAGCTCCCTGGTTTGTAGTACTTTGTTACAGCATCCTGAGGAAACTCATAAACCCTCTAAAAGAATTTCTAAATGGATAAAAGCTTAAATGGAAAGAATAAATCTGGGAAGGGAAGTCAGACCTAGAAAGGAATGGGCAGTAGACATCATAAAATAAATGATAGACCTGGAGAAGAATGGGCAGTAGACATCTTAAAGGAAATGACCCACAGATCTGACTACCTGGAAAATGTAATGTTTGTCTCAAAAAATACCATATGCAAAAGTTAATTGTTATGAATTAGTTTCATCAAACATGGTAAAGAGCTGATACCTTCCTATACAAAGAGCTTCTCCAAAAAAATAAGCCAATTAGTCATGCTTCAGTGGGAGCAAATGGGCAAAGGACATGAACAACTTACAGAAATAGAAAATAGCTGCTCAATAGACATAATTTTCAAAAACTTCAAACTAACAGTTGAAGATGTGTAATTAGCAAGATATTCTTTTGTGCCCAATGAGAATCCAATTAGCTGAGTGTTGTAGGTAAAATAGTGCCACCTATGGAATGAGGGGACACTGGGCCAAAGGGAGTGCACCCTAATTTTTGCACTGGGAACAGAGCTGCCTGGGATCTGGTAGAGGGGTTTGGGGGGCATTCTTTCCTGAGAACGAGGACTGCACTGGGAGGAGGCAGCTGCATGGGGTTGAAACTCATCTGAGATGTGGATGCGAGAAAGGAAGGACCGGGTCTGGGGATAGGTGGGTGGATGGCCAGCCTGCTGGGGATGTCCCCCAGCTGGAGAACCAAATGACTTCCTGTGGGTCAGGGGCTTTGGGAAGCCTCTCCCTGAATGGGCTGGCCTATGAGCCTGGGCTTGGACTGGGCAGGGAGTGGCTGCAGCATGCCAGTCAGCTGGTGTGGGGACCAAGGGATGGCTGTGCTGTATTGGGCCTGATACCCAGGGCCTCTGAGGGCTGGCCGTGGGGTGCCCCTGAGGGGCTTTGTGCTGGGACACCCACATCTAGACCAATGTGTCCAGGAGCTCCACAGGAGCCCCTCCTGACTGGCTGGTGAGAAGAGACAGCAGTTTTGGAGATATGATGACAGCAGACAGGATGTGGTCAGTGGGAGGAGCAGAGAACAAGCCTTTTAGGCCTTTGACGCAGGTCAGGGAGAGGTGGCCATGGTGTGCTGGAGGTGGGGCAGGTATCCTTGGTGGGAACACAGATCCTGAGGAGCAGGGTGGGAGGGACCCCTACACAGAGTCAGGTCCAGGTGATGTTGCCATTCCAGGGCTGTAGAGCAAGTGAGCAGGACTGGGAGAGGCAATGGGCAGCAGGTGTGACTAGTAGAGCTTGGTGGCATCTTCTGGGAGGAGGGAGCAGTAGTTTACATGGCTTTACATGGCATGGGGTGGGGGAGTGGACCGGTGGCCAGGTGGGAGTGGAAAGGGTTGGCTCTAGGCTATGTGGAAATGAAGAAGTCACTGGGCTCTGCCCTGAGCTGAAGAAAGATCTATTAGTATCTCTGGTTTTAAGCATATGAGCTATTCAATGGGAGGGTCCTCCCCAACAAACTCCCAGGAAGAGGAGATAAAGGGGGCCACTCTGGAAAGGGAGCACTGGTCCCTGGGGAGAATGGCCATACGGGGCTGCCTGGGTGAGGAAGGCCACCCAGACAGGTCCAGCAGAGGAATTTCCCAGGATGCAGACATGGTGGGCCAGGATGGGCTCTGATGGCTCATGAGGCAGATGCAGCAAGACAGTCAGGTGGACCCTGCAGGAACTCCTACAGTGGCCCCAGCTGCTTTGGGCCCTTTCCCTTCCCTTCGGCCACCCCTGCTCCCTGCAGCCCTGGCAGTTAGCAGTTGCCTTGAATAAGCCTTATCTACTTCCTCCTGGCCTGGGTGAGTATCATTAGTCCTGTAAGGGCCCCCCTCCAGCTCCCCCAACTCCCCAGTCTCTGAGCATGGGGTCTCCTGCTTCCTCTACCAAGGGGCCCAGAGCTGCAAATGTACCCTACTTGCCTCTATTCATAGTGGGGTTTCAAGAGCACCTGATGGTTCTTTCCCTGGAGGGCATGGGGTAGCCCAGAGTGTAGCTGGCTGCACAGCCCTCAACCTGTCCAAGCTCCGACCAGACCTTCATCAGGGCAGGTGGCAGATTCCTTAGGATCTGGATCACATCACTAGGCTCTGATAGCCTCTTGCTTGAGTCAGTATCTGCTGGAAGAAGAAAGCAGACACATTTGTGTGACCTCTCTGCTGTCGGCATCCAGGCAGCTTGAGTGAGACAAAGCCCCTAGCCTGTGAGCTGGATCACACCTCTAGAAGTCATGGTGCACATCAGCCATGTCACTATGAGTGCAAGTCACAGAGGGATGGCTCTGCCTGAAGCACTGGCTCTGTGCATGTATATGTTCATGTGAAAGTGCTATGAACACATGTGTGTTCATGTTTACTTTCATGTGTGTGCATGTGAGCATTGCATGAGCATGGGTATGTTATAAAACTGCATGTTTATGTGTCCATGTTTGTATATGTGCTTACATGTGTGCACAAGTGTGGGTGTGTTCATATGAGAGTATATGTTCACACACATGTACCTATGTATATGCTCTCATATTTGTTTGCATGTCAGTTTCACCCATTGGGCTTTGAGCCAAGATCTGGTTCATCTTTTTATCCTCAGCCATGCGTGGGTGGCACACAGTGAACCTGAACGTGACCCACACGCATTTATGCCTCTTGCTCCAAGACACAAAATTGGCTGTTGCCAACACTGGCTGCATTTTTTTTTCCCCCTCAATGTCTTCAGAAACAAATACATTTTTTAAAAATAACTTTTTACTTTTGGAGTCATTTTAGATTTACAGAAAAGTTGCAAAGGTAATATAGACTCTAGTACCCCTCATCCACCTTCTCCTATCATAACCATCTTACATTACCAGACACATTTGTACCCTAAGAAATTGATACTTACTGCTGTTAATCAACCTGATGTTATCCAGATGTCACCAGTTCTTCCATCTGTGCCCTCCCACTGGTCAAGGACCGCATCCAGGGAACCCTGTTGTGTTTAGTCATCATGTCTCCTCCAGTCTGGGATGCCTCCTCTGTCTCTCCTTGTTTCTCATGACCATGGCAGTTTTGGGAGGACTTCACAGGTGACTGGGATCGTAGGTTCTAGAAACAAACGCACTCTGAGAAGTTCTCTTTAGCGAATTTTGGTGAGGAGGTTCTCCCAGACTTCATCCTCCTTGTTAGGGTTTTAGAGACCCTGTTGTTTTTGAGGTCCCTGAGTTTCAGGGCAGGTTTGTTCTTGCTTATCCCACCCATACTTCTTGCTGCCTTTGCTGTATTAGGGGGATGTAACCTGTGGGGCTGAGTCTTCATCTGCTTGAGGGAGCTGCCTAGGGGTGTTTTATCCAAGAGAAGAGGCCAGGAAGGATATGGGTCAGAAAGGACTTAGGTGAGACATGGCTGTGGCCATTGGACTTGTGGATTGAGAGGCTGACTTTAGGTGGGGAGGATTTGGGGCTGGAATTGAGCAAGCTCCATGAGAAAGGTTTGATCTTAGGCAGGGGGTAGGGAGAATCTGGTGCTGTCACTCTGCAAGAGCCATAATCCTTGGGTCAGAGGTCAGTCACATTTAAGGACAGGCAGAAGTTCCCACACTTTGGCTTTTTGAGATACAAAGGCAAGGGATACTGGCCTCAGGTATGAGGCTGTCTATCGTGGGTGGGTGGCAGCATCCCCTATCACTACCCACCACCACTCTGACTGTGCCAACCCCTCCCTTCCAGCTCCAGGACGCACGCCCCGAGCCTGGGAGGCATGCTGAGGCCAGGCTGCCGGCAGGATGAGTATAAACGAGGTGGGCAGCTCCAGCTGCCGAAGGCAGGCGGCCTACCACCTGCACATCTACCCGCAGCTGGCCACCAGCGAGAGCCAGGCCTCATGCTGTGTGACAGCCACCAAGGACACCACAACGTCCGACGTTATCCAGGATGCCATCACCAGCCTGCAGCTGGATGGCACCAAGCGCTATGTACTGGTGGAGGTCAAGGAGACAGGTGGAGAGGAGTGGGTGCTGGACGCCAACGACTCACCTGTGCACCGCGTGCTGCTGTGGCCACGACGGGCGCAGGATGAGCATCCTCAAGAGGATGGTTACTACTTCCTGCTGCAGGAGCGTGATGCAGACGGGGCCATCAAGTATGTGCACATGCAGCTGGTATCCCAGGCTACAGCCACCCGGCGCCTGGTGGAACGCGGCCTCCTGCCCCGGCAGCAGGCAGACTTTGATGACCTGTGCAATCTCCCTGAGCTGACTGAGGCCAACCTCCTGAAGAACCTCAAGCACCGCTTCCTGCAACAGAAGATCTACACGTACGCAGGAAGCATCCTCGTGGCCGTCAACCCCTTCAAATTTCTCCCCATCTACAACCCCAAGTACGTGAAGATGTACGAGAACCAGCAGCTGGGCAAGCTGGAGCCACACGTGTTTGCACTGGCTGACGTGGCCTACTATGCCATGCTCCGGAAACGTGTCAACCAGTGCATCGTGATTTCAGGAGAGAGCGGCTCGGGCAAGACGCAGACCACCAACTTTCTGATCCATTGCCTCACCGCACTGAGCCAGAAGGGCTATGCCAGTGGCGTCGAGAGGACCATCCTGGGTGCTGGCCCTGTGCTGGAGGTGAGTGGAGAAGTTGGCAGGAGGGACCCTCTTCCTTACCATATGTGTTTTATTATCATGTCTGTCATGAAGACAATTTATTATACTCACAGTTCCCTAGAAACAGGAGGCTCTACATCCCGCGTAGGGCCTTATGGGGAAGCACCAGAGTCAGTGAGGTTTAGCAGGAGCGAAAGAAAAAACACAGGAAACCTAGTCCCTGTTGTGGTTTTCATGAGAAGAAATGTGTGAGGCAGTTGAGTAGGTTTAGTAATGGCTGGTTTGGCTCTGGGCCATGGGGTACCTAGCTGTCTGGTACCTGGCCCTGAGGTATCAAGGCAGGTGGATGGGAGTCCTGAGAATGAGAGCCTCATAGAGGAGGTGGTGGGAGTGTGGTCTCTGGCTGGGTCGGTTTGCGCATGGACGATGTGCTCACAGGCAGGTCCTTTGCCCTCTGTGGGAATTGGCTAAGCCCAGGGAATTGGCATTCGCTCCAGGATCAGCCAGGCCCCAGATGTCAAAGCATCAGATTATAGAAAACAAAAGGGCCTGATTAATATGTTCTTGCCACCTAGGAGGCGGCAATCTATACTCTAGGTCCCAGAAAGAAAAGGATGGCATTTCCAAACCAGGCAGTTCATGATGGCATGGCTGCAGTGTGGAGAAGCCAGCAAGGCATAGTGCAGGCTATGGGGTCACCTGGTAGCACCATAGAGTCAGCAGGGGAGGAAGTACCCTCTGTCTTCTGTTCAGTGTCCGTCAGCCAAACCCCATGGAAGCCATTAATGTGTTGCCATGGGTGAGCCTCCTGGACACAGGGAAGTGGAAGTGACCACAGTGTTCCTCCTTCTCCGGCTCTTAGGAAAAGAGGCATCCACGTGTCAGAACAGTGTAACCGTCTTTACCTGGTAACGGCTAGGGCAATATGTGGGCCCAAAGGTCTACGCCCCTGAGTTTGGCATCTAAGACTCTGCTTTCTTCCTTTTTCAAATAAGATTTTATAATAATTAAATAATAATACACAAGTAATTTTGATAAATTTAAATAGTTTTATTAACTATAATAATATAAATTATCGTATTTCTTAGAGTAGATTTAGGTTTGTAGCGATATTGAGCAAATAGAACAGAGTTCCCATATATCCTGCTCACCCCCATTCTTCCCCCAGCCATTAGTGCATTTGTTACAAATGATGAGCCAATATGAACTTATTATTAACTGAAGTCCATAGTTTACATTCGGGTTCAAGGTTTACCTTGTGTTGTACATTCTATGAGTTTGGACAAATGTACATATCCACTGTTACAGTATCATACAGAGTAGTTCTCCTGCCCTGTAATCCCCTATGCTCTACCTGTTCATCCCTCCCTCCCCCTAACTTCTAGCAACCACTGATCTTTTCACTGTCTTTGTAGTTTTACCTTTTCCAGAATATCATATAGATGGAATCATATAGTCTGTAGCCTTTCAGATTGGGTTCTTTCACTCAGAGATATGCATGTAAGTTTCCTCCATGTCTTTTTGTGGCTTGAGACTTCATTTGCATAGTAACACCCCATTATCTGGATGTGCCACAGTCTGTCTGTCCATAGGACTTCAGACCCCCTTTCTGCAGAGTTGGGAGTATGGAGGTCTCACCAGTCTTGGAGTGTTGACCTCCAGATTCTGCTGATCTCCCTATGCCGAGGGCCTAATGTAGCCGCCTCAGAGGGCTGCTGTGCAAATTCACTGAAATCACATCTAGGCTGCGCCTCCTGAATACATTTCAGTTCCTCTTCCTCCCTGATGATCTCTGAGATCATCAGCAAGAAATTCATTGGGGCTACCCAGCCTGGCCCTGTACTGACATAGGTAGCCTATTTCTGTCTTCTCTTATAAGATTAATTGTCATTTTTTGTGCAAATATTATTACTGAATAACCCAGCCACAGAATGGACATTTTTTCTCTTTAATGCTGTGTACCGTGCATGCATTCCCTGTTCTATTCTGACTATCTATTCATTCTGCAAATATTCCGTGTACACATTTGCTGTGTGACAGGCACCATTCTAGGCACTGGGCTATGTGGTGGCCTAAATAGACACAAAGGCCTGCCAACACAGAGCTGTCACCCCAGGGATGAGGAAGCAGGCAGAGATATAAACAATGGACCTCGTAATAAGAACAGCCAGCAGGTCTGATGAAGAGGGGTTTAGGGGGCAGGAGGTAAGAAGATGATGCTGAGATGGGCCTGGGAGAGGTGGGGTGAGCTGTGGAGTGTCTGGAGGAGGGCACAGCCAGTGCAAAGGCCAGGAAGCTGGACCATAGCTGGTGTTGGAAGAAAGGCAAGGGCCCCAGAGGATACAAGAAGGAGCTGGAGTGGAGTGAGCAAGCAGAGTGGAAGGCGGTGGGGATAGAGAGGTGACAGTCAGATCATTCGTGGTCTTTTGGGCCACAGGGAGGGCCTTGTGACTGGGAAGCTAAAAAGGATATTCCAGGTTTGATTTGGCTTCATCTCAGCTCTGAAACAGCTGCTTATAAAGCCACTGATGGCCCCACTGTCTTCTCAACAAGGGCCAAGGGCCACGACAGGTGCTGTAGACCTATGCATTGGTGCCTGGCACTGCAGTCCCAGGTTATATGGTACAGACTGTCAATGATGTCAGAAATTAAGAACATGAACCAGAGGGCAGACTCAGTGTTTACCAAGTGGTCATTCACCCCTCAGAACCAAGTAGGCAGGTGGGTATGCCTGTACTTGGTGAGGATGCCAAGCCCAAAATCTCAGCAAGACACAGCAAGGAGGCAAGAGTGACTCCATGGTGTCAATTCCTTTTCTAGCTAGGGACCATCCAAGGTACCTGGATGAGGTTCTTGTGGCTGCCATATTCAAATACTACAGACTGGGGAGCTTCAAACAACAGTTTACAGTTGTCCCTTGGTATCCATGGAAGATTGGTTTTAGTCCCCCCTCAGATACCAAAATTCCCAGATGCTCACGCCCCTTACGTGAAATGGTGTAGTAATTGCAGATAACCTATATCTGCACATAGGCTGCAGCCAGGTATGCCTACACATCACTTATTCACGTAGATTCAGCAAAGTGCTCAGTATGTGGCAAATTCAAGCTTTGCTTTTTGGAACTTTCTGGGATTTTTTTCTTAATATTTTCGATCCTTGGTTGGTTGAATCCCAGGTAGAAACCCCATGGATTTGGAGGGCCTACTATATATACTTTCTCACAGCTCTGAAGGCCAGGTGTTGGCAGGGCCAGTTTCTTACTGGAGTCTCTAGGGGAGGAACCTTCTTGTCTCTTCCAGCTTCTGGGGGCTCCAGGCATTCCTTTGTGGCTATATCACCCCAACCTCTGTCTCTGTCGTCACATGGCCTTCTCTTATAAAGACACCAGTCATCGGATTTAGGGCCCACCCTAATGTAGAATGACCTCATCTAAACTAATTACGTCAGCAATGACCCTATTTCCAACTAAGGCCACGTTTACTGGTTTGGAAGGGTTAGAGTGTGGACATTTCTTTTTGGGGACACGAGTCAGCCCACAGCACCCACCGCTGAGTGACAGCTGGTGGAGTCTGATGCTTTCTTTGCTGAGGGCCACCCCAGCTCAGCAGTCATCCTGGAGGCCACAGTGCCTCCCATGGGCCTCCTTGCTCTTCCCCTGAAGTTGCCCCAAGGGATACTGGCACATTCTTAGAGGGCTGTTAGTCACCCTCCATGTGAGTCAGATACCTCTGACTACGCCTGGCTGCCTCCCTTGAGCCTCAGCAAGAGCTGGCAAGACCAAATTTCCCCAGTGGTTAAGATCTGCTGGAGGGCAGTGCACACACTGGCTTCCAAAACCAGCTTGAGCCAAATCCATGTTAGGACCATAAACGTGCTTCCTGGGGCAACGTTTTGGAAAGAGAGTTCTTTTTAGTTTAGAGCTGTGCTTCCCAGTCGAGGCATTGCTGGTGTCTGGGGCCAGGTCACTCTCTGGGTTGGGATTATCCTGGGCACTGCAGGTAGTGAGCGGCAACCAGATGCTAGTAGCACCCCCTCTTCCCAGTATAACAGCCAGAAATATCTTCAGACGTCACCAGGTGTTCCTGGGAGCAGAATCTCCCCTGGGTAAGAACAGCTATCTTAGAGTCACAGCTTGTGATCCCATGAGACCCAGTCATCGTTTTTTTTCAGGTGCTGACCATTTACAAATTGTCCATAAGTAAGTCCCAGCCTTTTTGAGCTAAGCCAAGAGTTACTTCCTAATAATAGTAATAATTCGTTATCAGCCTTCTAGCCCACTTGGGTGTCAGGCTTCAGGTGCCACTGTTTTCATCTGTCATCTCTCTGAATTATTACAACAGCTCTGCTCGTTTTAAAGATGAGGAAACGTAGCCTCAGAGATGCACACTGTTGTGAAAATGTACTGGACCTGTCATCACAAAGCATCACAGACCGGGGCACTTAAAATAACAGGAATTTATTCTCTCACAGTTCAGGGGACCTGAAGTTCAAAATCCAGGAGTGGGCAATGTTGATTCTTTCTGGAGGCTCTGAGGAAGAATGGGTCCCAGGCCTCCCGGCTTCTGGGGACTGCCAGCAACCATTGGCATTCCTTGGCTTGTGGCCACATCACTCCAGCCTCTTCCTCTGTCTCCACGTGACCTTTACCCATCTGTCTTTGTGTCTCTAGTCTTCTTTCTCTTATGAAGACACTGTCATTGGATTTAAGGCTCACCATAAATTCATGATGATCTCACCTCGAGATCCTCACTCTGATTACATCTACACAGACCCTGTGTCCAAATACAGCCCCTTTCACAGGTTTTGGAGATCAGGACTTGGACATGTTTGAGGGAGAGGGTGACACAAGTCAGCCTAGTCTAGTCTGGGTTCCCCACGCCACACTGCAGGCAGCCATGACTAGATCAGGGATGGAAGCCAGCCGAAGCTCAAGCCTGAGTTCATGGTACCTCCCTCCATCTTTATGAAAGATTTCCTCTCACCTCAGCTGAAGATCGGCACCATTAGCAGCATCTGGGACTTTTTCTCAACTCCAAGAAAGGAGAAGTTGCGTTGTTTTGAGGTTTGGTGTCACCAAGTGCTCCCCCCGGACGTGGGTTGCGGCCTCACTGTGCAATGCTGACCAGAAAACAGGAAGGGGCCACTGTGGAAAGCTGGTTCTAATCAGCTGATCCGTCGCCTGCTGCAGTTAACTGCTACTGTCATAGTTTCACCCGATGTCACTTGGCTGTGCTCAGTGTGCTGCAACCTGTCCTCTGAAACACCCTCCCCGCAAAACACCACGTGTGTGGGACTGTTATCTGAATGCAGAAATACTTGAAGGTGCAGACAGCAGGCTCGCCAGGGTGGTGAGTGGTCTGGGGTTCTTCCTAAGCGTTGAGAACTGTCGCTCATCCCAGGTACCCTCAGAGAACCTCACCACTCCAGATGCAGCAGCCCATGCATCTGCCACTGGGCTGGCCACAAACTGTGTGCCCAGGACATGCACCTCTTCCTCAGTCCCAAACGTCAGCGTCAAAGCTGAGGGTGGGAGTCTTAAGGATTATATTCTCTTGATCTTTCCTGAACTGTAACAAATGCCACTGGCGTTTACAGATACACATAGGGTTTTAATTTCGAAAGCAGAAATGAAATGAGGATCCTCACTAGCTGGGCCATTTCTCAAATGGCTAGAGGCTGCTTTGTGCCAGAGTTTGGAGCCTTTATGTAGCTGCCATACCCCAGCCCATGCAGAGAGAGGAGGCTGAAAGATAGTGATACCCTGAGCCATGGACACACCCTTGGTCAGTGACCTGGCACAATAAAATGCAGAGCTTTCTGCTGCCTCCAGTCTGCCTCTGGGAGCCCAGAAGGACTGGGATCTGTGCCAACTTCAATCCTGAACACCAGCTCCTCTAAGGGCCCCCAGACCCAGTCTCACGTGACCACAGACTGCCCTCAGCTCCTCTCCCCTCGGTGGGCCACCAGGTTTGTTCCCATTACCTTCCATCAGCACCAGGCAGGTCACCCAGAACCACATGTCATTATCATCCACTTTAACCTATGCCCTCAGGGACACCTGCCCAGACTATATCCTTCTCTCTCACAGGGCACTGATGGGCCAGCCACTTCCCAGTGTGGGGGGCACACAGGCAAAACCACTTGGCCAGGATGACAGATATAGAAGGTTCTGGAATGAGGGGTGTGCCTTCGCAATTAGAGTTTCTGTTTAAGAGCTTTTCTGAGATATAATTTACCCATTTCAAATGAACAGATCAGTGATTTTAGCACATTCACTATGTTGTGCAACCATAACTTCTATCTAGTTCTAGAACATTTTCATCACCCCTAAAAGAAAACCTCATTAGCAGCCACTCCCCATTTCCCCTCCCCCCAGCTCCTGGCAACCACCAATCTGCTTTTTAGAACTCTCAGAAGTCATCCCCAAGTCCCTGGCCAGTGGTCAAGGCTAGAGGTGGCTTGGGCCATCCTGAAGGCTGAGTGGCTGCCTGGAAGGTCAGTGATAGGAACATTGGGGTCACCCATCATCAAGAGAGGGAGAGCCCAGGGTGGGATCCCAGGAGAATGGACAGTATAGGGAGATACAGTGGTGCAGGGATGAGAGGAGAAGGTTTCATGTGGCCTGGAGGCCCAGGCTACTGAGAGCCCACACAGGAGGCAGGCCCCAGTCGGGCTCCTGCAGGGATGAGGAATAGAATCTCCGGCTACTTCTGTCCCGGTGGGCCTCCCCAACATGTTTGGGGAAGTAATTTGGGAAGCCCTGACAGAGAAGCCCAAAGAAGGATAAGAGCTGAGGCTGGAACTTGGGGCAGGAAAAAGACAGGAACAGACAACTGGCACGAGGGAGTGGAAGATGAATGAGGCCTTGTGTTGACTTTAGACCTCACAGACAAACACACTGGGACAAAGGCCATGCTTCCACGCCACCAACATCTGGGAGCCGGTGGAGTCTTCTCTGGGGTGGGATGCCCTGTGCACTGTAAAATGCTGAGCAACAGCCCTGGCCTCCACTCACCAAGTGCCAGTAGCACCTCCCTCCCCAGTTGTGAGAACCAAAAATGTCCCCAGACATCACCAAGTGTCCCCAGAGGGGCAGAACCACACCAGTTGAGAATAAGTTTCAGGCCAACCCATTTCAGTTTAACAAATGTTCTATGTTCTATGCCTAAATAGTTTTCAGATTTTTTTGGCAACATCTTGCTATTGTTACACATCAACCTGACTGTTCAGCGGACTGTATTCTATGCTGTCTGCATCTCAGGGTGGCTGGCAGGCTGGTGTACTCATTCACTCCCTGGAAGAGGTGGCTGGTGATGTTCTTTCCCGCCCCCACACCCTGACCAGCCACAGCCAAGAGAATGGTCACTGCCCACCCACAACCAGAAATGTCCTAGTGTTTTTGGCATCACTGATGAAGCACACCTGGGCGCAAAGGTTGACTTTTCCATCCAAGTTTGGTCTTCCAGGAGAACTGAGCAACGTCTTGAAATGTTATTTAAGAGCTGCACTCTAATGCCCAAAAGTTCAGTGGCCGATTTGAGCACTCCCAGAGCTGAGAAGTCACATGCTTCCTACAGTTTTTTTGCATACGAATATAATGAAAGTGCTTTTAGTGGTTTTCTGATGCAGTGATTCTCTGTTTCCTCTGGACTGGAATTTCATCACCCTTCCACTCCTGTCTTCCTAAGGTGACTTTCTGAACCTAACACAAGGTGGTTCGAATGCTCTCCTATAAGTGTCTCCCCAACAGGAAAAGAACCAGAGCTGCCATGGTGGTTTTTGCTGCTAGGGAGCACACAAGATTATCCGCCCTGCTTTGGCAAAAGTATGACTCATTTTATTATCACTTTTGGTCTCACCTGAGTACTCTCTTTTGCTTTTTCCTGCATTTTTCATATAATGCTTTATTTATTTTTAATGCCTCTTTTCTTATTTGAGGTTTGATTTTTTTCTACATACCAACAGTTGGCAGATTACGGCCCACTGATTAAATCTGCCAGCACCTGTTTCTATGATTAAAGTTTTATTGGCACACAGCCACGCCTCTTATTTACATGTCACCTTGCCTGTTTTTATAAACTTTTGCCTCAAAGCTACACCCACTCATTTACATATCGTCTGTGGTGGCTTTCAGCTGAGTAGTTGTGTCGTAGATACCTTATAGCCTGCAAAGCTGAAAATATTTATTGTCTGGCCCTTTACAGGAAAAGTTTGCTGAGCTCTCCTAGCTCTGTGTACACATAGAACATTCCAGAACATTCTGCAGTTACTTTCTATATACATTATTCTCACCTTCTGCTCAGCTCTCCCTTCCTAAATGTAAGGAAACCAAATTCTCACCTTCGTTCCAAACTTGTATCACCAACTCAAATCTTTCTGTTTTTATATTTGTGCCACAACCTATAGACACATGTATCCATAAACATCTACCTATAGGGGTCTGCGATCTTGTGATTTATAATAAATATAATTGGGGTTTGGGTCCCATTTCTGGCACAGAGTTCCTAAGACCCTTAGAATTTTTTAAGTCATGATAGTGATAAAGGTATCTTTTGTACCTTAGTTGAGTGACTTGGAAAGCACCGAAGGATAGGGGCTGGTTCCAGATAGAACCAACCCTGTGATTAGAGGGTTGGAACTTGCAGTCCCACCTGCTGACCTCGGGGACTGGAGGTTGACTCAACAGCCAATTTAATCAGTCATACCTATATAATGAAGCCTCCATTTAAAAAAAATCAAAAGGAAAGAGTTTAAGGAACTTCTGTATTGAATGTGTGAAGGTGCTGGGAGGGTGGCAGGTCCAGAGAGAATGTGGAAGCTTTGCGCGACTTCCCTGTACCTTACTCTATGGTGTATTTTCCATCTGGCTGTTCCTGAGTTATATCCTTTTTCAATAAACCAGTAATCTAGTAAGTAAACTGGTTTTCTGAGGTCCTTGAGCTGCTTCAGCAAATTAATAGAACCCAAGGAGGTGGTCATGGGAACCTCCAATTTATAGCCAGTTGGTCAAAAGCACGGGTGACGACCTAGACATGCGATTGGCATCTGAAGGTGAGATGGGAGGCAGTCCTGTGAAACTGAGCCTGTAACCTGTGGGATATGACTCTCTCTTCAGGTAGGTGGTGTCAGAATTGAGTCAAATTGTAGGACACGTAGCTAGTGTCAGAGAATTCTTTGGCATGGGGAAAAATACTCATCAGAATTGGTGTCAAGATCATAGGGTCTTAAAGCAGTCCTGGAGGTCTGGGAAAGAAGAGATGTAGCTGTCCTATAGGATCCCTGCGGGGCAGGCTCCACTTGCAGCCCTGTTTGTGGGGCTTGAGGCTGTGTCCCAAAGGCAGCTGGGAGTGTTTCTACAGCTCTGGCTGAGAGTGGCAGGGGCTATGTGGGGTCCCCTCACAGAAAGCACTCAGAAGCTGTGCAATGGGCCCTAAGTCCACCTGTATCCTGACTGTGGGGCAACACAGTCTGCCAGGGGCATGGCAGGATGAGGACACCAAGCCAGATCCCAGCATTTCCCAGACTCCTTCCCCACCAACCCCTGGATTCTTTATGAGCTCCTGAGAGAGGCAGCATGATCTTGCTGGGTGGGGCTCATGGGGCCAAGCTGGAAGTGCAGACCCAAGGTCATGGCACCCCCAGGGGAAGCTGGCATCTTTGGTGTCAGATGTATGACCAGGAGGATGCTTGGAGCTCATGAAGGTGGGGGAATAATTTAGCTAGAGAAGTAGCATAAGGACATGCTTCTCAAGCTCCAGGATGGAGGTGGTGGTATTCCTAGCCCCAGTCCCTAATACAAATCAGCAGGCACAGGTATTCCTGTCTCACAACAAGGATGCTGCAAGATGCAGAAAACTGGGGGAACAGTTATAGAAGAAGCCACCTGGATCAGAATGAGGGAACAGACAAGGTGAAAAGTGGGACCACACCAGAGTGGGAAAGGGTGCAGAAAGATGAGAGAGTGTGTATGGGGGATGCAGAGAGGATTGGGGTGTTGAGGGGCACCAGGGAAAGGGTGGCCATTTGGAAGGCAGGGCCCACTTCCGCCCCTCTCGTGTCCTACAGAGCTGCAAGGTTGCCTTTCTGACCTGCTGCGTAAAAGCACAGATGCTTTGCAGTGATCTAAGGCTATTTTAGACAAAGAGGGAAGTTATATTTTTGGGAATGTGTCATCTAAGAGGAGTAAAATTATGGGGTGTATTTTAGGCACCTGGAAAGGCCTCTTTGGAATTTGCACAAAGAGATGATTAAAAGGCGAAGCATCACTCAGGCCCGGGACACCCCTGAGATAGCCACTGCCCTTTCCAAATGTTCTGGCTGCTTTGCTGCACCAGGGCTGGGCGGTGGGTGGGGGTGTCTGTCCATCTATCATATCCGCCTCACTGTTTGGGCAGTAACACAGCTCAGCATTGAGCAACCACAGGGTCTGGCAGCCAATTTGTTTCCTAGTGATTATCCAGGATGGAGAGTCACTGGCAGGCTTCCCTCTGAAGCTACTAGTCAGCTGCCTGTCAAGACACCAGTTATTTGGGGTCCCCAGAGGTGGCCTATCTTTGGGAAAGGCCAAGGGGTTGAATCTGAGGTTCGCAGTCACCTGGCCAGCCACTGACCAGCCCTGTGACCCTCAATTGTGGCTGCTGACCGGCTGTTCTGGGTGGACGGGAGCTCGACCCACTTGTCAGTGGTCAGGCCCAGAGCCTTCCATTGGGTAGGCTCTCAGGAAAGACTGAATGGTACCACTCCCTATGGCAGAGTGAGTCATAGCAACTTGTGAGATGTAGAGTCCCATTTAGCCCTTGACCACACAGGGATCTCCAGGACAGTGATCTTAACTGAGTCTAAGGCTCAGTTCTTAGCCAGGGGTGATACTGCCCCCAGGGAACATTGGCACTATCTGGAGACTGGTGTCTAGTGGGCAGAGGCCAGGAATGCTGTTCACCATACTACAGTGCATAAGGCAGTCCCACTCCCCGCCACAAAGAATGACAAGGCTGAGAAACCTGCTCTAATTTAGGCACCTTTAGGACGCACAATTGAAAATTTGGCCTGGGACTCTGGATGGAGTCTGCAGGAAGACCTATAGAGCCCATAACCTGGATAGAGCTGCTCATTGGTGAATATTGGTGAGATTGTGGGGATGAGGGTGAGGTGACAAGGACACATAGCCCCTGAGGGAACATCTCCAGTTCTGCCAAGTACCTGGGTTGGTTCTTGCCCCTCAGGGTGTGACCACGCCCCACCTACCAGAGTTTACCACCTGCAGAACCTCTGCCAGGAGCTGCACCCTGCCAAGAAGTCAGGAGCGGAACCAGGCAGCCCAGGTCAGCTGCCCACCTGCTAAGTAACCTATAGCAAGTCTACATCTCTGCTCTGCCTCCTGATCTCTCCTGCCCCAGGGCCTTTGTATATATTGTACTCTCAGTCTGTGATACCCTTGCCACCAGCATCAAACTAAGTTCTGCCCCAAGGCCTGCTGGGAGAGTCAGAAGAGAGAATGTCCTGTGGCCAGCATGCAGTGTGGTTACTGCCACTTTGTACCCTGAGGCTTTGAGGGGCTATTTGGTTTTCAGGAGTCATTTGGTTCTTATTGCAAGCTAGTCTAGCTCAGCAGCCCTGGGTGTCAACTGCAAAAGAGCAGTGGGTGAGTGAGTGCTGAGATGAGGGGACACCTTGCTGGGAGTTTAGGGTGGCCCTCCTGTGCATGGCTGGGCTTCTATGCCATTCCAGAGCTTCCCCTTAGAAAAGATGCGGGGAGGGGCCTTCAAAGAAGCAAAGACTGGAAGCAGGCCTGTGATGGAAAGCCAAAGAGAGAATTGTATCCACCCCAAAAAGAGGTGGCCTGGGGCACTTTACCCCAATCACTGGGGATGTCTCAAGGCCTTTGGATCCAGTGGTCCTCCTCGGCTCAGGTCAGCACCAGCCTTGGCTCCCCCAGCCCAAGGGAAATAGAGTGACAAGGCAAGTGGGCTTTTGCTCCTACTGCCCCTTTTCAAGGCAGAGTGAATTACCAGCCATAAAAAGGAAAGAAGACACATGCTAGGCATGGATGAACATCGAAAACATTATGCTAAGTGGAAGGAGACAGACACAAAAGGTCACATAGCCTATGATCCCAGAAATGTCCGGAACAGGTAAATCTATGGGGACAGAAAGCAGATTAGTGGTGGCCAGGGGCAGGGACTGAAGAACAGGGAATGACTGCTCATGGGGACAGGGTTTCCTTTTAGGGTGATAAAATGTTCTGGAACTAGATAAGGGATGACAGTTATACAACATACTGAATATACTAAATGCTACCGAATTGTACATTAAAATGGTGAATTTTATATTATGTGAACTTTAGCACAATTAAAACAGAAATACAGAGTGGACTTTATGTGTCTGGAATACTTCCCGTCAGGACACGCCACGTCCAGCTTTAGATTCCTTCCCATAGATCTCGTATCTTGCTGCTATCAGTAGCTAGAGAAGGGAGGGTTATAATAAATGCAAGTTTTAATCAAATTCCATCAGATGTACTATATTAGCAAACAGGAGCCCAACTTTCTTTTAGCTGATTCTGTTGGCTCTGGCCTCTTTGGTGGCCATGGGTACCATCTCTCGGAGCCCAGCTGGAGCCCCTGATCCAGCAGTGGAACATGGGACTGGTTTGGGGTCAAAACTTAAGCCTTGTCCTTAAGGAATAGACCATAGATGGAATTTCTCCAACAAGGGTGACAAGTGTCTTCAAAGCATTTTATCCAGCCCACATGTCTTGAACATCATCACCATTTCCATCCATGGAAGCCCACTTTGGACATTCATTATGCGCACTGATGAAATTTCTGATGTTGAGGAATAAAATTAGCCAGAGTGGGTTGCGGTAGCCACTCCCAAGGTATGCATCCTGGATTAAGCAATTTAAGTTGAAGCCCTCATAGAGTAGCTTAGACCTGGAATCTGCAAACAGTTTTTGTCAAGGCCCACGTAATTAGCATTTCCTGATTTTAATGCCTGCATGGCTCGAGGAACAGAGACTTCACCCAAATCATGTGCTTAAGGCAGATTCTGTGGCTATATCACAAACCCTTCACTTCAATATAAGAATCAACCTTAAGTATTCACAGAACGTTCACAAAATTCATTCCTTACAAGGTCACAGAAAACATCTAGAACTTCCAACATTAAAAACATTGCAAGCAACATTTTTAACATTGTGATAAAACTAGGAATTAATTTTTAAAGTCCCCTCTACATAGAAATTTTTTTTTAAGTAAACTTCTGTTGAACAATTCTTGGATGGAAGGGGCTATACAAACCAAAATTACAGATTTTCTAAAAGTCACTGACAAAAACAATATATTATCAGAATCCTCGAGTTGTATTTAAAACAGTTGTGAGAGGACATTTCATAGCCATAAACACTTTACATTCATAAATATGAACAAATGAAAGTAATTGTATTAGTTTTCCAACTCAAAAACCTGAGAAAAAGAACCAAGTAAACTCCAAAGAGAATGATTTGGGTGTCAGATGGATAAGCCAGGGATCTTGATGCATTCCTCAAATATTTTTGGTGCAATAAGAACCAACCAGGATCTTCTTCCATCAAAGCTTGATCTGTTTTTTATTCCTTCTGTGATCTAGCACGTGGGTTCAACCTAAACCAAAATTTAGGAAAAGATGAGATATAATAACTTGTTTCATACTTGGTTTCTTTTTTTTTTTTTTAAGATTCCCTTGCCCCACCTCCCCAGGCTCACACCGTGACAAGGTTTGTCATGAAACTGGTCCTTGGTGAAAATCTGTCCTTTTCTAAAGGCCTCATCTTTGCCCCAGGAGCCCTTGTTGCATTTCCGTGTTTCTGTTGTGTCTGTGGCTAACGGTAGTGTTCTGGATAAGAGTGACAGAGGCTGTTATGTACTGGGAACATGAGATGGGGTGAGTGTCATATCACTTAGCTCTCTGCACATTCCTGCAGCCCCTCCATCTGTCCAGCCAGCCAGCTAGTGGCTTGCTGTCAAGAGCCTGCTGGGTGCCCGAAGCTTCATGAGCAACTGGAAGTGAACAAAACTGGGCCAAATGCTGGGTGTCAACGAGGCCCTGGAGAGCCTCCACTTGCTCATCTATAAGTCAGGGAGCCGCGAAGTTGTGGGGGACTCTTCCACTTCCTGCCCTGCACCCACAGCCCCACTGAGCCTGCAGCTGCCACCTGCACAGGCTGGTGGGGGTTGAGGGTTCTTGTCTCTGGCTGCCAGCTGCCTCCTTTCACCTCCATCACGCTACTCCTTCTTCCTGTCGTCATCCTTGTCTTCACACAGCATCCTCTCTTCTTGGAATAGGTCACCCCCTCCTAAACCCAGGCTACCTCCATGGTAGTTCTGTGGAAAGCACATCAGCTGTGTTGCTCACTTCCCCACCTCCTCCCCTCTCCGGCTTCCAGGAAGCAGGCTTCTGTGTCTGTCTCTGGCTTCTCAATGTCCCAACTGTGCCCCAGGGGAGACTACTCAGCCTGTGCAACATTCACGCCCTCTCATGCCCTCTCATGTTCACCCATCGTGTGTCTGAGTGTCAGTGTCTTCTCCCAGCCTCTGGCACCTTGGGGAGAAGGGGATATTTAACTGAGAGCCCTGATTCATTGGTGGCACAATTTTCCTGTAAACATCCCTATTGAGGGTCAGTATTTTTAACTCTCCCGGGCCAATCTCCATCATGACAACTCAACTCTGCTGTTTGTCAAAAGCAAACACAGACCGTATGTAAGCAGACATGGCTATGCACCAACAAAGCCTTATTCGTGAACACTGAAAACTGAATTTCGTATCATTTGCACATGCTTTGAAATGTTCTTTTGATATATTTTTTTAAGCATTTAAAAATGTCAATACCATTCTTAGGTCACAGGCTGTACAGAAACATGTGGCTGGCTGTCATTTGCTGACCCCGGTAGAGGTCAGTGTCAAAGTCTGAGCCTGCCTCCACATCAAGAGAGTGTCCACACAGCCATAGCCATTCATGTACAGATCATCTGTGGCTGCTTGATGCTACACCAGAGTTAAGGTGCTGCAACAGAGCCCAAATATTTATCACTTGGCCCTTCACGGAACAAGTTTGACGGCCCCTAATTCACACAGTTGCATTTCATCCTTAACCCTGGAAGGCAAGATTTTTCTCCCTAATTTTACAGGAGAGAAATCTGGAATCAATTAGCCCTAATTAACACAACTGACAGTAGCCTCCATCTGCCTTCCCATGCAGGCCAAGGGTTATTTTCCAGCATTTCCATGCAGGAAAGCCCCAGCTCTGACTTGATGCCTCAGAGCTGTCTGCTCAGCAGACACAGCAGAGCAGATCCTCTGGGCTCCTTGGTCCACTGGCTGGCTGGGTGGGGTCACTACCCATGGAGCTCCTGTGCTCCATGCAGGCCTGGCACAGACATGGGACACCCCTCAGGCCTCTTCTTGCAGGGTCTGACCATTGTCCACGTCCCCAGATGGGCAGCTCCTATAAGTAGGTGTGGGCTGAGTAGTCTTTCATGTAGAAAGGTACAAAGGAATGGAAAACACTTGGGAGAAGAATAACTTGGGTCCCCCCAAGTGGTGGGCTGCTGTGCCAGCACCAGCTTCCAGTCGCTCTTGAGTGTCAAGTTCTCCCCACCCAGCTGGAATGGAAGGCCAGGAAGTGGGGGATGATCTCTCTCAGCCCCATCTTTAGGCTCTGTTGTGGCCTAATTTTTGCCAGTATTCTTTGACCCGTCTCAGCCCGTCCCAGCAACACCAGTTGCTCCTTTGCATCAGTGCCTGTCCCTGATCAAACACAAGAGATCCCAAAGTCCTGCATGGCTCGAGGAACAGAGGCTTCACCCAGAAGTGGCATTGCAGAGGAAGGGGCAGCATCAAGGCCATGTGCGGTAGCAGATAGTCCACCCTGCCCAGACGGTTGTGGATGCTCCCAGGGCAGTGACATCCAATGTCAGCCAAAGTGGATGTGTGGGGCATCGCTGGCAGAGCCCCATGGGAGAAGGGGGTGTTCTTGAGGCTAGAACAATGCCAGGCACACAGCAGCTGTTGTGTTGTTGTCAAATGAATAAATGAATGTGTGAATGAACGAAACCACAAATGAATCACAAACACTTGGAAAGTGAAGTCCCTGGGGCTAGTAGATCAGGAAAACAGAGAAGGCCAACCAAGATGTAGCCACTAGAATGACCTAGAACTTTTCTCCGGGAAAGAATGGCCTCAGGTAAATCTGGGGGTGATAGAGCCATCCCAAGTCTGGCCACTTCAGCCTGGCTGGAAGGATGACTGCCTTGTGCAGCGAGGCTGGAGGACTTCTCTCCAGAAGACCCTAACCTAAGGCTCACCTGTCAGTATAGGAGACAGGTGAGTATGTTTGCCTTTCAAGCTTATTCCACAGGCTTTGGGTTCTGACATGTGAAATCAAAATGCTGTTTGCCTAATGTGATCTATCTCAAAGCTATTTGGTTTTCGTGTGAAATGTGGGAGAGGCTAAGTGTGGTGAACTCAGGGCTTGGGCCTTGGCAGGCAGGCACCCTAAAAAGTCCCAGGCCCACTTGCCTAGCCCTGGGCTCTAAGAATGGGTCTGAAAAAGGAGCCCAGGCTTCAGGAACTGAGAGTCTAACAGGTGGGGTGTGGGCTGAAAGTGGGGTCATTGGGTTCAAACCTACTCTCAGACTTTAGGCAGGTCTGTTGATTTCTGTGCCTCAGTTTCCTCACCTGAAATGGGGGTTGCACATCTGTCTCTTAGAATCATGCAAGCAAAAAGGGAGAGTAGGAAGCCCACCACAGGCCTGGTGTGGGGCTGGTAGACACCATGGTCATTGTATGATGCTGTCATCACCAGTCTTCCTAAAATAGTTACTGTACATTTCAACCAAGAGAAGAACCATCCTATTTACATAGAATATGCACCTTCCTGAAATGTGTAAGTGTAGTGCTCAACCCTGGATGTCTCCAATTTTAAAAACTTCTTTCAATCCCTCAAAAGAATCTCCAAGACAAGGGCAGTTAGACAGCTGGACATCCCCTACCTGGTCCTTAGCATCTTTGAAAGGGTGGGAACTGCCTAATGGGCACACAGCAGTCCCCCATTACCCCCTAGCCCAGGCCTGTTCTGCCCCTGTCTGAGGAAGGTGGATACAGCTTCTTTATTAGTTTTACCTAGAAACCATGACCCAGGGCAAGGTTGAATTTGGGTCATCTCTTTATGTTTTTTTTTCCCCCCCAAAGTATACAACTTATATTAGAAATGTATATTTTATATTATAAGAGGAGAAAAAGTATTTCCGAAAAAGTAGAGGTCTTTCTCTCATAGCATTTAACAGGGTTTTGGGTTTTCTGGCCTGATGGGCAGATGGCATAAACATGTGGCTTCCCCAGCCCAGGGCCAGATTACATCGCATCATTGCTGGCGCCTGGGTCCTGCTTCCTCCCTGCTGTTCACCCCTGGCCCCACATGAACCACCAAGCACGCCAGTCGCCCTCATGCATGGAGGCCATACAAGTGCCCCCATCCAGCCACAGGAGCAGCTACACACACTATAGCTCCCCTCGCAGCAAGCGCCAGCCAGTGTTTCCTCCTCCTCCGATGTATAATAGCACCAACCGGATATTTTTAGATTGGCTTTGAAAAGTCACAGTGTGCTGAGACCGCATTCCAGACACGTGAGGTCACCAGGCCCCGCACTAGTAATCACAGAACCAGAGTGCAAGTGGGCCCCACATCCCTGAGACATTCCCTCTTGTTTCCGGGATGGCAGGCCTGCCTGTTTCCTTAGAAATCGCCATGGAGACTTGTCCCGAGTTCAAAAGGGACCACTGTGGCTCTTTGGGGTGCAAATGTGCATTTCTGGGGTGCCTCTGAGTCAGGCTCCGGACCTGGGTGCTGTGGGGACCCCATCACAGAGAGGCCTGTTGCCCCAGGAGGAAGCCCATTTGGGGCCACTTTGTCATCTGCTCATACTTAGAAAAGGCAGGACTTCATAGGCTCACCCATAAGAGTTCATTTTAGCACAGAGCAAGCCATCCTCGGCTCAAATGCCACCCCACAGGCTCTGGCGAGCATGGTGCGAAGGAAAATGGATTCGCTGTTTCCCAGAGCAGCACCTCAAGGGCTCACAGGCTTTGCCCCAAACAACACACACAGTTCTAAGGCTGAACTTAGGGGAAACTGGAAATTAAATCGGGCAAGACTGTTTTCTTCCCCAGAGGAGCCCTGAGCACCTACAGTGAATGCGAGGGCCCTCAGAACAGAAGTGAGAGTCCAGTGAGGCCCAGACGGCTTGGCCCAGCAAAGACTGTGTACTTGCATCTGTATATAGCAGTGCTGCTCAGCCCGCATGATTTGGCCATCTCTGGGGACATTTTAGGTTGTCCCACGTGTACTGATATCTAGCAGGTAGAGACCACGAACATTGCTCAGCACCCCATACTGTACAGGACAGTCCCACCCCAAAAGATGATACAGCCCAAAGTGTCAGCAGTGCTGAGTTCCGGAGCCCTGTACTGGGTTCCAGAAACACTCAGGAAAGCCGAGTGGACCCAGGCCTTGTCCCCAGCAGCTGGTGCACAGCCAGCGGCCAACAACTCGGTCCGACCCATCGGGACCTGGTGGTGATGAGCCCAGTGTTTAATCAAACCCTCCAAACACTTTTTTAAAACCTGGCAGCTGATGGGTCCCAAGGAGGCATTTGTGAAGAAGAAGAAGGCTCGCCTCCGTGGCCACCATCTGACTTGGGAAAGTGCCTTCTCGGACTGGGTTCCGCCTCTACACAGTCATGTGGAGCCTCCAAAGCACCCTCCTCCCAGTTTGGGGCCAGGTCGCCTCCCAGGGATTCCCATTCATTATCACTCTCCTACTTGGTGACTTGGTGGTTGACTCAGGTTTTTCAGGGAGGTCTGTTCCCCAGGCCTGAATCCCCTGGAGCAATGAAGGAAGAATGCACTCATCCCGTGACCCCACCAGCCATGAGTGTGACCAGCACATGGGCCCTGTCAGGGTCCCAACCTGGTCTCAGGCCCTGATGAATGGAGCCATTCACCAAGGAAGTGTCCTGGGCCTTCCCACAGATGCTTGTTTATGGGGCTTCTGCCTTCAGGCTGTCCCGTCAGGAGCTCTGATCAGTGATTCACCTACATTCACCCATTGCAGAATGAGACCTTCAAGAAAATCCAGCCTCCTCTCCATGTTAGCATATCTTGTTCCTGACTCCCCTGGCAAGCCTGGCCACCTCTCCCCTCAGACCTCCATCAGACCTTGGTGGTGGCCTTGGCACCTCCTCCTTGCTGCCCTTGCCCCCACCCAACCTCCCCACACAGCTCAGCCTCCTCAAACAGCAACATTATCAGCCTGATAGCCTTTTTGCTGCCATCAAACTTTCCTTTGCCCATGTGGCTCTGGAGCATCACTCTCCCCATGTTACCCCTCCCTCAGCCCCGCCACCTCCACCTCAGCCAGCCTCTCTCTCTGAAACAGGGAACCCAACCCCCAGGCACCTTCCTGCCTTGAATTTCCCCAAAGCCCCATCATACCCTCTCCCTGTCTTAATCTCTCAGGGGCAGTGGGTACCACAGGGGAAGGGAGAACCCCAGGAACATAGGTGGGAGGCAGGGGTGTTCTCTTCATAATCTGGTTGGTAGTCACATGGGAGACCCCAGGAGGGACCCCACCAGGCTGCACGCTCCATGCACTACGTATACTTTCCTTTCCATTTTGCAAATGAAGCCCTGAGTCATACCACAGCTTAGGTGAGACCCAAAATCATGCTGAGTGAAAATAGCCAGACACAAAGACCACGTATCGTACACCCCCACTCATGTGAATGTCTAGAACAGGCAAATCCAGAGGTTTCCAGGGGCCAGGGGAGGGGGTGGGGAGTGACTGCTCATGGGGACAGGGCCTCCTTTTGGGGTGTTAGACATGTTCTGGAACTAGCGGTGGTGGTTGCACAACATTGTGAGCTAAACATCACTGAATTGTTCACTTTAAAATGGTTAGTTTTATTCCAATTGTACCCCAGTTAAAAAATAGTAATTTGCTGTGAACTGCTTGTCATCACACACCATTGCAGGACCCCTCCACAGCCCAGCCTGGTTGGTGCCTTTCTGGAAGGAGCCAGATAATAAATACTTTGGGCTTCGAAAGCCAGGCAGTCTCTGTCACAGCTACTCTGCCTTCACAGCACAGAAGCAGCCGTGGAGAATCCATAAATGAACATACCTGGCTATGTGCCAGGAAAACCTCATTTATGGACATAGACGTGAATAGAATTTTTATATGTCAGGAAATATTACTCTTCTTTGAGTAATATTTTTCAAAGCCATTTACAAATGTAAAAACCACTCTTGGCTCATAGGCAGTAAAAAATCATACAGCAGACTAGATTCGGCCCATAGGCTGGAGTGTACTATATGAAAATTATAACTGGGAAACAGTTCTGATGATTGGCATTTTTAACTCCAGACTTAAAACTGGAGCCCTTCCCACAACCTGTTGGAGTGCACCTGGACTGCACAACTTTGTGTTCTTCAGTTGTCACCTGGGCCGCTGAGTGACTTCCACTACATGAGTGTTAATGATGCCCAGAGGGAGCTCTGAGGCTACAGGCTGAGGCCTGTAGAAATTTCATCCTCACCTTCTGAAAACCTATTTTTGTGTTCCTCTCAGGCTTTTGGGAACGCCAAAACAGCCCACAACAACAATTCCAGTCGATTTGGGAAATTCATCCAGGTCAACTACCTGGAGAGCGGCATCGTGAGAGGGTGAGTTGACAGCCACCTGAATTGTGTGCTCCAGCCTTAGTCCAGGATCCTAGGCATCCTTGCAGAAGGGAGCCAGTCCGAGAATAGACATTTGTGAATCGTACAAGGAAGCCAGTGGGAGTTTAAGTCCTGGATGTGAAGGTCAGAGCATCGGGTTGAGGTTGGGAGTATAGGTGGAACAGGCAAGGACAGATCAACCTGTTTCTTGGTCTTGAAGAGGTTCTTAATTTGGCCAGTCTTGGGTACCACAGGCAGAGTTGATGTAGACTCTTTAGGCAGAAGGAGATATGATACTGGATAACAAAGTGAGGCAGTTGTCCAGGGAAGTACTGAAGGGTGGATAGATGGATGAATGGATAAATGGATGGACAGATGGATAATTGGATGGAAGAATGGATGGATGCTTGGATGGGTCAGGGAATCAACGGATGGCGATATGGATGGGTAGATGGGTGAGTGGATAGGTAGTAACTGGATTATGAAGTGGTTGCCAGGTGGAAGTTAAACAAACCAACATTTGTGCCAGAAATGTGAGTTCCTTAGATGTAGGCACAGTCACTGCAACCAAATGTAACAATGAAATTGTGTTTATTTGCACTCAAGGCAATAATTATGCTTATGAAAATATCTGGCAGCTTTGTGCAATAAATAAATGTTATAAGGAATTATCTACTTGTTATAGTTTTTAAGCCATAACATCATTTCAGAATTCAGTTCTGTACGATTTTTTTCTTTAAAAAATGCATATTCTCTGTTGTTTCAATTGGTTAAAAAAATATTAGTTGTAATTTAATACTTTGTAGTATTTTGGGGTAAGCCAATAAAACTATTTCAGAGTAAAAGAAAAAAGAAGATATTTTGGCACAGCCCACTGCCTGGTCACTTGAAGAAATCCTGCCCCCTCCACATCTGGTGTGAGGGTTTTCAGTGGCAGTGGGATTTGTAAAGGTTTTAGATGATGCTCTGAGCAGCAAGGCGAGAAGCCCTATATGTTAGAGTTGAGTAGACCTGAGCAACAGGCTCCTGGAGGCCGAGAGAAGGCACCAACATTTCAGGAAAGGACAGGTCCTCCAGTGTGACAGGGACCAGGGAGTGATTCCAGGCTATCTCGATTCTCTTCTTGTCTGTCTAATGATCATTCCAGTTGACATTTCATGTTCAGAACATGAATAGGAATGTTGTTTCTGTGAATCCTTCAGCCTCTGGCTTCATTCCTTTTTCCTGCTGCCCAGGCTCTGATGGGTAATAGTGTGGGTGAGAGGCCTTCAATAAGTGGTCTCCTCTGGCCCCTCAGTCCTTGGGGGTGCTCGGAAGCTGGTCATTTTCCCCACTGCCCTTCTTCCTCTCCCAGCCACCCAGTGGTCCTTCCTTGAGTGCTACTGGGCCCCAGCTCAACACCTGTATGGGCACCACCACCCAACCACAGGGTGTGCCACCCATAATTAATCAGACACCTGGAGTCACCCACCTGTCCTATGGGCCTTGGCCTCTTCTTCACAAAATTTTATTTAAAATTTTTTCGGGGAGGCTTCGTAGTATAATGGTTAGCATGTCTGCTTTACATGCAGAAGGTCCTGGGTTCACGCCCCAGGTGGAGCCACAGACCATACCCCAGGTACTCCATGCCCCGCATGCGCTAGGGATGCCAGGCCTCGGGTTTGCCAGGCCTGGAGGGCCCTAGGTACACACCACAAGCATGGCGGAAATGCCCCACCTTCAGAGATCTAGTTCTTAAAAAAAAAAAAGGGAGACGGCAACATCGTAGGTCAGGGGTGGAAGGCAGGGAGATTAAAGAGGGAAAAAAAATTTTTTTTTCTCCCAGTGGTCCAGCAGGAGATGCCCAAAGTATTTGACTGGGCAGACTACACCAAAATATACTATCTTTCTAGTTCCAGGGGCTCCCTTGAAGGGAGCAGAGGTGCCAGGAGGCCACCTTGCGTTTTCCTGGGTTCTGAACTGGCTCCGCAGGCTCCAGGCCAGAGCCTTTGCTTCCAGTGGACATTGTTCCCCTCCTCCCCACAACTCTCCTCCGTGTGGTCTCCATTTGGTGTCCTATGGCTGCTGTAAAAAAGCACCATAAACTGGTGATTTAAATCAATAGGAATTTCTTCTCACACAGTCCTGAAGGCCAGAAGTCTGAACTCAAGGTATCAGCAGCGCTACATTCCCTCTAAAGGCTCTAGGGGAGGATCCTTCTGGGCTTCTTCCAGCTTCTTCCAGCTTCTTGCGGTCCCAGGCATCCTTGGCTTGTAGCTGGATCACTCCAATCTCTGCCTCTATCTTCATAGTCTTCCCTTCTGTGTCTCTGTGTTTTTGTCTCTTCTGTCATTTAGGATACTTGTCATTGGATTTAGTGCCTATCTAGGTAATTCAGGATGTTTTCATCTTGAAATCCTTTACTTAATTACATCTGCAGAGACTTTCCAAATAAAATCCTAGTCACAGGTTCCAGATGGATATATCTCCAGGGGGCCACCATTCAACCCAGCACACCAGCAAGTGCTGGCCCTCAGCCAAATGGTCTAGACTGCCTGTCCTACTGTAGGCACCCATCAAGCTCAAAGCCAGTGGCCCTGAGTGGTCAGATCTCATAGACCAGCTTTTGAGAGTATTATCTGTGGCCTTGAATTCAGGAAAGGAAGTATCCCTTTGGTCCATGACCATGGCCTGCCCATACTCTAAAGAGGGAGGCGCACTTCCTGTCCAGAGAATAGCCACAGCCTGCTCATAAGGAGTGGGCCCAGACCTGGTTCTGCTTTTGGGCAGTTGACACTTCTCAGTGCTGTTTCCTGCTGAGGCCAGGGGTCAGGGGCAGTCTAAGCCTTCCCCTAGTTCCCTAATTTGCAAGGCCTCATCATCTTATGGGTTAAAGGGCTCAGTGCCAGAGGATCCCTAGCCCCCTGCTAATCCTCATAGGGCCCTGGGCCTTCTAGACAATCAGGAAAGGAAAGAGAGTGTTATCAGTGAAATGACAGCTCTCGCCTGGTGATGGGTCATTATCCTTTCCCATAAGCCAACACAACCCAGGGAATTGGCCACAAGTTGAAATTCCAACAGGAGTCAGATTCTAGAGCCAGAAACAGTCTCCCTCTCCAGGAAAACAAACTGCTACTAATGAAAATAGTTTCTAGAGAGAGCAGAAATAGAAGAAAACATGGGTGTGAAAGAAGGACGGAAACCCACTTGTGCATGGTGTGTGTCCTAAGGAAGGCTGCAGACAGAAGACTGCCATCCTGAGAGACAGACAGGCACATCCAGCAAGTCTTGGATCAGAGGCCTGGCCCTGCCATCCCTCGGGCACCAGCTGCCTCTGGTGCTCTAAAATAGGACTTGCTCGGATGAGGTTGACCTGCAGTCCCATCCAGCTCCCACACTTGATGACACTGGAGACTTGGAGACCAGCTCCTCCAGCCCCCATGGGTGTGGAGGAAGGCTCATGCCAGGCTCAGGTTCTTGCCAGGCCACCTCCCTCTTGTGGGGTCCCCAGCAGTGTGCAGCCTCTTCAGTTTTAGTACTTTGTCCATTAACAGGAGCCATAGTGCCCACCCCAGAGGGACGAGAGGATTGAAGGTATTAAATCCTATGCAACAGTGACTGGAACATTTGCCATCACTGCTGACAGTGTTGATGGTGTGGCTGCAGAGCTTCCTGCTCCATGCCCCAGCTCCCACACAGCCTTTTGGGGCCATGTCCATCCAGTGTTCATCAACTGATAATGGCTAAACAAAATGTGGTGTGTTGACATATATAAGATATTACTCGGCCATAAAAAGGAATGAAGTTCTGATACATGCTACAATATGGCTCAACCTCAGAATCATCATGCCAAAAGAGAAGGTAGACATACAGAATGATTCTATTTCTTTACAGTTCTAGAAAATCCAAACTAAAGTGGGGGCTGATCAGTGGCTGCTTTGCGGGTGGTGAAGAGGAATGACATAGGGCCCAGGAAAGCTTTTTGGGGTGAGGGATATGTTCATTATCTTGATCATGGTGTTGGGTTCATGGGTGTTTCCATGTGTCACAACTCATCAGATCACATACTTTAAGTTTTTCATGCATCAATTAAACCTAATAAAGCTATTTTTAAAAATTATGTGGATTATGAAAAGATCTGGTTAAAACACATCGTATTGTATACTTTATGTGCAGTTTATCATATATCAGTAATCAATAAAGCTGTGAAAAGAATAGAAAAATGAATCTGTTATCTTATATTTAGATTGTCAATTGGAGAATTGCTAGGGAGATGGTGGGAACAGGGGGAGGTCTTCCCATATCATCAGTGAACACCTGGGTACAATCGCTTCTGGGAGGGAGGTCCCACATGATGCCACCTGGGCTTCTGTGCAGCGGTTCCCCAGAATCTGACCTGAGGAGCAGAAGTGACCAACCCAGTTTCCTTATTTTTATAGATAGTAGTAGTAGTCATAAGGTGAGGCAACATTTAGGGTGATCATATTTGCAGCATTTAGTATGATTGTATTTACAACATTCAGGGTAACTATATGACATTTAGGGCGATTATATGTACATATCTTTATTTACCTGTGTTTAAAGAAGTTCATCCACAGCTGGCTTTACCATAGTAACAAATTACTCTAGTACTATAAGGAAATAATATTAAAATGTAACATTTTATTTCTTCTTTTGCCTTTAATGACAGAGCTGTTGTTGAAAAATACCTGCTTGAAAAGTCTCGCCTGGTCTCTCAGGAGAAGGATGAGAGGTAGGACGAAGTCTCAGCGAGCCACCACTTCTGCCTTCCCTACAGAGGAGAGAGCAGACATCCCGAGATCGGGCACCTCCCCTGGGAGGTGGTGGCACAGCCCTCCGGGGAGCAAGGCCTGCCCTGTGGCCCTGAGCTTTATGCTCACACCTCAGAAGTCACCATTTTGTGTTTATTTTTGTGCCTCCCTAGGGCTTTTACCCTGAGTAGATGCTCAGATTCCTGCCACGTGTATTTATATTAGGGGCATTTCTGATTGATCAGTGAGTGAGACATATGCCAAACCCACCACCCCAACCCCTGAGAAATCTCACTGGAGCAGCTCATGTTTTGGGGTTTTTATTAAGACATAGCAAGAATCAACTTATTGTCTCAAATTTGTATGGATTTGAGGTGCTTTTTCCTCCCTGGTCTCCAAAGCAACCTTGGAAGTGATTTGAAGGGTAGCTGGTGCTTGGCCTTCAAAAATGACTTTTTTCTCCTAATCTTGACCCACAGGAACTACCACGTGTTTTATTACTTGTTACTTGGTGTCAGTGAGGAAGAGCAACAAGAATTTCAACTCAAGCAGCCTGAAGATTATTTCTACCTCAACCAGGTAAATAGCCCCAACCCAGACCACAAATGCCACCTCTGTTCCCCTCAGGCTGTTTATGTGCTCCTGGGAAGTCAGAGGCAGGCAACTTTGGCCACCTCCAGCCCCAAAACCCGCTCCAGGGAGGCCCAGAGGAGGCTGCATAAAGGGGCCCATTCATTCCTGCATCCTGGGCACCGCCCCATCTGTTCCAGCCAAAATCCTTCTCACACACCACCCTCACTGGCCCAGAAATACCCAGAGTGTCACCGACTTTGTTTTCCAGCATAACTTGAAGATTGAAGATGGCGAAGACCTGAAGCATGACTTTGAAAGACTCAAACAGGCCATGGAGATGGTGGGCTTCCTCCCTGCCACCAAGAAGCAGTAAGTGGGCTGGCCAGCCATCCTGTCATCTCCCACACAGTACTCCCAGATCTAATTGGTCACTCTCTGAGATATGACAGACACCCCAGCACTAAGGAGGGCAACCCAGTGACTATAAATACATGGAAAGGGACTCTTATCTTAGTCACTGGGAGATGCTAGTTAAAACCTTAGGGGCTTTTGCCCAACAGCGTTAGGATACTTAGCACTGTGGAACTGTACACTTAAAAATGGTAGAGAAGGTACATTTTATATGATGTGTATTTTGCCACCATTAAATTTTTTTTTTAATTTTTGAAAACCACAGAGGGTACTCTCCATACCTGCCAAACAGACAGTACATCCAGCAGGAACTGGGAGGTTGCAAATCAGGCCACTCACTTTGGAAAACCATTTGGTCCTTTCTACTACAGTTATGTGTATACAACGAAATGCATACATTTGCTCACCCAATGATATGCACACAAATGCACACAGCAGCCTCTTTTATAACAGCCCCAAAGCCTGGAAATCACTTTCAAACACCAGGAGATTAATAAATTAATAAATAAATGTCAATCTGATCCATACAGGAGTCAGCAAACTTTCTGGAGAGGGCCAAATAGTAGATATTTTCAGCTTCATGGGCTGCATGGTCTCTGTTGCATGTTTTTCTTTGCATTTCATTTTGCTTTTTAGTGATACTTTAAAAACAGCCAAAACTTAGTCCAGGGCCATATAAAAACGAGCCTAAGTTTGCTAACTTCCAGACTACTCCACACCCGGCAGTGGTTCTCATGGCAGGGGGTTGGGAGGTTCTGTCCCCAGGGGGACAGAGCCTTGTCTGAGGACATTTTCAGTTGTCACACTGCATGTATGTGGGAGATAGGCTGGGTGGAGGCCAGGGATGCTACTCAACATCACACAGTGCCCAGGGCGCACTCCCCCTCAGCAAAGAATGATCTGACCCCAGATGCCAGCAGTGCTGAGGCTGATATGCTGGTCTGTAGCACTGAGGGTGAACAAACCAAGTCTGTGCTCAGTGACATGCATCGTACCTCCACATCACAGGTGTTCAGTGATAGGCCAGATACAAATCCATGTCTATTTCATAGACATCAAATTCACAGACAGTGTTAGATGTCAGGATAGCAGTTTCTCTGTTGGACTGGGTGGTCCCAGGGCCTAGAATGTTCTGTTGATCTGAGTGAGTGCTAGTTAACAAGGATCTGTACCTTTTGTAACAATTCATCTCTGCACTTGGGAATTGTGGGATTTTGAGTGTGCATGCTATGTCTCCATAAAAAAAAAAAATTTTAAGCATCCACAACAACAAAAGAATAGAGATATCTGTCTACTAAGTCATGTTCCACAGAGAGTCCCCAGCAGAGGGATTCAGCATTTTTCAAACTTCGTGTGTTCTTCCTAGAACTTGGTGGTGTTAGGAATTCAGCCCAGTTGTATGGAAGGTTCCGTCATCACAGTTGAACAAACAGCACCAACTGAGGCTTCTTTTCTCTCCCAGGATTTTTTCTATCCTCTCAGCCATCCTGTACCTGGGCAATGTCACATACAAGAAGAGAGCAACGGGCCGAGATGAAGGCCTGGAGGTTGGGCCTCCCAAGGTGCTGGATACGCTGTCACAGCTCCTAAAGGTAATGCTCCCTGCTCTCAGCTACCATGGGGCATGCCGGGCTGACTCAGGACCTATGACCACGGAGGATCCAGAACTTCCTGCGTTGGTTGTGCTTCTGTAAACCCAGGCCTGCTCTTATTTCCTCCCCACCATCTCCACTGTGTCCCTTCCTCATTTCTGAGGGACTCCTTCCTGGGTAGGGTCACCTCCCACCTCTGTCCCTCATGTAAAAGGCTTTTTAAAACCGTAATTTGGTCAGCAAGGTCATCTTCTCATTGCACCTGCCATCCTTTTGTCCACACTGGTTCTCAACCCCAAGGACAATGTCAGGAGGTGTTTTTGGTTGTCACAACTTGAGAGGTTACTGGTTTCTGGTAGTTGGAGATCAGAGATTCCACTTTACTTTAAATAATACATAGGACGTCCCCTGCCCCCAGCAAAGAATAATCCAGCCCTGAGTGTCAGTAGTGCCAAGGCTGAGAAGCCCTGCCCTCAGTCTGTTTTCAAAGCATGCATTTCATTTGTAGCTCTTTTAAAAGAAGGAGCCCTGGCTTCTGTTGTGTTCAAGAAGATGAGTGAATACACATACCCAGACATCAGGGCAGCTTCCCCCACCCCTACTGTTGACTGCTGCTGGCTTGTGTAGGGGGCTTAGCAGTCAGGGAGGGACAAGCCCCTCACCAGCCCCTTCAAGTAGTCTTGGAACAATTACACATGCAGGTCACCAGGCAGCATGTGGGCCCAAGGACTACAGTGACACCCAGACCTATGCAACCATATACCCAGGGCTGTGAGCCATGGGCACTGAGCAACCCTGTGGGTGTGATCATCCTGAAACACACTGAGCATAGCACACACTCTAAACTGGTTGGCAGCCGTGAGGATGGGCTTTGGGCCCACTTCCTGGCATAGCTGCTGGGGGTCCTTCTGCTTTCCTCTGACTTCAGGCCTTATCTCAATGACACAAGAACCTACTGGACAAGTTCTTCACCACCCACCTTATCTCTTCCTTGACCTTGAAACAGGTAAAGCGAGAAATCTTGGTGGAGGTTCTGACCAAAAGAAAAACAGTGACTGCCAACGACAAGCTCATCCTTCCCTACAGTCTCAGTGAGGTGAGCACTGCCCTGGGCTTGTGCAGGGCACCAGACCCCAAAACACGAGTGTAAAGAGGTCCTTTGGAAACAGAGCAGGTAGTCTTTTTCCTGCCCTGAAAGTGACAGAGAACTCTGGTTCTCACGTGAGCTCAGGCTCAGCACAGACCAGCTGAGACAGCAAATTGCAGTCTAAGAGTCAGAACTTGGGCCACATGTATTCATCTCTGTTCCTGGCTCCTCTGTGGGCATGCTGGTTCTCACCAGAAGAGAACGTGAGACCTGCAACTCACAGGCCAAATCTGGCCTACCACCTGCTTTTGTAAATAAAGTTTTATTGGCATGGAGCCATGCCTGTTTGTTTACACACTTTCTTGCTATAGCACAGAGCTGAATAGTTGCAACAATGACCATCTGGCCCGCAAAGCCAAGAATAGTGAATCTCTGGCCCTTTGCAGGAAAAAATTGTCGATTCCAGAGCTAGAATATAACCTTTACAACCATTATGTGGGTTTCTAAATCTTGATAAGGCGCCTCTCTCTGGCCTTTGCCTTGGTCTGGATGTTTGTGGTGTGTTTTTCTTGTGTTTGATTTCTCAAGAGCAGTCTGCTTGGATGGCAGCAGGAAAGTACCTAGCCACTGAGGGGATTTTTAGCTGTTGGTGGAAGCTACTTGTGTAGCTCAAATGGGCACAATCTGAGCCCCCAGGGGCAAAGGCACCCTGCAATGTTATGTGAACGTTTCTGTAGAACCCCTCAAACCACCACCCACTAGAAGCACCAAGCTAAGTGAAAGATGGCAGGCATGGGGCTGTATCCCTCGCAGCTCCATTTTCATGGTTTCCTGAGAAAGACAAAACCAAAGGGGGTTGGGCAGGGGGGCGGGTTCTAGATCTTGATTGCAGCTGAGTACGTCTGTCACGATTTAGAACTGAGCACATAAAAAGAATTTCTTGTATGTAAATTAAATCTCCATAAGCCTTAAAAAATGGTTAAAGCCAATTACTGCTTTTATGATTTTAACCCCATGGTGCTCCCAGAACAGCAAGGGACCTAGCTTTGAAACTAGCTTGACCTTCTGTCTAGTTTGCCCTCCCTGAGTCTGCATTCTAACCTCATCAGTCCCTAGCTGGCACATGAGAAAGACTTGGCTGAACCACAGGCCCCTGGGTCTAGGCTTCGTGGTTCATGCTTTGGCATGCAAGGGCGTCCAAGCTGACAGGGTGGTGAGCAAAGTGAGAAGGGGCGTGTCAGATGAGTTGGGTATTTAAAGTTACCGCTTCGACTTGCCCTGTGTGCAGACCTCAGGGTTGTGCAGTGGGGCCTGCCTTGCCAAGGTGTGACGCCCCCTCTGTGCCCACAGGCCATCACCGCCCGTGACTCCATGGCCAAGTCTCTATACAGTGCCCTTTTCGACTGGATTGTCCTGCGCATCAACCATGCCCTACTCAATAAGAAAGACATGGAAGAGTCTGTCTCAGTGAGTGTCTTATCCCCTCCTCACCTGTCCCGCTCATCTGTGCCAGGGGAGGCCATGCCCATGATGCCACACAGGTGGATGGTCTGTGATGTTGGGAGCTAAGGTGGCTGCAGCCAGTGTCAGGCGAGTGTCCAGTTCCTCCTAGCCCAGAGAACAAGACAGGATACAATTCTCAGGGCCCAGCATGAAATGAAAACACTCCTTGTTCAAGTATTACATGTTCCAAGGCAGCAACAGCAGAGCGTTCAGCCAAGCACAGGGCCCTTATGACCAAACAGGTGCTTCCATGGGGGGGACCCACCAGTAGCAACTATTTCCTCTGTCTCTCCAGTGCTTGTCCATCGGGGTCCTTGACATCTTTGGGTTTGAGGACTTTGAGAGGAACAGTTTTGAACAGTTCTGCATCAACTATGCCAATGAGCAGCTCCAGTATTACTTCAACCAGCACATTTTCAAACTAGAGCAGGTAAGGAAGTGCCATTGTCACCCATCCAGCCCGACAGAGGATGGGATGAGCTAGAACTGGGATCTCCCTGGGGGCCCGGTTTGTCGGCAAACCTGCTCCAGAATTTTTCTCTGCAAAAAGGGAAAGTCCGGGAAAATCCCACCCAGCCTGAGATAAGGCAGGCTGTCAGGGTTATTTTTGACCTGTCAGGGTTATTTTTGACCACATGTCAATTTTATACCTTCTCTCTGCTCAAATGTGAAAGTTGTTTAATGGAAAAGAAATGGATTTCTTTTCCTTATAAGAATTTCTTTTGGTCAATGATATTGATAATCTATATTATGTGTTTTTTCACTACTAAATACTCAGCAGTCTTTAGCCACATGTCACCCTACATGTTGATGATTCTGATGGGGTAAATCAACTGAAGAGTTATATAAATATTTAGCTGATTTTATTATTACACTTTCTGGCTTTTTGTCCATTGAGTTGTGAGGGAAGAGTAAAATAACAGTGAATCACAAAGATTTGGAAATATAGGGTTAAAGTATGTTAGTAAAGTTATCTTCACCTGTTCCTTTTTACATTTTAAAATGTGGCTATCAGAAAATTTGAAGTTACATAGGTTATTTACATTATATGGCTATTATAAACACTGCAGTTCCAAAGCAGGAACCCAACAGTCAAATCCAGCCCCACTACCTGTTTTTATAAACATAGCTTTATTGGTACATGAACGCGCTCATTTATTTACATATCAAGTTACAGCAGCAGAACTGAGTAATTGTGACAAACACCATCTAGCTCTTAAAGCCCAGCATACTTACAATCTGGCCTTTTAAAGAGAAAGTTTGTTGACTCCTGGGTGACTTTTAAGTACGATTTTAAGCTCCTTGCTCTGATGGATGTTTGAGGATGTACATTCTATTTCATGGTTCTAATTATTAACTTATATAATAATCTTACGTAATTATCAATGCGTTTCTGTTGATATAATATGTACTCTGTTACTTACACGTCTACATGTAAATGTGTACATGCATACATAAATATAACATGTTTATATGTAACATGCTATGTAATTGTTAACACAGCCATGAAATAATGAACTTATTGGATACCCCCACCCAAACTTTGCAGGAGGAGTACCAGAGTGAAGGGATCTCATGGCACAACATTGACTACACAGACAACGTCGGCTGCATCCATCTGATTAGCAAGAAGCCCACTGGCCTCTTCTATCTGCTGGACGAAGAGAGCAAGTGAGTGTCCAGGGCCTGGTGCATCTGCAAACCCGGGCACTTGGTCCATTTCCGTAGCCCTCAGAGCCTTACCCCAGATCCAAACATCCTGAGAACTTCTGAGTTTCTCAGATTCATCTTCAAACTAGAGCAGGACAAATCCTGACCTCACATTTGCAAAGTGCACGTATCATTCACCACAGAAATATTAACACGTGCAATAACTGAACTCTGAAATACACCAGCTTGGGAGTCATTGGGAGAGGATTATGGGACCTGCGTCTGGAATCTGAGCATAGGATTGGTGTACTCTTGCAAAGGGCAGTGCGTGGACTCAAGGACCCAGACACCAGACCCTACCAAGCCTGGCATCCCTTGTCGACGGGAAGTGGTGAAGGCTAGAAGGGATATTTATAAGGTGCCTCATGCTTGGTCACCCAGCTGTAGTCACTGGAATCTCAGTCACTAAATTTCACTTACCAAATTTATTTCCTGCAACTGCTATAATAAATGACCACAAAGGGGACGGTGTAAAACAATAGCAATTTATCCTCTCATTCCAAAGGTCAGAAGTCCAAAATCACTATCAGTGGGCAGAAATCAAGGTGTCAGCAGGGCCATGCTCCCTTCCCAAGTCTCCAGGAGAGAATCCTTCCTGCCTCTTTCTGGTTCTGGTGGCCCCAAGTATCCTTGGTTTGGGTCTACATCACCTGAATCTCTGCCTTTGCAGTCATATCACTGTCTCTTCTTCTGTCTCTGTCTCATCTTCTCTTCTTACAAAGATCCTAGTCATATTGGGTTAGTGCCCACCCTCATGACTTCATTTTAACTTGATTAAACCCATGAAGACTCTATTTCCAAATAAGGTCACATTCATAGCTTCCAGGTAT
The DNA here is from genome assembly GCA_004027375.1 of Macroglossus sobrinus. Classification (NCBI taxonomy): domain Eukaryota; kingdom Metazoa; phylum Chordata; class Mammalia; order Chiroptera; family Pteropodidae; genus Macroglossus; species Macroglossus sobrinus. The sequence continues at coordinate 149,536 of PVKZ01001504.1, read as the reverse complement.
CAGGACATGTCTTTTATTTACACCTGTTTATTGGACCTTTGTGTGCTGCTGAGGCCTCTGTGGGGCTGGGGCAATTAGGCTCACCTCCTACCTCACATCAGGTCCCCATCCAAGATGGGGACGTACTGGTTTATTCATACCAGAATCCAGGTAGAGAACCTTCAGATCAGAGAAGGGGCAGGGCATTAGGAACAGCTAAATTGTCACCCCCAGGAAACCTTCAGAGCTACACCTGGGGGAGGCATATGAGGCAGGGCCTAGCCCAGCAGGGTTGAAACTGTCTTTGTTTAAAATCTGGTCATTTTGGTTTATCATGGATTTTTTATATTTATTTATTTGGATTTTCTAAAATAGTGCATTAAAATGTTATGTATACTGACAGCCATGTGAGCGGGTTGCTTGCTATCCACATTCTTTACCTGACACTAGAAAGATTTGCTTCATAACTCAGCTATAGGACCTCCCCCTTTGCCCCCCACCCTTTAAGCTGTGGGTGTGGGGATTCAGAGGCACGTCGTGTTGCTGTGTTTGCAGCGAGGCTGGGCATAGGTAGGTGTGTCAAAGCTGACTGTAGTATACCCTTCATGGGAGGCAGAAATAGCCAGGTACAATGGGTGCCTCATTCTGCCCCCATGTCCCTCCCTCTAACAGGGAAGCCCAGACAAAACACCATCCAAGACATAGCATCTAGATACACATGGATCCAAGGCCAGAATGTCCTAGGCTTATTCCTGGGAGCTACCCATGATAGGCCTAGGTCCCAGTCTTACTGCTCTGCATTACTGAGCTCACTCCCTTTGCCCTGGGCCCTTCGTACTAGGCGGCAGGTTCCTGGCTCTCAGCTCTACCACCCAGAGCATCCTGAGCACCACCTACCCACCCATCTTGGCAATGGAAGGCCTGCAACCTGCCATACAGAACAGGTGATTGACCTCTGTTCTTGGAGCTAATGATTTTGAATCTTCCCCCTAGCTTCCCCCACGCCACGAGTCAGACCCTGCTGGCCAAGTTCAAACAGCAGCATGAAGACAACAGGTACTTCCTTGGCACCCCCGTCATGGAGCCTGCATTCATCATTCAGCACTTTGCAGGGAAGGTGAAATATCAGATCAAGGTATGTGTCGGTCGTGGGAGGCCTGAAAGGGATCACTTGGGTGACCTGGAGGCCCCTTCCTATTGGCACTTGCTGTGTCCATCCCCTTTATTAGTTGTGCTAGGAGAGCTGCCAGGGTGCTTGGATCCAGCCCCGAGCCCAAATCCCCAACCCCAAGTCTCCAGCTCCACAGGCTGGAGGAACCACTCTCTCTGTTATTGTGATGGGTTTCACCCCACCGCCAACCCTTCCAGTGCTGACACTGAGTGACTGCCCACCTCTGCTCCCACCAGGACTTCCGGGAGAAGAACATGGACTACATGCGGCCGGACATTGTGGCACTCCTGCGGGGCAGTGACAGCTCCTATGTGCGGGAACTCATTGGCATGGACCCAGTGGCCGTGTTCCGCTGGGCCGTGCTCCGGGCTGCCATCCGGGCCATGGCCGTGCTCCGGGAAGCCGGGCGCCTGCGGGCCGAGAGGGCCGAGAAGGCTGCAGGTAGAGGGAAGTCCTGTGTCACCTTCGCGAGAGGGACATTCAGAGTTCATTTTGAAGTGCACCTTTCAGTGACATTTAGCATATTCACAATAGTGTGTAGCCACCACCTCTGCCTAGTTCCAGAGATCTTTCGTCATTCTAAACAGAAACTACCAGGTGTATAATTTAAGTTCATCTCCCTCATAAGGCGGGAAGGTATGTCTCTGTTTTTCTTTGACAGCCTGGGGCCCAGAACAACTAAGTAGCTCCCTAGGGTCCCTGAGCCCCAGACACCAGCTGTGTGGCTCTGTTTTATGAAGGGCGTTGATTAAAAGGAGGACCACAAGGATAGGCTTTTATGAGAAGTAGGAGTAAGTGGTGCTGTTTAGGGCTCAGACACTTCAGTTCCCTGCTTTACCCACATTTGAGTATCAGGCCATGTTTTTAAGATGGGTTCAAGTCAGGATCGCAGCTTCATGAAAAAGACAAAGGCCTTTGAGCTCCCGGTGTCCCCACCCCCCAAATTCATCTTATCTGTGTCCCTAGCAGGTCTGGGCAGCCCTGGCGCCCGAAGTCCCCTGGGAGAGCTGCATAAAGGAGCCAGCACCCCATCGGAAAAGTTGTACCGGTGAGAGAGACCTTGATTTGTCCCAACCAAAGCCAGTAGGCAGCAGTGTTATTTAAAATGATACCAGAAAACCCACACCCTAAGCCCAGGTTGGGGTTGACCTTACAAAGAAGTCACTTTAAACAGAAAGACCCAGAAGCAAACCAAGGCTGCCGCTTTCCTACACCCAGAAAGGCAGTCTTCACTTGGTGTGTCATCTGCTTTAGGAACACTTGGGGCAGCTCAGTTTACAAAGGATCCTTTTAATGGCCGGGTTGTGGCCATTGGTGGATGGGGCCAAGGGGCCACTGGTCCTGCTGAGAGACAGACTTGATTTAAGGGCACTTCCTCTCTCAGTCCAGCCAGCATGTCCCAAGAGAGGATCTGCTAAGATACTTCATTCACAGTCAGAAACACTGACACTTCTTGTTGCACATGAAATGACGTGGGGTGTTTTATGGACTTTTAGCAATTACCAAGGGCGCTTCACATACCCCAGTTTGTACTAAGTGTAAAAGTGAGCTGGCACGTGCTCCCAGGAAGGTAGGGTAAAAAAGGTCACACACTGTTCAGACATCTGCAGCAATGACAAAGCCAGAAGAGGGACCAATTGAGCTAGACGAGACAGGCAAGGTGTATTAGCAGTGCCAAGGCCCTAGGGTAACCAAGTCCCTGACTTTTTTCTCAACGCTCATAAATGCCTTTTGTAAAAAAAAAACTTCAAGAAATGCATAAAAGTGTGTATGTGAAGGTAGAACTAGCAGCTGAGTAAGTGGCTGAATGTCATTTGTCTGAAAGCACGGTGTCTCAATTTCCTGCTTTTAAAAGGTGTGTTTTTATATCAGCTTTTCATCTAAAAGGGACAAGCAGGAGAAAAAATATATATATATTCCCCCACCCATTTGTTTGTGGGGCTTTTGATTTTGATTTTGGGTTTTTTTTTTCCTACAAAGACTGTATGTAAGTTTGGCTCCTGACTGGCAGTCACTGATGTAATGTCATTCTCCCCAGAGCCATGTCCCCGGGCTGTGGGTCCCACCCCAGGAGAGCATTTAGTTTATACAGATTCTCCCTTTCAGCTGCTCAATGCTAGATTTCTCAGTTGACGGCTCTGAGGAGTTCGATATTAACGCTTTTGAGGACATCTTTGCTTTCTATGAAAGCAAGAAGTAAGTAGAGCGAGGGCCTTCGAACCCAAGACCAGGGAGGCACAACAGAGGAGCCAGTGTCCCAAGGCACTCAGCACAGTGTCCAGGGCCAGGAGAGAGGGGTTTAGCAAGTCAAGGGGCTCCGAGTCCTGGCAGGGAGGGGAGCTCTAACCATATTCGGCCAAGTTAGGGCATTAAGGGCAGAAGCCATGGGCCTTGTTCAGAACCCTGGCCGCTGCACTGACCGTTCAGGGTGTGGAAGTGAATGTGACCACCCTGTTGTCTTTGCTCCCCGTGCCTCCCTGGAGGGCGAGGGAGTGGAGGTAAGTGCCCGTCAGGCTCAGGCATGGTGCATGGAACACACAAGGGTCTGCCGGTCAGGATCTTTCCAGGTCAACTGCCCAGAGCTTAAACATGCATTTGAAATAACTGGAATGAGGTATTTAAAACAGAAACAAAGCAAAAACCTTGAACCTCTCATCCTCATCCTGCAGCTAGTCATTGCTACCTCACTTCCCAAAGTTCTGTAAGAGACATTTGTCATGTACATGTCCTTCACAAATACCCATTTTCAGAACATTTGATTTTCACCTCTAAGCCATTCTCATTGTCACACATGGGTGTCAGAGTTTGGGCCTAGAAGGGATGCAGACCTGAACCTGAAACCTGAACCTACAGTCATTGAACAAAACTGAACTGATAAGATTGAACTCTCTGGGGTAAAGCTCTCCCTTGGCTGTCATGTGCACCATAGGGGTTAAGCATCATCCCTGACCTTCACCCACCAGGTGCCAGTAACATCCCCCTCTCTTCTCCCTACTCATGACAGCCAAACAGCATTGCCCTAGTTGAGAACTCCTGTATGAATTTGAATTTATTCCTCCCAAAGCCTTTCTTGAAGCTGACAAGGAGGCTGGCATGTGGCCATAGAATGGAGAGAAACTGATATGCTTCCCACAGAGAGCCCCACTTCTATTTTCAGCAGCCCCTTGATGCTTTTCACAGATTCCAAAGACTCTTCAATATGAGACCTTTTTCAGTGATCTGAGAAACCTCACATTGCAATATCCATTTGGCCTGAAGCGGCACTCTAGAGAAGGAGAAGCCTCCTTGGGATGGGGGCCACTCCTGGCCAAAACTCCCCCCATCTTCTCAGTACAGGAGGGAGAGGCAGTGGATAGCAGGCTCCCCAAGCTGCATGTTTTAGCTCCAGTGGCCTGGGGACAGTCCTAACTGTGCCAGGGACCCCAAGGTGGCAGCCCTCTGCTCTAACTCAGTCTTTTCTCTGTCACTGCACCCCCTCCCCTTCACTCAGCGATTTGCATGATCAAATCATCAAGACCATCAAAGGATTGCCCTGGCAGGGTGAGGACCCCCGTAGGCTTCTCCAGTCCCTCAGTCGACTACAGAAACCCCACACCTTCGGCCTGTGAGTGCCCCCAAGGTTGCGGGTGTCCCCCAAAAGTGCAACGACCGCCTCCCTCACTCCCAGGACCTGTAACCTCCTGAATCGGCTGCTACAAATGCTGTGCTCTCTCTTGTAGTTTGTTTTCACACCAGCTGTCAAGTCAGTGGCTGTCATAAGCCCACCCTAGTGTCTGCGCTGTGGCCCAAATCCCCGCCAGCTCCCCAGTGCCCCGCACAGCTTCACAGGAACATGCCTCCCACAAAGTGTCTAATACTCTACCCTAAAATGTGCAGAGCAAGGCTTGCTTCCTTCCCTCCTTTTGCCGCTGTGAGCTCATAAAGAAGCCATTGGAAGTAAGGCATGTGATTTTTGGCCCTCCTTTGTGTGGAGAGCAGCGTGATGTGGTAGGAAAGGTCCAAAAGCCACATAAACTGGGTTTGGACCCAGACTCCATCTTGCTCACTCACCTCCTGGCTTGAGTGCTCTGAGCATTTGGTCTCCATCTGCAAAGCAGGGGTGATCATTTTTATACCCACAGTGCCAGGCAGACACTCAGGGCTGGCTGAGGGCACAGCTTGTACCCACAAGGGAGCCAGTTTCCAAATTTGTTTTTATTAGGCCTTATTCTACCCCACAGGAATTACGATGAAACCTGACACACATAGAACCTCACAACTGCAAATTCTGCAGATCTGTGGGGCCCTGTCTCCTCAGCTGGTCTTAAAAATGAGCCAAGCTGCAATTTTTTAAAAACTTTTTTCTTTTGTTTCCATAGTGTCTGAGTGTGTAGGGACTGTTCCCCCTTCCTTGGCCAAAAGATCAGCTTTCATTTTTAACTTTGCTCTGGTGAGAGTCCAAACAGCGCTCCTATCTAGGCCTTATTTTGGTTTTTTGCAGGGCAGACCCCTGTCCTGCCACTGGCTCTGTAGGCCTGCTTCAAGTTTGCCAACATGTAGCAAATAGAGCTGGGATACCTGATGGGTGTTGGAAACTCATAGGGTCCCTCAAAGCTCTGTTCAAGGTATCCCCTTCATTTTGTGAGATCCATCACCTCCCCCACAGCTGGCCCTGTGGAGATGCATGTTCTGCCATGTAGATTACCAGCCCATCCCCTCCTGCTCTCTGGACATCTAGGTGGCCCCCAGACCAGATGCCCCTGTAACCCAGGGAAGTCAGTGTGCACAGACTGTAACAGAAGCACCCCACCAGGTCCTTGGAGAGGTGGTGGTGGCTGCCTCGTTGCACTTGTGTTTCTCAACTCTTCTCTCTGCTCCTGCTTCGTCTAACCTGCCAAGTGTGGCTTGCTGAACTAACCCAGATCTAGACCCCATGTTCCTTCTGTTCACGAAACCATTTTTAATATTTTGACAGGAAAAGTAAAGGTACCAAACAAAAGCAGATCATTCCGAAGGTAAACACGCGATGCCATCTAATGCACCTTGTTTTTGCCCATCTTAGAGCTCCTGGCTCAAGTCATTTTCTGGAAAATTGGGGTAGGGAGAGGGGGCTTTTAATTTCTCTGGCTTCCTTCCTTCCTCTCTCTTTTTTCCCTCTTCTCCCCCAAAAAATGTTACCTGTTGAGATGATTTGGAGATATCTTTCTTTGGTTTTCTTAGAACCAGAATTTGTACAAGTGAGGTATAGAGGAGAACTCCTATGATAAGCCTGAGAGGGGGCAGGGGAAGGACTAAGTGAGGAGGTACGCTCAGCCTGGTTGATGGGGAGCCCAGAAGCGTGAACAGCACCACAGAGTTTATGCTGCTCAGAGGCAACATGTGCCCTACCCCACATTAGGGGTCTTTAGCCAGGAGCTACTTGCAGGGGATGCAACTCCTGGGTGTCTAGAGAGAGGTAGTCCTTCAGCTAGGATGGTCCTTCGAGGCAGCCAAGACCATAGCAGCCAGCCATGGGTAATATGCTTTCAGGTATTCTGTCTCATTGTCATGTACAGCATGTGCACAGATTATGAAGTTTGTAGAAGAATAAGAGCAGCCTCTAGTCTGGACAGCAGAGGAGACAGTGAGATTCCCTCATGGCCACACAGGCGCTCCTTGGGCTGTGCAGAGGGAAGGCTATGCTCTATGGCCTTTGTCTTCTGTTATTTGGGCTGCAAAAGAGGCTGTAATCAGCTCTCCTGGAGTTGGTGCCATTCACAAGGCTCAGGCCCACCTACCTCAGCCCTCCAGCAGCACAGTCCTGAGACAGATCCAAGAGCTGCCACCCCCAGGGGCTTTGTCTTAGCTCCAGGATCAATGCAGCCTATTGGTGCCCGTTGGGGCCCCAGGAGGGCAGGCTGGACCCTGTGTGTCTGTCCTAGAATCTGTTGGACTCCAAGTCCCTGAAGCTCATCATCAGCATGACGCTGCACGACCGCACCACCAAGTCATTGCTACACCTGCACAAGAAGAAGAAGCCACCAAGCATCAGCGCCCAGTTCCAGGTAGGTGGCCCAACACTCACGTGGCTCGGCCAAAACAAACATAGGGAGCTGATCATTTCCCCAGGATTCCCAAACCTGGCACTGCTTGACATTTGGAGTCAGATGAATCATTCATTCTCCCAGGTAGGGGCTATCCTGTGCATTGTAGAATGTTGAAAAGCATTGCTGGCCTTCACACACCCATAGCACTCTCTAGTCGTGGCATCCAGAAAATCTCCAGATATTGTGAAATGTGCCTGTGGGGATAGAATGACCCCTGGTTAAGAACCACCAAATTAAAAAATATCCCTAGTCAGCATGTGAATTAATGTAACTACTGAGCTGTGACCTTAGGTCATGTTTCCCTTTTTTCCCCTGCCTGCCAGGAAGCTTGGGGATACTTTTTTTTTTTAAGGGTTCCAGTGGCTGCTGACTCTCACCATTAGGTTCTTTATTATTCCCTTTCCTCAGTAAGAGTCTTCTGTTCCCACCTCAGCGTTTTTTTGTTTTGTTTTGTTTTGTTTTAATTGTAATTACCTCATGTAGGGGCTCACACAAATCCTTTTTGGAAACAGTAGGCCAGAGACCAAAATCAGGGCATCTATGGTCTTTTTTGAGCTGACATGTGTTTTAAATCCCTAGAAGGAGTTTTATCTGGTCTGGCCCTCCACCCCACCCCACCTTCCATGTGAAGCAAAGATGAGATCTGAGCAGCCCTGGGAAGATGGTGGCCCGTAGCCACAGGGACTCCCTGGGTTAGCACAGCCTCCAATCAGAATGTCCCTCTGTCCCCTCCTATGTCCCACATCAGCAGTCTCCCTGGTGGTGCAGGTAGTTTGACCTGGACCCCTCACACTGTGAGGCATGCCTCGGGAGGTCCCAGAAGAACACTTTCTTTCTCTTTCCCCAGACATCCCTTAACAAGCTCCTGGAGGCACTAGGGAAGGCAGAGCCCTTCTTCATCCGCTGCATTCGCTCCAACGCTGAGAAGGTGAGGGGCTCCCGCATCCCGAGGAGGTGAAGGCCAAGGTCAGGTGGTCACAGAGTTGCTGGGGTTGGCGCAAGTCCTCAAAGAACTGAGTGTTCACAAGTGTTCGGTGTGCCATGGCTGGCAGGGGGAAAGGGGTCAGCAGGAGGCAACAAGGGCAGCCACGAGTGAGGACATCCTCTGGAACATGGAGGGGCCCCAGAGAAGATTTGCTTGAGTAGGGACAGGTCAGGGTTGCTCTTTAAATACAACCCAAAAACAGGCAGTATAGAATGTACCAGAAGGGAGAGATTGAGGTTGTACAGCAGGAGCACAGAACCCAGTGTTTATCCAGAAGTTTCTGGAAAGACAGCACTGAAGGACCCCTACAGCAGGCTCAGCCCTAGCTGCTCTGCTTCTTTCACCCCAGTGATCCACTGGGACTTTACTGGGGGCCATATGGAATCTGGGCTTCCTCTCTAGTGCAAGTGACACCTGGGCAGGGGACCCAGGTGGCTCTGTTTTCCCAGCCCCTTTATCTCTACTCTGTTACCCTGGCTCGCGCTGCTCCTAGGACGCTCTGCTGATGACCAGTCTGCCTTCTCCTGGCAAGTTCCACAGCTTCTGCCCACTCAGCAAGGACCCTAAGTCTTGCCCTCTTCTTTCCCTTCCCACCTTCCCACTTCCCCCGGTATTGTCTCAGAGAAGGTCTCTAGCCCACATTCCTTTGGCAGCAGAATCTGGCTCCTCTTCTTCCACTAGAGAGCTCTCCACTTTGGGCAACTGGAAACACTCCATCAGCACCTGCTCTGGGCAGGGGCTGTGCCAGCAGGTGTTTTTTGCCATGGGGTTGGGGGGGCGTCATGTGTGTTATAGGGTGTTGAGCAGCATCCCTGACCTCAAGAGCCCACCAGATACCAGAAACACCTGCTGCCAGTCATGACAACACCCCCATGCCATTCCTTCTCCTCTGTTCACTTAAAATAACACCCACCAGCATGGAGGCCAGGCCCCTGAGCTCCAGGCTTGGAGCCCCCTGAACCAGAATCATTCCCAGCCCTTCTTCCCCATCACTCCTACAGCAGGTATCTCCCTACCTCCCTGTCAGTCCCTCAGCCTCCCCTTCCTTCTCTGGGCCTTCACTCATTTTTTCCCACCTTCCTCAGCACTCAGCCCAGGGTCCCCTTTCCTGTGATACCTCTGACTGGCCCCAGTAGGATTCACCCCCTTTACATATCCATGTGGTCCCACACCTAGACTGTCTCTCCATCATATCCCTAGTACTTACCTTGACATCTGACAGTACGAGTGGGACCTTAAGAAAGAACTCTTTGTAGCACATCATCTTGGATTAGGGTAAGAAGTAGCATGTCTCCTGGACAATAGGGATTAGATCAGATGCCAGGCTTTCTAGAAAAGATGAGTGCCCTGAGCATTGCTGCTGACTGGTTTTGTCTCCTTATTCCAAAAATAACATCTAGAGCAAGGAAAGGTGGATCCTCAGGTGCACACAGCTCTGTGCCTAAGACAGTCCCAGAGATGCCAGGGCCCACATGTGTGCCCAGACCATGTCCATTTCTAGAATCCTGTGAGACCTTGTTTCACAATTCCCCATCTCCAGCCACCTGGACACTTGGGCACCTGCCCTGATCAATCACATGCCATTTCAGAGAGAGCTGTGCTTTGATGAGGAGCTGGTGCTGCAGCAGCTGCGCTACACGGGTATGCTGGAGACCGTGCGGATCCGGAGATCAGGTTACAGTGCCAAGTACACGTTCCAGGTAGGCTGAACATGTGTGGCTGCCCGTGACACAACTGAGGGCCAGCCACCTCCCTCTTCCAGAGAGAGCATGGCTCTGGAAGATAAACCTAGCAGGTTACTTTATGCCAAGGCTTCTCTGCCCGGCACCTCTAGCATTTGTACCAGATCATTCTCTGTCAGAGACGGGGCAAGTTTCCTCACAAGAGGTAGCTGGACCCAAGCCAAGCCTTGAAGGATACAGAGGTGTGGAACCAAGTCAGGATGAGGGATTTGCCCTGCACAGCTCTGCTCTTTATTGAGCACCTTCTGTGATAGATACTTTTATACCCCACTCTTTTATTCCACCAACCAGCAGCAAGGAGGTCCTGGTTTCTATTTTCCCAGTATGGAACTGAGACCCAGGGAGGTGACGACCTCAGCAATGGCTCCCCGGACATTCTCAAAGCACAAGGGATCATTAGTAACCTCACATTGTTGAAGACTAAATTGCTAGAGCAGTTTCTTAGTCTCAGTACCATTGACACATGGGGCTGCGTCATTCTCTGGCACCAGCTGTTTGGTGCTTAATTGGGCACTGGCCCCAAAACAAGAGGTGGGAACACCTGGTCTCTGTTCAAGCTTACCCTTATGGCCTTGGGGACTTGGCTTCATCATGGTATGTCTCTCTTATCCACAGAATGGTAATATCGTCTTTCTCACTCTATATAAATGGGAAAGGCAAAAATTATAGAAAAGGGAGAAAATACTGATGTGTTTTACCAATGCAATGCATGGCTCTTAAAATTTGACATACTTGTTGACTTAAACAACACATATCTCCAGCTCTGGTCCATCACACTAGCGAACTATAGACTATGAGCCCCTCCAAGGGTGGCCCCATCTCCCAGGCATTGCCCCCCAACAGTGCCTGCGCCCCACTGGCCCACAATAGCCACTCACCAACTGACTGAAATATCCAGTGCTCTGTATCTGCGACCATCTTTCTTAAGTTTTAGACTTTTCAGAATGTCCAAGATTTTAGTGTCTGATCACGTCAGACCAAGTTTCAGCTTCAGAAACTCAACTGCCATAGTCCCGTCTCCTTGTCAGTGATGGGAACATTCACTTGGATTCTCTTTTCTCTGCCAAAATCACCCAGGATTTCACAGAGCAGTTCCAGGTGCTACTGCCCAAGAACACCCAGCCCTGCAGGGAGGTCATCTCTGCCCTGCTGGAGAAGATGAACGTAGACAAGAGGAGCTACCAGATTGGGAAGACCAAGGTCAGCGTTCCCGCCACTCTGGGTGGCTGCAAACCTGTATCCTTCCTTCCGTCACACACAGTCCTCCCATGGCCCAAGGCCCTGCGTCACATGCTGAAAAATAAGAGGCTCTGCTAAGGAAGTACATTTGTTGGGGCCCAGCATGTCATTTCTCCCTGGAAGGCAGAAATATGTACCTTTGGGGTTGGGCTCAGGCCTCAGGCCTATTTCTCATTTTCTCACACACAGGCAATAGATAGCGACACCATTCTACAGGGCGTTCAGGAGCCGTCAGTAACCACTGTGGTGTCTAGCAGGTTTCCTCCACTCATCTTCCCTCCAGAAATATCTCCTACCTCTGGGGGTGTGTCAGTTGCTTCTTGTCCAACAAGTGCCGAGGTCAGCTGTCTTATGGCTTCACCTATGTGAAAAACCCCATCATGGCTCCCTAACACATTAGGGTTACCATGTGACCCAGCAATTCTACTCCTAGTATTGACCCAAAGTACTAAAAACAGGTGTTCAAACAAATCCTTGTACACGCATGTTCATAGCATCACTAGCCACAATAGCCAAAAGGTAGACACAACTCAAGTGTCCATAAGCTGTTGAATAGATGAACAAAATGTGGTACATCCACACAGTGAAATATTGCTCAGCCCTGATTCATGCTACAGCATAGATGAACCTTGAAAACATTACACTGAGTGAAAGAAACCAGACACAAAAGGCCATATAGCATGCAATTCTATTTAGCTGAAATATCTAGAATAAGCAAATTCATAGGGATAGCAGATTAGCAGTTGCCAGGAGCTGGTGGTGGACGAATGGGGAATGATTGCTCATGGAGACAGGAACTCCTTTTGGGGTGATCATCTGGAACCAGATAGAGGTGGTGGTTGCATTTAGAACATTGTGAATGTTCTAAATACCACCAAATTGTCCACTTTAAATGGTCAATTTCACATTATGTGATTTGCATCTCAGTACATGTCAAAAAACACTCCCTTTAGGTCAGTCAGCACACCAGCTTGATCGCACTCATTCCCAGGGTGGCTGTGCAGACCTCCTGGACCCAAGGGTTCTGGGGGCCTCGCTGATCCCTCCTGTGCTTGTGCCCGCCAGGTTTTCCTGAAGGAGACAGAGCGACAAGCACTGCAAGAGACGCTACACCGGGAGGTTGTACGGAAGATCCTGCTCCTGCAGAGCTGGTTTCGGATGGTGCTGGAACGCCGGCACTTCTTGCAGATGAGGCGGGCAGCAGCCACCATTCAGGTACTGTGTGGGCTGATGAGTTGGGGTATAGGGGTGGCTCACGCGTGGCCTCTGAATGCCTTTTCTGCTCTGCTGTCAGGCTTGCTGGAGATCCTACCGTGTCAGGCAGGCTCTGGAGAGGACACAGGCGGCTGTGTACCTCCAGGCCACATGGAGAGGCTACAGGCAGCGGGCAGCCTACCGACGCCAGAGACAAATCATCATCCACCTGCAGAGCCTCTGCCGGGGACACCTGCAGCGCAAGAGGTGAAAAGAACAGGGTCCTACCCCATAGAATGTTCCAGAAGCCAGCAAGTTCACTCACCTAAAAGCTGCCTGAGATATGGGCAGAACTGTCAGAACATTATTCTGGACACAAAGAGGCTGGGAAAGGGCTGGCAGAAATCTAGCCACCTGGGTACATAGGTCCCAGAGAGACGCCCCAGGGCTGGTGAGCAGTGCTTATGGTGAAGCCTTAGGTCACCATCAGTCACTGTTGGTCCGCATCAAGGACCCCTGCACCTGCCTACCCCAGGCCAGTCAGTAGAGTACCTGGATTTAGAAGGAATGGATTCAGGCCACTCTGGGCCGGCCCACAGGGCTCCCCTTCCACCACACTAACATGGAGCTTAGGCATCTGCCAGGTCAGGGATCCCGAAGGAATTCAGGAGTCCCTTAACAGATTTCTCCCATAATAGAACTAATGAATGTACCCCTGAACTAGCCAAGCAGACCCAAGGCAGAGGTGGCCATGAGAATGGGCCACCCCTCTGTATTCCCCTTTCCTGGCTGAGGAGGTCTCACCTTTCTAGAAGCATCTCTGAGGGCCAGAGATGGCACCTGCACCCCCCACCCCAGCCCACGAGCAGCATGGGGATCCCACCAGAGTATCCCGTTCAGAGGCCTCCAACACCCTGGGTGGATTCTGGGATCTGTAGGGACATTTGTTTCTGAACCCACCCCATCTTATCTCTTTACACAGCTTCTGCCAGATGGTTGCAGAGAAGCAGAAGGTGGAAGAGAAGGCAAGGGAAGTCCAGCAAGCCATGAGGGAAGAAACTGCCTCAGGTGGGCTGTGCCCAGAACCGTCAGAGGATAGCAAGCATTCAGCACTGGAACCCAAGGTGTGGCTGAGCCATGAGCCCCCAGCAGAGAGCTCCCACCCCAAGGAGGAGAGTCCCACCCCTGAGAAGTTTCTCCCACCCCAGAAAAATGCCACCGAAAGTCATGAGAAAGTGTCTAGCAGCCGGGAGAAGCGTGAGTCTCGGAGGCAGAGGGGGCTGGAGCACGTGGAACTCCAGAACAAACACATGCAGTCATGTAAGGATGAGAACGCCCTCAGAGAACCTTCTGGAAAAATCGCCCTGGATCAGGAGGAGGGCCTCCCCGAAGACAGAAAGAAGAGCAGAAAAGATGAAGCCACCTCAGACACAGGGACAGAAACAGAGAACTCTGCTCCTGAAAAGCAGCCCAAGGGGCCACCACAAGCCACACTTACCTGCCAGGTCCCCACAGAAACCCCTCAGGCGCCCCAGGGCCGAGTGGAACGGCCCACCAGCCTGGCCTTGGACACACTCGCCCCCAGTCTCACCCCCGAGACCCCCCAGGACAAGAGCAAGCCAAGTGGTGGCCCAAGGGCACAGGACAAGCCTGAGAGCCCCGGAGGCTCCACCCAAATCCAGCGGTACCGAGACCCAGCCTCTGAGAGGCTGGCCAGTGCTGTAGAGCTATGGCGGGGTAAGAACCGGACAGCTGCCAGCCCCAGCACCATGCTGAGCCAGTCCCTGGACCTTAGTGAGCGGCACCGGGCCGTGGGGGCCACTCTCACACCCACAGAGTAAGCCCTACACCCTCCTTTATCTAAGCACAGTGGGTGGGCGGGGCAGGGGACATATAGTCAAAGGCCTGGCTGCAGGACCACCCTCACATGACAGCTTCTAGGGCTGGCTTATTCTCTAGATGGGGCCATCCAATGAACTGTGGAGTGCAAGTGTCCCTAAAACACATGAGCAGCTCTGTGCCCAAGAACTGACAGCAGATGTTTGGGGCCCTGAGAAGGGAGAGGGATCTGGCAAGGATTAGCCACCTGCCTGATGTTGCTCTGCTGAGGTCTGGCTGGAATGCTGAACCCTAGGGCCCCCCACTAAAATGAGTTGTGTTCACTCAGAAAGCTCCTGGCCTGGTGGAAGGAGGCCAGTTGAAAGCCCCACTCCCCACCCTGCCTGGGTCTCGGTTTCCTCATCAGTGAATGAGGGTGACTGAGTACCCGCCCATTGTCCCAGAAGCTCACTTGGTCAAAGGACAGAGTGGAGGAGGACTCTGGCTTCTGCGAGGGCAGGCACCTGAGGTCGGATCACTCTGGGTAGAGCCGTTCTGTGCATGCAGTGTACAGAGTAGCAGCCCCAGTCTCCACTCACCAGATGCCAGTAAAATTACCCTCTGGATGTGATAACCAAAACATCTGAATTCTTTCTTGTCGATCAAAGCCACATTTCTGTGATCTCACAGGGAGAGGCGCATTTCATTATCCACCAGCGATGTCTCCAGGCTCCTCCCAGCCCCTGCTCAGGCTAAGTCTCAGGTAAAGCTCCAAGCTGCAGCTCTCTCCCTTCAAAGTCCATGCTTGCTTCTGCCCAAAGGGCAGCTTAAGAGAGAAGGGGAGTGAGTGGATAGAGTGCAGAGTGACACAGGGACCCTTTGCTTTCCTTCCGTGAAGCCACCGGCCTTTGCTTACCCAGCCTCATTTTCTTGCAGCCTCCTTCAGACAGCGTGGATGGTGAGCCCAGCATGAAGAAGCCAGTCATCCAGAAGAAGAAGTCAAGCGACGTGTCTGCCGTCACAGATGCAGGACTGTCCCCAGGTTCCCAGGCCGACTCTAAGTGAGTGTGGGGTTCAGATGGGCTTGGGCCACCAGAGGATTCTCAGGGCCCCTGCCAAAGCCTTCAGACTTTGAGTGGTCTCGTCTCCTAAACCAACAGCATTTACAAAGCTGAGTTGGACAGACGTTTGCTCAGTAGCAGTTCCATGACAAGAGCCCCACATGGAGCCTAGGTCCTGGCCACGTGAGGGTAAAATGATTCCACTGAAGCTTAGAGCCAATCTGGGTCACCTCCTCTGGGTCCAGACAGACAAGTTCCATTTGGCTGTTTATGGACACAGAACCAGATCTCCCATCCCTATCTCCAGGAACCCTTCCTGGGTCTTCAGAAAATTTAGGCTCTATTCCCAGAAACTCCCCCAAGTGCTACAGATGGGTCCGTTCTAGAGCAGAGATTGGCCATGGGACAAGGGAGCTTTGATCCATCCAGAAAGGCGAGGAAGGTGGTAGGAGACAGAGAGCCCCCCATTATGGGGTAACTCCACCCCCAAATCAAAGAACTATAAACAGGGTTGCTCCAAACAACAGAAGCATATTCTCTCATAATCTTGGAGGCCAGAAGTCTGAAATCCAGGTGTCACAGGACCACACTTCCTCCGGAGACTCAAGGGGAGCATCCTTCCTGGCTCTTCTAGGTTCTGGGGGCTCCAAGAGTCCTTGGCTTATAGACGCATCATTCAGTCTCTGCTTTCATCATCACGTGAACTTCTTCTCTTCTGTATCTTCTCTTTTTCTGTTTTTTATAAGGATATTTGGCACTGGTTTTAGGGCCCATCTGGGTAATTCAGGATGATCTCTTGAGATCTTTCACTTAGTGTCATAGTCCATTCAGCCACTATAAGATAATACCACAGACTAAATAGCTTAAACAATGGGCAACAGGCATTTAGTTCTTGCTGTTTTGGAGGCTGGAAGTCTGAGATCAAGGGTGCCAAGTAGATGTGGTGTCCAGTGAAAACTCACTTCCTGGTTCTTATACAGCATCTGCTCTTTTGTCCTCACATAACAGAAGGGGCTAGGGCACACTCTCTGGGGTCTCTTATAAAGGGCACTAATCCCATTCATGAGGGCTCCATCTTCACAATCTTAGCACCTCTCAAAGGCCCCACTACCTAATATCATACATTGGGAGTTAGGCTGCAGCATATAAATTTGGGGAGACATACACAGTCTATAGTTTTTGGTCACATCTATAAAGACCCTTTTCCCAAATAAGATCACGCTCATGAGGTTTAGCGCATAGCTTCTTGGGGGCCACCATTCACCCCACCACATACACCCAGTAGCCACAGTGCATGATTCAGTGTTTATTCTTTGTGATTTTTTTCCCCTAATCTTGTGCCATAAAAACACATGAAGGAGATGGGGTGGTTTTATTTACATTTTATATGAAAATGGTGTCAACTCAGCATCTTGCTTTTTCACCTGACTCCTCATCAGTTCACTCAAATTGACTTTATTTTTAGTGGCATCCAGTTCCATTGCTAAGAAAGAAAAGTGTTATTTCTCTCTTTATGGTAAGATGACACTTTCTTTGGCCTCACATCTGTTTTCATTTCATGAGGCTTAAACTAAACCCTTTATTTTCTCCTTCAGGCCCACATTTATAAGACTTTTCCTGCATAAGAACAAGGATAAAAAGAGTAGTCTAGAGGGTGTGGAGGAGACGGAGAATGCGATTCCTGGGCACATCATGCTGGAAGCCACCACCTTGAAGAAGAATCTAGAAGGTTGGTCACCCACAGCCTCAGGGACAGACAGCAGAGCTACTGGGGCCCCTGAGGATGTTCCCCATCCCCAGGTGGGGCCTTGGGTACATGGCTTCAGGCCCGGTCCCCACCCCAGGGGACACTTTCTGACCGTGGACCTCAGTGCACAGCCATACAAGGTTCTGGTTCTCTGTGTTTGTGACTGAACCTCGAGAGGCTGACCAACATCCTGCCCTCGTCAGCCACTCCTTCTCCCCTCCAGCCCCCTCCGGCCACCAGCACCGCCACACTGCGGGTGAGAAGCACACCAAGGAGCTGGGAGGCAAAGGAAAGAAAAACCGAAACCTCAAAATTGGCAGAATCACAGTGTCAGAGAAATGGCGAGAATCAGTGTTCCGCAAGATCACCAACGCCAATGAGCTCAAGTACCTGGATGAGTTCCTACTCAACAAGGTGGGCCTGCGGTGGAAAGGGGGCACACACTGCGGGGGTTGGGGGCTGTGAGTCTTCAGACCCGGGCCTCCCCAGGAGGGCCATCACCACCCAGCAGTCTTCTGAACCGCCACATCACAGCCCTTAGCAGACCAGGAACAGAAAGTCCATATGTACAGTTCCAACACATAGAAAATTCTAGAAACCTGACACTTGTTCCTAAGTTTGACATCAACTCATTTTCTGTAAAATCCAGCCTGGATTTTACATGAGACCATTTACAACCCACGTTCCTCTCAGTCAGCGCAGATAGAGTTGTCCCTCAATATCCGAAGGGGATTGATTCCAGAACTCCCATACTCAGAATCTGAGAATGCTCAAGCTCCTCATGTCTGCACACAGGCTACAGCAGGGTGTGCTCATGTGGACTCAACATTAGTGCTTGATGTACAGCAAATTCAAGTTTTGCTTTTTGGAACTTTCTGGAGATTTTTTTTTCTTGATACTTTCAGTCTGCGATTAGAAGACACTTCTGTTGTCTTGCAGTGACCCTTGGAGATGGTTGCCCCACTTTCTCACACGAAGAAACAGAAACACCAAGATCCAGAATAACCTTCCAGGCAGAGTGCTGGACACACCTACATCCCACCAGGCTGCCTCTAGGTCCAGCAGCATCGCCGTGGCTCAGCCGTGGCCATGTACTTACTTTATTTAGAACAAGCTATTAAAAACACTTTGGATCTTGTGGCCAATACTGATTGAGCACTTACTGTATACAGCAGAGGTGAATAAACCACAGCCTATGCTCATGGTGTTCATAGCCCCAGCTGTAGACGGTTCCACAGCAGGATTTGGGAGCTTCCCAGAGGGGCAATGAGGAATCCTGCAACGGTGGACATGTTGTGCAGTGACCAGGCTATTCACCCTTGCCCTGTGGTATGGCCAGGGGTCGAATGCAGACGCTTGGCAACATCTGTAGATGTTTTTGGTCATCATGAGTGAGGGTGCTACTGGCATCTGGTGGATGAAGGCCAGGGGTGCCACTTCAAACCCTACAGTTTAATGATCCAGCCTTAAATGTCAATAGTTTGAACCTAGACTGAAGGGACAAGGGAGACCAGGATTGGCCAGAGGGCCCAGATTTTATCCTACAAGCCCAGGGAAGCGAGAGAAGGACTTGGGATAGGGCAAAGTGGTGTCCACTCAGATGTCCTGCTTGAGGCAACATAGGGTCAGTGGTTTTCTCCCTCCCTCTTGCCAGATAAATGACCTTCGTTCTCAAAAGACACCCATCGAGAGCTTGTTCATTGAGGCCACTGAGAAGTTCAGGAGCAACCTCAAGACCATGTACTCTGTCCCTGTATGTGTAGACCTCAGCCCCAGGGGTGCCCCGGCAATCCCCAATTCCCCCAAGGGTGCCCCCTATTTGTGCAATGTGATCACACCTTTTGTCCCCACAGAATGGGAAGATCCATGTTGGCTACAAGGACCTGATGGAGAACTACCAGATTGTCGTAAGCAACCTGGCGGCCGAACGCGGCGAGAAGGACCCCAACCTGGTCCTCAACCTCTTCCAGTCACTGTTGGACGAGTTTACCCGTGGGCACACCAAGAATGACTTTGAGTTGCCCAAGGTGGGTGGTGCCACTCTGGATAGGAGCAAGGAACCAGCATGCCACGGAGGGGCAGCTAGGAGCTGGGGTACCCCAGGGACCCACACAGACCTGCCTTTGTGTTCTCTCACAGCAGAGCAAAGCTCAGAAGAAGAAGCGGAAGCAGGAACGTGCTGTGAGTATGAGTGTGGACATGCAAGCATGTATGCATGTGATTGTGTGCAGGTGAGTGTGTTTCCCTGCCCAGCCCTAAGGAACCTATCATGAATGAACGGCCCCAGGCCCTGAGATGCCACAGGCAACATCCACACTGGGCAGCCCTGTGGGGGTCCTCCCTCACCACTCAGTGCCCTCCTACACGGCCCCCAGGTCCAGGAGCACAATGGGCACGTGTTTGCCAGCTACCAGGTGAGCATCCCGCAGTCATGTGAGCAGTGCCTCTCCTACATCTGGCTTATGGACAAGGCCCTGCTCTGCAGTGGTGAGTACCCCAGCATCCCACTGCACACCCCCTGTATCCCAACTCCCAAACCCCCAATCATGCCCCCAACCCTCCACCAAACCCCTCATCACCCACTACAACCCCTGACACTTCACAAAATCTCTAGATTACCCACAGTACCTCCTGACCCCTCAGTGCCTCCTAACCCTGCCACCGTATCCCCAACCCCTTGCTGTATACCAGGGCCTTCACCCTAGCCACAGAGTGGATCTTTTCAGAACACTGTCCCAGCTACATCTCACCTACTCAAACCCCTAGGCAGGTCACCCTGTGTCCTACTGCCAGGCCTTTGTACATGCCGCTTCTGCTACCTGAGCCGCTGGCCCCTCCCCCATGTGCCAGAGGAGTCTAGTCAGCCCCCACCAGGGGACCCTATCGGACAGATATAGCCCAGGATTGCCCAGCTGGCCCTCAGTCAGACAGCCAGAAGGTAGTCAAGCCGAGACTGGACCAGTTGGCCCTTGGAGGCCTGGTCAGGTCTAGCAGGCCCCTAGCACTTGCCAAGACCAGCCAGGCCTGGCTTTTCTTTTCAACCCAGAGTCTCCTCCTCTCCCCTTTGGTCCTGTGTGAGAAGCAGCCCTCCATTCCACTCTGTCATAAATACCCCGGAAGTTGTCACTGTGCCGAGATAAGGACACACCAGACACTACCTCTTTTTTATCATAGCTGATTTCTTCTCTCCATACTTGACATCCCCTGGTCTGGGGCTTGGTGTAGTTGGGAGAAGCAAAAGCAACATCATTTATACCACCATCATAAGCTGAATCCCTAGGGCTGCTTCCTGACAGGACTAAGGCATAGGCCCTCTAAACCCCTGCATTTATCTCACTGGCCAGGCTGGCTGTGAAGCCACTAACACTCACCAGCTATGAACACCTGCCTACATGGCTCCCTCACTTGGGGATCAGGGCAGAGATTTGTGTGATGAGAGTTTAGAATCCGGTCAGTGGCCCCCAACCATTGAGACAGGCAGTCATGGGAGCCTGGGGCCCCTGATGCTCTGCCTGTGACCACTCATCCCCCACCATGTCCTCCTAGTGTGCAAGATGACCTGCCACAAGAAGTGTGTGCACAAGATTCAGACCTACTGCTCCTACACATGCAGAAGTAAGGTGAGCCCACTGAGGCCAGAAACTTTCCAGAACAACACTAGGTTCAGGACCAGGTACCTGGAGAAGGCAGTCCTAAGAGGTGTGCAGGAGAGAGTGTGCTAGGTGCAAGGCCAAGGAAGGGCATCAGGAAGGATCAGGGAGCTGGCAAGAGTGGCTTGTCCCCGAGCCAAGGACACCTAGTTCTACCCAAGGCCCTCGAGGCCCCCTGAGGCAGGGACTGGGCTTATGTGTGCATATCAGACCCTGGCTTCGCTCCTCCCTCTTTCAGGTGGAGAGGATCCCCACCCTGTGCTCAGAATGGAAATAGGGTCCCAAGTGCTGGGGCAGCAGCAAGAGCTAGGCCTGATTATTCTGAGGGGCGGTGGGTGCTCCTTGTAGTAAGCCTCTGCCCAGTGGCTATTGAGCTGACCTCTGCAACCCAGCACACCTGCAAGGGGGGATGAAGGACAGAGGGACAGAGCCCACAGAGGAGGCCCAAGGGGCAACCAGGAAGGACAGCAAACCCAGGTCTTACCCCAACCCCTGGCGTTGCAGAGTGAGCCAGGTGCTGAACCAAGACACTTTGGTGTGTGCGTGGACAGCCTGACCAGTGACAAGGCCTCAGTGCCTGTCGTGCTAGAGAAACTTCTGGAACATGTGGAGATGCATGGCCTGTACACTGAGGGCTTGTATCGCAAGTCAGGTGCCGCCAACCGCACGAAGGAGCTCCGGCAGGCACTGCAGACAGGTGGGTGCTAGGGCAGGTGGGGCCTGCAAACAAGTAGGGATCAAGGGCAGGTGGGCACCGTGAGGGACTCTGGGCACAGCCTTCCTGCCTGCGCTCACCAGCTCCACACACTTTCCCCACAGACCCAGCAGCTGTCAAGCTGGAGAACTTCCCCATCCATGCCATCACTGGGGTGCTCAAGCAGTGGCTGCGGGAGCTTCCTGAGCCCCTCATGACCTTCGCACAGTATGGCGACTTTCTCCGTGCCGTCGGTGAGTCCTGTGATGGCGGCAAGGGCAGGCAGGTGGTCATGGGCAGGGTCAGAGCCACAAACACACTGACTAGCCAAGGAGGCAAGACCACCTAGTCAGAGCTGAGAAACCGAGGCCTAGGGTGGGACTGGGACCCCTCTGTGGCCCTGCATTCTTGCCACATGCCCAACCCAGGCCCCACATGGCGGGAGGCTCCCCTGTCCCTAGGGTGAATCTCTGTGGGGCCCACAGGGAGCTGATAGATACCTGGGCCTTTCTAGAGCTGCCAGAGAAGCAGGAACAGCTGGCTGCCATATATACCGTCCTGGAGCACCTTCCAGAAGCCAATCACAACTCCTTGGAGCGGCTCATCTTCCACTTAGTCAAGTAAGTGCCCGCTGCAACTCTCTTTGGCGGGGTCCCTGCCAGGATCATGGCCACCCGCTCCCAGGAGGGTGTTCTCTGCTGGTTCTGCACCAGGACATGGGTCCTTGTTGGGAGATCTGGGAAAGATCACTCCCTAACGGCCACTCACTATACAGGGTGGCCCTGCTTGAGGACGTGAACCGCATGTCACCTAGTGCGCTGGCCATCATCTTTGCACCCTGCCTCCTGCGCTGCCCTGACAACTCAGACCCGCTGACCAGCATGAAGGACGTCCTCAAGATCACCACGTGAGTGCCAGGCCTGCCCCGCCCTACACGTGCTCAGGGCAGAAGGCTGAAGAACCAGAAAAGAGGGAAAATCCTCACACCTCATCACAGGGCAAGGGGCAGATGTGATGCCAACATGTCGGCCGTGAGCCAGCAGCAAACAAAAGTGCTAGTCTCAAGGTTTCTTCTTTCTTTCTGCAGAAGTTTTCCAAAAGTTCCTCAGAACTTAGAAAGTCATCAAACATTAGTCACTAAGACAACATTGTTTAGGTGACTTGTGAAAACAAGAACCTGTCACTATATGTGGTTTCACAAGGCAAACACACCAAGAAGGCCTGACATTATAGTCCCCAGGCCATGCTCATCATGATTAATGAACAGTGACAGCGAGGAGAGGAGCCTGGTGTGACCTGACGGGTTTGCTTCTTGCCTCTTCCAGCGGTCTTCTCCTTTTTTTTTTTTTTTTTTTTTAATGTGCTTGTGGTGATGGAAAATTTGAGTTGTGATTGCTTCTCCCTCCAGGCTGTCTTTACATAGGAACCACTCCAGACTGAGTCCTCCCAGTACCGCCCACTCCAGGCTGAGTCCCCCACCCAGTACTGACTGCTCCAGGCTAAGTTCCCCACCCAGTGATGACCACTCAGACTGGCCCTGACCACTAAGCAGATAACCTGCTAGTCAGAGTGCACATGCTGGAGCTCTTGGGACTGCAGCCCTTGGGATAAGTCACCCAGCTTCCCTGGGCTTCATATTTTCTGTGAGATTGGATAATCCCCACCTTGCAGGGTAACTGAGGGGTCAGTTCACTCCAGCTGGCGGTAGGTACTTTTTCCTACAAACAAGGCTCGTTGAGATAGGGACACAGGCTCAGAGAGGTAGAGTGAGTCATCCAAGGTCACACAGCGAATGAGCTGGGGCCAAGATGGGAGCCACGGCTGTCTGGTCTCTCTGGGTGGGTCTCTACTTTGGCCACCGTTCCCCAGTCTTCAGCCAGCACCTCCCTGGACACTGGGCCCCCAGGCCAGCCATTCCTGAGGGCATTAACTGGCCCTCTCTATGGGCCTTCTCCATAGCTGTGTGGAGATGCTGATCAAAGAACAGATGAGGAAGTACAAGGTGAAGATGGAAGAGATCAGCCAGCTGGAGGCCGCCGAGAGCATTGCCTTCCGCAGACTCTCTCTCCTGCGACAAAACACTGTGAGTACAGGGTTTGGGTGAGAGCCTTGGCAGGGGCGTGGTCAGAGTAGGGCGGACGGGAGTGGCCTTTTGGGAGGGGCTCAGGCCACAGGGCAGGATCTTACATCCCTTACTGTGCACACCCCTGGCCATAGGCAGCCTGGCCAAGGACCAATTCCTCACCACCACCCTCTCTGTCTCACACCGACTGTCTCTCTTAGGGAAGCTGTCACTTACTTGGTGGTAGTTCTGGTCATCTTCCAGCCCTGGCCCTTGCTGACTTCAGCCCTGCCCTTAGGAGACTGACTCACACAAAAGTGGCTTTAGTGTGAGGGGGATAAAAGGGTGGGTCCTGACTCCCATTGGAGGACCCTGTCCTAGTCCCCATGATCAGATGTGGCTCGGTACCCATGATACAACCTGTGTGTTGGTCATGGCCCCATGTGGTTACCCTCTGTTCATCTCTCTCACCAGCCATGGCCTCTCAAACTGGGGTTTTCATCTCCCTATGAGGGGGTCCTGGTATGTACACGGTCGGTGGGCCCACCCTGCATGTCTTTGGTGCAGTGCATGCTGGGGTTCCCCTCGGCCCCTGGGGTCCTTGTAGGATAGGCCCAGCATGTCCTAAACTTCTGGAAGTGCATGCTGGGGGAGGCCTGTTGGCCTGACAACCACCTGTGCTGAGGACAACTAACCAGCTGTGCACCAGTCACTCGGCCCCCACATGGTCCCTGGATCAGCCTCACTAAGCCCCCTGCCCACAGCAGAACTAACCTCCCCTAGAACTGTGCACACAACCTTCTCCCTTCCCAGAAGCACTGACCCCAGCTGCCTGGAGGGGCTGACCAGACCTGCCACTTCTCTGTTGCAGAACAAGAGCCCCACAGCCCGGGGAAGCAGCAGCGGCCCAGAGGAGCTGGGGGTGCTGCCAGAGGAGGAGGCAGCCGGCAATGATGAAGACCGAGAGAAAGAGATCCTCATTGAGCGGATCCAGTCCATCAAGGAGGAGAAGCAAGTGTTCCTCCAGCCCCTTCCCACTCTCATCCACACCATCCATCCCCCATCCACTGAACCCTCCACTATGCATAGGGGACCTGGCCATTAGGAGGTTGACGGCCCAGGTTCAAGCCAATACCCACCTTGTGGAGTGCTCCTGTCCTAAAACATCCCAGGGCTCTGTTTAAACCCCATGCTTGACCACAGGGAACCGTGGTGGCCCACAGGGAAAGAAGGGGTAATGGGTGATGTCCAAATTTTGTCCTGAAGAATGGCCTTATCTAGGGTGACTATTAATTTGTTGTCCAGTTGAGATGTGTGAAAGAGGGTGCCATTAAAATATTACACCAGAACAGATGTGACCCAAGGCACCTGGCTACCTAATTTCACAGAGTAGGGCACTCCAGGCAGAGGGAACAATGCATGCCAAGGTCCCAAGGTAGGAGCTCCTTACTTGCTCAGTATTGGGGCCAATGCCCGGCTTCCCTCAGCAGCCTAACTCCATCTTCCCATGAGCTTTGCAGGATCACAGACATTTTGGGCCAGGTGTGCTTTGAGAGTAGAAGGTTCTGGGGATAGGAGTCCTATCCAGGACCAAGATGGCCCGCTCTGTCTCTTACCATCCTGGCACTTACCTTGGGGTGGTCTTTCATCATGGGTCAACAGACTGGGACATGTGACCCTGTCATCCCCAGGGAGGACATCACCTACCGGCTGCCGGAGCTGGACCCTCGGGGCTCCGATGAGGAGAACCAGGACTCAGAGACATCGGCCAGCACTGAGAGCCTATTAGAAGAACGGGCTGGGCGGGGGACCTCGGAAGGTCAGTATTAAGGTAGCGTCTACTTTTTTCCTTCCCATGTCTCCCCCTGGCAGGCCCTGGGGTGAGGGTCCATCTGCTGGCCCTGAAGCTGCAGTAATCCTGCCATCTGTCTCCCAAAAGGGCCCCCCACGCCTGCTCTCCCCAGCCCGAGTGTGCCTGCCCCAAGCCCCCTCCCTGAGGTGGCTGCCTCTCCAAGACGAAGGCCGTCATCCTTTGTGACGGTCAGAGTGAAGACCCCCCGGCGGACCCCCATCATGCCCACAACCAACATCAAGCTCCCACCTGGCCTGCCCTCCTACCTCCCCGGCCGGCCACCAGGTGCCCAGGAGGCTGCCATCCCAGTGAGACGCCGGGAACCACCTGCCCGCCGCCCAGACCAGGTACACTCTGTGTATATTACACCAGGTGCGCACCTGCCTGCTCAGGGCACTCAGGAGCCCGTGGATGAGGACAACCGGCCGCCTGGGGCCAAGAGGAGATATTCAGACCCCCCAACCTACTGCCTGCCCCCCACCTCGAGCCAGGCTAATGGCTGAGGGCCCACAGTGCTGGTGTCAGCACATCTGAGGACAACTCCATGCTGGAGCTCCATAGTCAGCATTCGGCTCTCTGAGAAGGATCCGGAATGAAAAGCTCCAAGAACGATATGAGGTGGGCACCGGTTCCAAATGCAGAGTCCAGGCAGGGAGAGAACAGCAGGGCTGAGCCCGACATCGCACAGATGTGCTGCCCAGAGCCCAAATCTTGGCAAGCAGCCTGGCCTCTCCCACCACCCACCTTTTGTACGGTTTTACAGTAACTTACTTTGTGCCTGGTTTACATAACTTTAAACTTTATACTGTAACAGCCTTAACAGAAGACCAAATTGTTTTTTTATATGTGTATGTACAAACAATTTTATATTAATGCCCTGTCTCACCCTTGTAACATGGACATAAAACTTCAGAACTAAGCCCATACAGCCACCCCATCTCAGAATTTCAGGCGCATATTGAGGACAGCTCAGGGGGTGTCCATGGACCAGGACCCTGCACCAGAGATTTGGACACTTGGGGTCATCTGACTGCCCCCAGTCTGTCTGGGACTTGTCCTATGACCCAACCAGTGACCAGCTGGCCCACGTGCATTCAAAGGAGCAGTAGAGCCTTCCACGGGGATCCAAGCTGTTGGCTGAAGGCAGTACATGAGGTAGAAGGGGTGGCATCCAGCTGGGACACCACAGACCTCATGTCCAGGGAGATTTGAATGTGACCATCGCTCCTCTGTTCACCGTTTCCTGAATGACGGAGGCTGGAGGAGGCTGCCCTTGGCACTGCTTGCTGTGTGGCAGAATAGGAGCCTTTGACTCAGGACCACTCACAGACTGAGAGAGCAAAGCCTGGGTTTGCATGTTCCTACAGAACAATAGTGACAGCCTGAGCATCTCCAGAGTGGGGCTCCCCTCTCTCAGGCTCCACTCACTCCCTGGACACCTGGATAGATAGATGGTCCTGGGTCTGGAAAGAGGCACCCTACACACCATGTGAAATAAAAAGTGTCAGTTGTTTGCATATGATTCTTGCTCAGACTTCCTTAGGGTTGGAGGAGCATGGGCCAACAGGGAGCATGGGAAGACTTGCCTTGATCCTCCAACAAATGTTTTTGTCGGAATTTCACATACTTCTCAGGGAGGTGGGCCTGCTAGAAGTTCATGCATATTGATCAAGAAACCAGGGGAAGTTCCTGGTGAGTTCTTGGAGTTGCATTCAGTGAAAAGAGCGTGCTGTCCTTGGAGCTGCCTCCTGTTGTCCTGTTTCAGCACCCAGCCTTCCCAGCCAAAACCATTTGCCTTGAGGGGTGTGGCAGTTCTTGATGGGTCCCACAGAACCAGGAGCAACTTCCCCACAGGCAGGCTCCCAAGCTGCAAACATATAGGCAGTTGTGGGTACTGGCTGGAAGGTGGGTCCCGTAAGAGTAGGCAGCCTGTGGGAACTAACTAGCAGTGAAGAACCAGACTACGCATGCAAGAGTTCGGGGACTTGTCCAAGGCCACACTGCTGGGATAAGGTGTGGCTGGGTTTCAGAACCTGCCAGGTCTGCCTTTACCCATCCTGGGTTTGTTTCCATCCACTGTATCCTGAGAGGACACCAGGCCCACTTGTGTGACTCAGACACAGGTGACCTGAGGGCTGGGAAAATAAAAGGGTTGCATGGCAGGGTTGTCCCTGTGAAGCCTCCATCTTCACCCTATCTACTTAAGAAAGGGGATCCCAGGATGGGCCTCGGCTCCATGGGGGCCTCGGTTCGCTGAGACTGGGTTCTTTCCATGGGGTCTGAGCCTTAGGGGTGATCCGATCCCAATTCTAACTCCAGAGCTAACCTGTGTCCCCCTTGAAGCAGACACTGCCCATTTCCCAAGGGAAGAAATGCCTAGAAATGGCAGGGGATGGAGTCAAAGTCTGCGATAGGACCCAGAAGTTTGGATGGGCCCCTAAACACCAGGTCCTCTACCCCCGGAAGAAATCGGGGAAGGCTGCCTGGATGCCAGAGAACTCAGTGTGGGAAGAACCTAGACAGAAATGAGCGTGATTGACGAATTTTGAGCAGGGGGAAAATGAGCAGAGGACGCGTTGCACCTGGGCCCGATACCAAAGGACCTGGTCCTCTCAACCCCTCCTGAAGGGTATAGATGCTCACGAGGAAAGCAGGAGACTCGGCCCTAAGTATGGAAGGGTTGGTATCTTCTTGGAACAAGGCATTACCTCCGCCCCAAACAAAGACGAGACACAGAACAGCGGGACACGCTCACCCGGAAAAGGTCGAATGAAGGCACTTCCGCCCTTCCTTAAGATGGCGTCGGCGGAAGGGGCGGGGTACCGCAGCGTGGTGATGGCCGCGTCAAGGCTAGAGCTGAATTTGGTACGGCTGCTGTGCCGCTGTGAAGTGATGGCCGCGGAGAAGCGGGACCCGGACGAGTGGCGTCTGGAGAAGGTGAGAGGAGCCCGCGCTGCAGCGTAGAGCCTGACTCCCATACGATAGTCCCCAGGAGTAGTGGCCACAGGGCTTGATTTTTCCCCCGCACCAGCCGCTCTGGCTGTGCCCTTTCCTATCGGCTCCGCCATGTCCATCCGCTACTTCCTAGTACCTGAGGCTCACCTGGCCCCTGGCGTTCTCAGCCTCGCCCCCGCCCCCAGTCCCGCCCCTCGTTGGCTCGGCCCTCTTTGAGCTGGACGGGAAGGAATGCAGGGACTCAGCTGACACCCACCTTCCCTCCCCAGTACGTGGGAGCTCTCGAGGACATGCTGCAGGCTTTGAAAGCTCAGGCGAGGTAAGCGCAGGCGACCAGAGGGGCTTCACATCCAGAGTGGAAGTGGAGGCCAGGGGGCCAGCATCTGTTGGGGAACACCTGGCCTCCTGTCTCTGCTTAAACCCTTCCCTGAACTGGGGACAGCAAGCAGGATTTCTTTTTCCTCTTCTCGCCATCCAGCAAACCAGCCTCCGAGGTGATCAATGAATATTCCCGCAAGGTAGACTTTCTGAAGGGGATGCTGCAGGCTGAGAAGCTGGTGAGCAGGGGCATCTCTGCTTCCTCAGCTTTCATCACATTCTCCTGGGTCCCCAGGACCCACCCCTCTGGTGATCCCTTCCTCCCTTTTCTGCAGACCTCCTCCTCAGAGAAGGCACTAGCTAACCAGTTCCTGGCCCCTGGTCGTGTGCCAACCACAGCCAGAGAGCGGGTGCCTGCCACCAAGACGGTACATCTGCAGTCACGGGCACGGTACACCAGCGAGATGCGGAGTGAGCTGCTAGGCACGGTAGAGCTCCCTCCCTGAACTTTGGGAACCCTCCAGTCAGGGACAAGAGTTCAGTGCCTAGGACTGGTCAGAACAACTAATATTGGTAGGTGCAAGGACTCTAGGGAGCCCAACATTCTGTGCCCTAGTCCATAAAATAAGGCTTCCCAACAGAGGGGCACTTTAGGCAGGGTTTTCTAGAGGAATAGGAGTTTGTTTGGTTTCAGGCAAAAGTGGTATGTGTCTGACTAAGCCACAGAGTTGGCCCAGTGCACGTTTTGGCTCCTGGCTTGCTACTTGCCACATATAGGCAAGATGTTTTTTTCTGTAAAACAGGTTGACAGATGCCTTTCTTAGCACTCTACATGAATCAGCTAAACCCATCAAAATATGAGCTGTGGTCATTACCAGTTTATAGATGAGGAAATTGAGGATCAGAGGTCACAGGACTTGCCCAGGTCCCTGACTAAGGATGCAGAGGTTCTGAGAGCAGAAAGGATAGGTTTGGGGGCATGACAAGATGGGTAACTTTCTACCTGTCCCTTTTTCCCTACAGGATTCTTCTGGAGGTGAGTCACCCTGAGCAGAACAGGACTCAAGTCCCAGCTGCCTGGGACAAGACATGTGTCCTTGCTGCCCCCATCCTTTGTGCTTCATCTGGTTCCCACAGGGTCCTCTGCAGCCCAGGGAAAATGTCCCTGGGGGCATCACCACATCATGCTTATGGGAGGGGCTGGAAAGAGAGGAGGCGGTCCCCAGAAGAAACAGAGAGGGACCTGGGGCCTGGGGAAGCCCAGATGAGGGCGAGGGAAACATCCCAGATGAGACAGCATTTGAGTGAGAGCTTTGAGGCATGATCAGGAGCTCACTAGACAGCAGACAAGATGGAAAAGGGCCATATGGGGACTTATAGAGAACAGATAGGATACACCAAGTAGTGGTCAGGAAGTTGGAACACAGAAAACCAATCCTCTTCTCCTTCGTGCTTGGCCTGTTCTGCTTCTAGAGCCAGAGCTGAATGTGAGGAAGAGAACGTGAGTGTCTTCAGCCCTTGGGCAGCACTGGGGGTCAGGGGGGCTGGACAAACCTTGGGCCACTGAGGCACCATCCTGAAAATCTAAACCACCCATCAGACACCACTTCTGGGAATACTCTTCTCAGAAACCAAAGCAAAGAAGGGGAAACTGAGCCTCAAGTAGGGCATGGCTGCAGCCATAATCTCTGGATTCCCTGGGAATATGTTTGTCTCTTCGCCTCTCCACCCCATGTCATGTCCACTCATCCACTCATGTGTGGGATCAGTGGGGTGGCAGGGCCCAGGCGAGGAAATGAGAAGCAGTCAGCAGCAGAGCTAGACCTCGTCCTGCAACAACACCAGAACCTCCAGGAGAAGCTGGCAGAAGAAATGTTAGGCCTGGCTCGGAGCCTCAAGACCAACACACTGGCCGCCCAGAGCGTCATCAAGAAGGACAATCAGGTATGAGAACTATAAGAAATCTTTAGCCTCTGCCCTGGGGCATCAGAGAAGGTTTCCTGACAGAGGAGCATTGTGGTTGGTCTTGGCTGGATAAATAGGAATTTGGTAGAAGGCAAAAATGGCATTCCCAGCAGAGGAAACAGCACCAGAAAGGACCAAGAGGTGCTGACTTGCATCAAGGCAATCGGGAGAAGCCACACTCCACCCATCCTATTGATAATCTCCCCCACCTCACCCACAGACCCTGTCGCACTCACTCAAGATGGCTGACCAGAACCTGGAGAAGCTAAAGACAGAATCAGAGCGGCTAGAGCAGCACACACAGAAATCAGTCAACTGGCTTCTCTGGGCTATGCTGATCATCGTCTGCTTCATTTTCATCAGCATGATTCTCTTCATCCGTATCATGCCCAAACTCAAATAAAGACCTGGCCTGATGTACCCTATCTGTCCTCTATCTGCCCTCCACTCCTGTCCAGAGGTACTCTTTGGGGTGAGCAACAAGATGGGAAGGCCATTGGAGGCCCCCCAAGAGCTTCAGAGAGTACATGAGCAGGGGAAGAAAAAGAGGCTTCAGGCAGGGGTGGTAAATCAGCAATCCCCTCCCCATTTCCACGTGGCACCTACCCTACACTAGACACAGTGGAGTCCCTAGAGGCCCCAGGAGCCCCCAGTCTGGTAGAGTCAGCTGAACAGTGCTTTCAGCCCTGTGGAGTCAGGGTGAGACCTAGAGGATAGGGGAGCAGTGGGGCCATGCCTAAAGGTCAGCCTAGAGGAGGGGGCATCAGTGCTGGGCCTTCTTTGCAATTGAAGATGATAGTTCAGGGACAGCACTCAGCACAGCCTAAGCTCTCAGGACATTGCAGATGCTTCACACAGTCATTCAGCAAATACAGGAGGGTCGGTGTACATCCTGCTCTGCCCTGCCCAGGCCATAATCTGAACTCTTCAGATGAGAACTGAGCACTGGAATTGGGACCCTGGAATAATCATGAGTGGAAGTCCAGGGTAAGAGTGGGTCCTGGCCTTTGTCCACCCCAACTCAGACTTTGGGGACAAAACTTGTGAGGGTGGTGACAGAGAGCTTCGGGAGGGTGAACAAGTGACAGGTGCACAGGGGTATGTCTGTCCTCCCAGACCCTTGGGAACGTGAGCACTCTCTTACACCTCCATGGGACACGCATGGAGGTGCCCATGTGGAACCCTGTTACCACGAGTGCAAAACACCAGATAGAGATTTTTAAAAGCTTTAGTGGCAGCTTTTAAAAAATAGATAATCAAAAAAGGCTTAAGCCTGAGACCCAGGAATAAGTCAATGTTAGGAAGCCTGTCAATAGCCACATTAATGCATCAGGAAATAAAACCATAGAGTGAACACAGTGAAATGGTACTTCACTGTTTCAGAACAGTACAAAGATCTGTTACTCAAAGTCTCTTAATAAAAATAAGGTAGAAATGGATTTTTCCCCTCATTTAACTGAAACATTTCAAAAAATTTTTCCCCTCATTTAACTGGAAGTTTTGCCATCAAAGTAAGGATGTAGAGGAGATGCCCATGGTCAACCTACCTCCCCCAATAATCTAACATTGTCTGGAGGTGTCAGTGCAACTGGACAAGAAAAGAAACGAGTTTGAAAAATGAGAAAAGCAGCAAAATTATTTGCAGATGATACAACTGTCTATATGAAAGACAAACTAAAAAGCCATTGTAATAATTCAATAAACTAGTAAGGGACTTAATGAGATTTAGTTTCCTATATGCAAAAAAAAAAAAAGTAAAACATTGGAAGATCCCATTTACAACAGCAACAAAAAGATACACTTCCTGCTTAAACTAACTTCTTCAATATAGGAAGAACTGCTGAAAATCAACAATAAAAAAGGATTTGCAGTCTACAGCCATGCTACCCTGAACAAGCCTGATAATGGTCTGATCTCTGGAAGCTAAGCAGGGTCGGGCCTGGTTAGTACTTGGAAAGGGAGACCACCTAGGTGTTGTAGGAGTAAAAATTTTAATAATAATAATAAGGGATTGCAAATTGACAAGGTCCTTGCAATCTGTGAGGTCAACCAAGGGTTACGTCGCCTAAAAATAAAAAAAAAAATGATTTGCAGGGAATAAACGTAAATAAATACAAATGGTTTCTAAACGTTTTCACTCACCAGATTAGGCAAGATTTAAAACTTTCAAAACACGCGGAAAAACGTGATAACATTAGGGTTGCAAAGATTCTAGGAAAACCAGCATTTCTT
Organism: Macroglossus sobrinus; assembly: GCA_004027375.1. Classification (NCBI taxonomy): domain Eukaryota; kingdom Metazoa; phylum Chordata; class Mammalia; order Chiroptera; family Pteropodidae; genus Macroglossus; species Macroglossus sobrinus. Next base: position 116,807 of record PVKZ01001504.1, on the reverse strand, counting down.
TCACTGTTGGTCAGATCATCAACATAACCTCACTGAAGAACAAATTGACAGTATCTTTCCACAGGTCCCTTTGCGGGGTCAATTCCACTTCTAAGGCTTTATCCCACAGATAATCCACAAATAGCCAAAGAAATTTGCAGGTGAATATTTTTACAGTATTATCTGCAATTAGGAAAATTATTTGTCATTAAATTAGGATCTTTCCAGCAGACACAATTAAGTGCAGCTTCTGGGGATAGGGCAGGTGAGAAATTTATTGTTTGGATTTCCTAAACATGTCTCTAGTACTTAGAAAAGTATTTTTTAAATACAATTGCCTTGTAAATAGATAAGTGCGAGTTTGCCAAAAACACCGGTTTTTCAGACAAATAAGTGAGGGTCAGAGAGGGTAAATCACCGACCCCAAACACAGCCGGACCGGGTCTCCGTTGGACTCGAACCTGCGCTTCAGGAGTGCGAGTATACTTCCCTCGTCGCTAGGCCCCTCCCCTCACCGCCAGCCCCGCCTTATACCACCAGGCCCGCCTCTCCCGTCAGCCCCGCCTCTGTTTAGCGGAGCGACCCCGCCAGTTGGGTCCAACCTACAGTTAATACACAATCCGGACTCAGGCGGCTCTGAGAGTGGATCCAGGAACAGAGCCCCGGACGCTGGGACAGGTGACGGCCGGAGGGAGCGTTTCGTGAGGCGCGCAGCCGGGGCGGAGGTCCCGGGACGCTTCTCGAGGGCGGTGTCCGGGGGCTCCGTGCGCCTTAGCGAGGGAGGCTGCGGCAGCGCAAAGGTTAACGGGAGCCTAGCTCGAAATACACTGTGGCGTCATGGTTCATTTGCATAGCGCTTTTCCGGGTTACGCAGTCTTGCTTTGAGGACCAATCGCGTGTGCCTATGCAAATATAATGGGGCTGAGAAACGCGCCGCCGGCGGCTGGAGTGTTGTCCTCCACCAGGTTCGCCTCCAGGCGCGTTCTTCTCTCTTATCCACAGGCTGCCCACCGGTCGTCCCCGCCACGCGCGGGCCACGAAACCCCCCGCAGGGCCCGCCCGCCGGCTCCGGGACGCCGGAGCACCGCCTCCCGGAGGTCGATGCCTACCCGGGAGCCCCCCCAGACGCTCGGCTGCCGGGGGCATCTGCAGACTCGCCTTCCTGACCCGGTGCCCCCAGTGAGTCTGATTGGGAGGATGGTCCCCAGGCCGAGCAAAGGATTTATTCCCCCAGTTTAAAGGATCCCAGCTTCCTGATATCTTTGTTAACTGCAAACTATAACTGCGGCGTCTGCAGCGGCTGGTGCTTCGAGGCCTGGAAACCTACCCTCTGTGCCAACCCCAGACAGGAACCCACACGGCAAGGCCCAGGAAGATTGTATTTGAGGATGAGCTGCCCTCCTGGCCCCTTCTGGGCGCCAAGAAGCCTGTTGAATCCATCCCTGGGGGGCATATGCCTACGCCCCACCCAGTGCCCGACTATGAGCTGTGAGTGTCTCCCATGTGGTTGCTGATGCCTGCGAACAGGGAAGGGGCACTGAGGCTGGGCTTTGACAAGTGAATAAGAGTTGACCAATTAGAGTAAAGGACATTTTGAGCAGGGAGCCTAGCATAATCAAAGAAAAACAAATTATACTGCTTTGGGAAAAGGTACTGGTTTTTTTTTACACTCACACTGCCCCATTTTCAACCCCGCAGTAAGTACCCAGCAGTGAGCAGTGAGAGGGAACGTAGCCGCTATGCTGCGGTGTTCCAGGACCAATATGCAGAGTTCTTGGAGCTCCAGCAGGAGGTTGGCTCTGCACAGGCAAAGCTCCAGCAGCTGAAGGCCCTGCTGACCTCACTACCCCCACCCCGAAGCCAGGTCAGCAACCAGATGGAAACCTTTACCCCGGAGTCCTTCCAGGTGGCCAGACCCTGGCCTTCAGCACACCTATTGGGTCCAGATCTCAGATCTCTTCCTCCTCCAGGTTGGGCAGGCACCGACCGCAGCAGATGGGCAAACATCAGCCCTTGAAGTTCTCCCTAGATTAGCCACTTTGCCTCTCTGAGCCTCAGTTTCCGCATCCCTCCCTGGGTCCAGCATTCCCTGAGTCTTCCTCCTCCTTTTGCAGGAGGAGGCTCAAGTTGCTACCCGTGTCTGGAGGGAATTTGAGAAGAAGCGGATGGTGAGTCATGGTCTCCTGAGTCCCACAGCCTGGTCTTTACAATCCCAACATTCATATGAGTGCCCAGTTTCAAGGAAAGAAAACTGAGGTTCAGAGAGGAAGAGCAAAGGGTGGAGCAGCTCAAGGGCCATAGGCCAGACTGCCACAAGGACTTCCCCAGCTCTCGCCCTGCCCAGGACCCCAGCTTCTTGGATAAGCAGGCTCGCTGCCGCTACCTGAAGAGCAAACTAAGGCACCTCAAGGCGCAGATCCAGAAATTTGATGACCAAGAAGACAGTGAGGGTTCTGTGTACTTCTGAGTGTCCTGGGAGACAAGCAAAGGGACACATTGGGGTGAGGGTCCCACTTTACCCTCGCTTCTCTTTCCACCTCCCAGCCTCAGCTCTTGCTGTTCCCCCTGCCCGGGATTGCATATGTCTCAGCCTTTGAGGCTCAGTTCTGTTGACTCTTCTTCCAGGAAACCTTCTGAGGACGTCTTCCAGGACCCCCAGCCCTGACCCCATGGGGACCCCAGATCTCAGCTCATCCCCCAGAAGTAGGTCCTGCTTTCCCATCCCAGTGGAATAAATATGTTTTAAAGACATTCTACTTATGGCTGCTTAACACTCAATCATTACAAAAAGAATTGTTCTTGCATTTTCTGAGGGAAAAAATGAAGGTTTTGAGATGTGGATTTTTCCAGGATCTTTGAGTATGGTACGAACCCTTGAATGTTCAGGGGCCTCCCTCTCCTCCAAGAACGTCAGGTGGCCCTCCTAATGGGAAGCTGAGAGGCCAACATCCAGCATCACCTCCTTAGCCAGCCTTGGGATGGGGAGGCCCCAGAAGCTAGGAGTTTCCACAGATCCAGTAATGAAGGCAGAGAATCCTAGAGTCTTGCTGGGGTAGGGTCCTGGAGAATGCATGTGTGATGCTGGGGACCGCCTGAAAGGGGCAGTATCAACCCAGGATACTACAGGAGGCCCTGCTGTAACCAGATAAATGGCACCCTCTGATTCTCCACTTTTGGGCACTGCAGGCTGAATGGTGATTGCCAGGCACTGTGCAAGCACAAGTCACCTGCCTGGCCCTGGGGGAGAATGCCCTGGTGTCCACCACATGCCAGGCCCTCCCTGGGCAGGGTAGGTTGGGACACCAGTAGGGCAAGGCTCCCTATGGGGCTAATGGCTGCCTTAGAGTCTTGGTCTTCCATGGGAGCCACAAAAGACAGGGATAATCAGGGAGACAGACTGCGGCCAGGAAGGCAGTGACAGCCACTGAGTCACAGAGAGGCTTCAGTTCCCAGACTGGGCCTTATGGAGCCCATCCTCAAGGAAGACAGCCCTGGCGCAGTGTGACAGAGCAATAAAAGAGGGCTGGATGGCAATCAACCAGGGAGGCTCAAGATGACTTGTAGGAGGGGCCATAGGGGTAGGGTTTTGTAAAGTACAAGTTCAGCAGCCAATTCCGAACAAACATCCAAGTCTCTGGCCTGAGGACTGGAAGCAAAACACAATGGTCCTGCTCAGTTCTCAGATGTCCTGTGAGTCTGAGAAATGAGGTATTGCTGCCCAGTTCAACTTAAGTGAACATATATTCACTTACCCACAGGACATCCTCAGAAGATGCTGACTCAGGGCAGTAATCAGTCCAGCCTCTAATGAGTTTCCAGTATCTTTTCCATCCCACTTCCACTTCAGTCCCCTACTGGGGGCAGGGCATACCCATGAGACTCTCATTCATTCCACAGGAAATGGTCTTCTTTCCCATCTTCCCAGGCCTCTTCCAAGATGGACATAGGGGAGGCTGTGGTGTTAATGGGGAACCTTTGGGAGGACTGAGACTGCCTTAAGGGCTAAGCACTAGCCCAGTTTGCAGGGTAAGACCCAAGTTCTTCCCTCACTGTTTTCAAAGGGGCTCTTTGATGAAAGCCTCGTCTCTTCCTATCAAGACCTCAGTTGAAGCCAAGAGATGTCATCCCAAACACTAGCCAGGCCCCTTCTATTTATCCCCTAGAGCCACAGTCCTGGCAATAATTCTCATAGGTGCCTTCCCCACCAGAGCTGGGCTGCAAACTTGAGGCCAGAATGGCAAATTCTCTGGTGACCTGAATCACCTCATGTCAACTCAATTCAGTCCATATTTCAAAGTCCTTAAAAAGTCCCTACCTCTTCCAAATGCCAATCTCCAAAAGGTTTTTAGTTACACATGGTTCAAACTGACTCAGGCACAAAAGAAGTCTGGGCTCATGGAACTGAAACATTTCAACCAAGAGTTTCAGGTATGCCTTGATCCAGGGACTCCTAAGGCATCTTGGGAAATTGGTCTTCCGCTTTTGGCTCTACTTTGATTATAGCCTCCTAGTTCCAAATCTTGCCATCCAATCTCATTGGCCAGCTCTGGGCCACATGCCCTTCCTGAACCAGTTGCTGTGGCCAGGGGAATGGAGGGCTCTGTCTGGGCTGAGATCATGTGACAGGACTAGCCCCAATGTTTCTCCTGAGGACACTGAGGTCCAGAGAGTCTGACTAAAGGCTGACCAAACAAACAAAAACAATGAAGTGTTTGGTCCAGGGCATGTGTGAATCTATGAGGCTCACTCTCAGAATCCAGAGCCAGAATTTGAACCTGAATCACCTGTTGGGCTTAACTCCTGTTAAGGTCAGACTCATTGGCTGACCTTTGCCCAACCCCTGCCCACAACCTCAGTTTTCCCACAACACTATCCAACAAAAACAGCAAGTAAGGCTATTGTTATGTTGTGAGTGTTCCAGATGGCTGGGAGTAGACAGGGTGCTCTCCCCTCAAAAGATGACAGAAGCTGTGCAGGTAGGAAACACCTTTATCATTGGCCTTGATTCGTTCATCATGTAGTGTCCAACATGGATCACGTGTCCAGAGGAACCACCTGACTGACACGCAACCCCTGCCTGGCTGCAGCTGCCCCTCCAGGCCAGACGTCAGGCCTCTGGCCATCACACCAGGGAAGCCAATCCCACCATCCCATACCTGGGCACTAAGTATAAGACTATCCCGAGATTGGAACCTCAGTCCTTCCCATCTTGGCCAGAGGTTCTGGGGAGAACAAGGCTGGCGCCTGGATGATCAGTCACTTTTTGGTTTCATGATCACTTAAAAAACAGAAAAGACAAACATTTCACAGTCTTTAAAAAATAGGAGTCTGAGGAGAAAGGCTGGGGTCCTCTGTCTGGAGTTCCCCCTTGAGGACTAAGCAGCCATGTCCCTTGAGGTCTGCACACCCAGCCATCATGCCCCGGGTCCTGTCCAATCACTGGCCTGAGCCATAGGGCCAATTGAAGGTACTTCCAGACAGCAACATGTCTCGGATCAGTGTCTCAATGGGCGTCTTGCCCACCAGGCGCATGAAGAACAGCTGGGAGATGAGGGAGGCAGGGACTGCACGAAGGGCAGGGAGCCGAAGCAGCAAGCGCCCGAAGCGCTGGGGCTGAGACGGGTACTGGGCCCGTACATACTCGGTGAGGGCCACCTGCGCCTTCTCCTGCAGGCTCTCCACATGTGCTGGGTCCGAGAGGCCACAGGCATCTGGGAGGTCAAGGGCAAGGTCAGATGAATAAGATGGCAGGACAATGCTGGCCCCAGGGGTGACTGGAGGAACCGCTCAAGGTTGTAGATCAAGAGGGAGAGGGGCACTCAGGAGGTGGGAGATAGGGGCTTGAGGCACAAATAGGGGTATCTAAAGCAGTGTCAGTCCTCAAGAGATATAAAGGTGGCCTCACCTGAGAACAATGTCACAAGGGTATAGGCAGTGATTCAAGGGTGGATGGGGCCCGACTGAGGCTTTGTCAGGGAGACAATTTCTAATCAAGCTCAAGTGAAAGGGGTGCTGGGGAGAGGAGTTGGGGAGAAAGGCAAAACCTAGAGGGGCCTGGGGTGTGAATGTTGATAGCAGCTAGATAGGGCGCCTTGAAGGTGGAGGACAGAGGAAACTTGAGGGCAAACCCATATTTATCAGATGAAAGCCACTTCTCAGAGTAGCCTGGGTCTGGTTCTGCAACCATAGCCTCGAGTAGATACCTAGTGGGGCCTGGAACCTTCCAGAGTAAAGCCAGATGTGCCACCAATTCCTAGAATTAGGTAGGGCTTTAGCTGCTAATGACAGAGGGCATAAGACCAGCCCACTCCCTGAATGGGAAGGGCCTCTAAGCCATGCTCTTTTCTCAATCTAAGGCAGCCTTAGCCACCTGGAGGGTGCCCTGTCCTGGGGGCACATTAGGGGCCCTGGGTCAGAGGTCTGGGGCCACAGGAATCGGAGTGGTACCCTCAGAACCTGGTGTCAGGGCACCCCTGCCTGGCAGCCTTTCCTTCATAAGTGCTCTCAGGAAGAGCACCCTGATCTGGGGAACTAGGGTCAGAGTTTGGGGGGGGGGGCAGGTATCAGGGAATGGGGGTCAGGGGGCTAGACCAAGTGTCAGGAACCTTTCCTTCCATTCTGCTGGCAGTGCTCACTGAGCATGAAGAGCACTAGAGCACTTTGATGAAGGGATGGAGAGTGGGGGACCTCAAAGAGCCCAGAAAAAGGGAGAAAGGTTGTGGGAACCCGAGTCACCCGTCCAGACCCAGAGTTCTTAAGGAAACCTGGGATCTGGGGTGGGGGCATCAGGGTGTCACATAGCCTTCAGGGCCACAGGTATAACATACGGAGATCACAGAGTAGAGGGCTATAGGATTCCCCCCCCCACACACACACACCCGCACAACCACAAAGCCTCCCTGCCGCGCCCTCCCCCAACACATCTTACCAGGGGTGAACAGCGCGATGGCCTTGAGGCAGCCATACTCGGCTGAATCGACCTGCAGACGGCCCAGCTTGTCCACCTGCTCCTGGAAGGCGCGCACCTGGTCCATGAAGGCCACGGCGCGCTCGGCAGCCATGGGCGCAGCGTGCAGACCAGCAGCAGCCAGCAGAGGGGCCGTGTGCAGGGGTAGCGCCGCCTGCGCAGCGTTCAGCACGAACAGCTCACTCCAGCTCAGGCGCAGTAGCGCCACCTGGTCAGCCACTGGCAAGTCTGGAAAGAAGGGCGCGTGGCGCGCCCACTCCACGGTGCTGAACAGCAGCCGCGCCGCCAGCTCACACACGTTGTCGATGCCCAGAACCGCACCCGCCGCACCACCGCTCGCGCCAAAGCGCCCAGCTGCCGCAGGGTAGGGCTCAGCGCGCAACAGCTGCGCGATCAGCTCTGACACGGGCTGCCCCGGAAAGAGGTCCCCGCTTGCAGCAGCTGCCGCCAGCGCCGAGCCTGGAGGGCTGCCTGAAGAGGCAGCCACAGTACCTGGCAGCGAGTGCGGGATGCGGCCGCGCTGCACCGCTGTTGTGAGGGAATGGAGATGGGCAGGAGGGGGAGGGGCAACGAGGGAGATAGGGAGAGAGGAAAGGGATGAAGGGTCAGATGGGAGGCGGAATAACAAAAATGGGTACAGGAAGGGGATGGAGGGTCATGGGGAGGTCAAAGAGGGGAGAGGAAGGTCAGCCAGGGACAGAGAGATGTCAGGAAGTGGGAGAGGAAAGGAATCCGGGGGAAAGTGAGGTATCCAAAGGTCATGGGGATCGGGTAGAGAGGAATAGAAGAAAGAACACAAAGTCATTAGAGGGTCACTCAGCTCCTCCCCTACAACGCCCACCACACTCAGCCTTTCCCTGGACCTCCAACTCTGCCCCGTGGGCACACAGCTTGTTGGGAGGCCAGGGGGCCCTGGGTTCCACAGGCCTCACCCTGCATCCCTGTCTGGCCCCCACGCTACTTCCTGTGAGAACCTTGGTTGGGTAACCTTCTGGGTTAAGGAAGAATTTCATGCACACCTGCCCCCACTCCCATTCAGCAGCCAAGGAAGCTTGACCTGTCAATCATGGGAGTCCCAGAGCTGAGAATGAGACTAAGAAGGGGGTGCAGTCCTAGAACTTGAGGCACCTGGCCAACCTGTCCCTAAAATAAATGATCTCTCCTATGGAGATAGGATCATTTCTCTAGCTCCCAACCCGGCCTTCCAGGTCATGGCTCCCAAGAGCATCTGTCTGTCTGGGTCACAGCAGTGACCTTGGTGCTGAGAATGGAGTCCTGGACAGTAGTAGGTGCTCAATAAGCATTAGCTGCCATCAGCAGCCTTGACTGTGAGGAGGGGGAGGACTTATTGCAGGCCAGGGCCAGTGTCTCCAGTAACCAGGTGGGTGGGAAGAAGGGCAGACTGGGCTTGGTGCCTGGCAGAGACTAATTAATAAGCTTTAATGAGTTGGCATGCCCTGTCTCATCACCTCCAAGAACTGGTCAACCTGCCATGGAGCAGACAGGGCAGGAGACAAGGGTGGGAGCCAGGGGCTTGAGTTGAGCCTGGCTCTTGGGGATAGGGTAACCTTCTTCGCCCCCGCTTTGCTTACTCAGTTCCAAACCCCACCCCCACCATTCTTCTATCCCCTGGCCATGTTCTCAACTCAGGGCCTTTGTACTTGCTGTTTCCACTTCCTGAGCTCTTCCTCCAGCTCTTCCCCAGCTCTTCCTCCACATTCAGCCCAGACTGTGTGGGTTCAAGCCCCCACTATAACTCTACTGGCTCTCAGATCCTGGCAAATGGCTTCACCTCTCTGTTCTCTGTGCTTTTCCCATCTGTAAGATTTAGGTGACAATAATGATGATGATGATACCAAACACTGAATTACATAAGAATCTATCTAACTTATTTAGAACAGCACTTGGCAGACAGTAAGGGCTAAATGGATAGCAATTCTAGCCAAGAATCATTTATTGCACCTTCTGTATTCCAAGACCTGGTCTAGGCACTGCAGGTACGTCAGAAAACAAGACAGACAGAAGTCTCTACCTTCAGGGAGCAGACATTTTTGTGGGGGAGCAAATACATTACGGAGCAAGGTAGATGGTGTGAAATCAAGAAGGATGATGAAGGGTAATCAGAAAGGCTTCCTTGAGAAGATCTGTTTGACCAAACCTTGAAGTAAGGGAGGAAGCCAAGAAGGTGTCTTGAGGAAGAGCACTCCAGACAGAGGAACAGCTTGTGCAAAGGTCCTTAAGTAGAACTGTGCTTGGGGCATGAGCTGCGTTTATGATGATATCCACACCTGAGACTAGAGATCTGAATGCCTGATTTGAAGTACATCAGGATTTGAGGTCAAAAGGACAAGTGGAAGGAAAATCCAGGTGGGGGGAGGGGGCAGGAGAGTCACCCCAAACTTAAAAGGACTAAAGGGAGTGATCAGATGGTTTTAATACACAGCCTGAGAAGCTGTTCCTAGCTTTTTCTAGAAGCCTGGCAGAGAAGAAACCAACTTTAGACTTAGGTTAAATACAGGGAAGAACTGCCAGCCTGGCCCATGAGAGTCCAGGCAGAGATAGGACACCCAGCATGGGGGCCAGATCCTCTCTTGAGCCCCAGGCTGAGAGGAAGTCTCTGGGTTCCACTTCATTTCTAAGGGTGGAGTTCTATGCCCAGCTGCCAGCACGTGTCCACCCAAGTCCCTGGAGCAGGGATAAAGGCTGGGTCTGCTTCTGGCTCCCAGAGCCCGGGGTCAGGCGGAAGGACAGGCTGCCCTTTGACTTAATCGGGTAAGTTCCTGCCTTGGGCAAACACAAAGCAAGCGGGGAGAGGGAAGAGAGAGCAAGTCAAATAAAAAACTACATCCTGTTCAGAAAGCCATGGCCAGGCTGGGGGCAGGAGGTGGTCACTAAGGTGCCAGGGCCAGGACACCTGCCTCTGAGGTCAGGGGGACCAGTGAACAGTCCTAATATGGGGCCGAGTTAAGGCATCCCTTGCAGCCCCAGCTCCAGTGAACTACCAGGCAGCCACAGATAATCGGATTCCTTCAGCCCAAAGCCAGACCTAGGCCCACAGGATCTTGGATCAGTGATAACATCGACAGGAGCCATACCCCGAGAGGAATGAAAGATGGGTTGTTTGTCTACACCCTCTCTGCCACATCCCATCAGAGACTCACCCTCTTTCCTCATGCCCACCCGGAAGCACTTCTTGAGGCGGCAGTATTGGCACTGGTTCCGGTGATGCTGGTCAATCTGGCAGTCACGGTTGGACCTGCAGGCACGCAGAGGTCACCATGGGGGTCACTGTGACACCCCTGGCCTGCTCCCTGAGCCACCCTGTAAGCCACCTCTGAAGGCTGCACCTGGGAAACACTGGTGCTTGCCCCAACCCCAGGCTGGGCAGGTGGCCCCAAAGGGGCACAGAGGCTAAGCCTGCAGGTCTGCAAAGAGGAAAGAATGAATGATGGTGACGGATGAATAAAGTAGGTGGCAAAGCTGATGACAGATGGATAGGAGTCTGTGACAAAGTAGAATAGCACACCAGTGAGGGTATGTTGAAATTACATTTTGAAGATTGAATAGAAGTTCCCCAGGTGAATGGAAAGGCAATTCCAGGCAGAGAGTACAAGGAGAGCAAAAGTTTGGAAATGTAAAAATATAGAGGCCTACATACACAGTTTCACTTTACGTGGTCATTTTCAGGCTAAGGGGCAGGGTGTTTGTCCCAAGGGCAATGTGAGAACAGAAAAGGCATATGGTCAGGGAGCAGAGCTTTGTGAGTTGATTAAGAGAGTAGAAGCCAGGCCAGACCAGGGCCAAGTCCTTTGTGGAGTCACAGCACTGTGGGACTCCATCATTATCACCTTGTACAAGGCTGCCACCAATGAATGAATGAGTAAATGAATAAATGAATGAACTCCTGTCCCTACTTTAAGACCCCACACCCATGTCCCTTCCTCTTGGAAGAACTTCTAATTCTTGAACCTAAGAAGCCTCCTCCTAGTGGCCCTCAGAGATTGTTGTTGCCTTTCCCAGGGGTGAGACAGGTGGCTCCAAACTGCAAGGCAGTAAGCTCAACATCCAGAGTCAACCCCAAGTAAGAGGGTTCAGGCACTTATTCTTCAAATGTCCCCAGTGCCTTTTCCCCTTGGCCCCTGCCCCTCCATATCTCCCTCTATCCTGGGCTCAGGGCTCTCCAAGACCCAAACCTAGAATAGACATCCCTGAGATCCTAGCTGGGCACTAAGGTCACCCAGAGACATTCACAGAGTAAAACACTCAAAGTTAAAAATCAAACATCTCAGCTGGACACATAGTCCCAACCCTCAGGTGACAACTTCTCTACCGAGCCTCAGTTTCCTCATTTGGAAATGGGAAGCCAGATGCCAGATCCATATAAGATGTTGGATCTGGGGGAATCTGAGGGGCTCTGAAGGAGAGTGGCAGGACCCAGGACCCAGCCGGGAATACCAATGGCAGCTTTAGAAGAGTTGAGGCTTTGGGGGCCTCCAAGTGCCTGGATCCTGCAGTGGTAGCATCTGAGCCCAAGCCTCTGGCTCCTGCCTGGCCCCAGCCCCCAGAAGGAGGCCAAGCTAGGGCAAAGGGAGCTCAGGCAGAACCAGAACAAAGCCCAGCAGGCAGGCAGTGGGAGGGTCCTGGGCAGCCGGCTGGAAACAGCAAGGCCTGGGCTAGGCGGAAAGGCAGGGGCCCAGCTCAGGGCCCTCTGACCTCAGAAGAGGCCCTGAACCTTCTGCCTCACCTTCCCCAGCTGTGGAGTCATGACAGCTTTCCTGGTCCTCCAGATGGGGAAACAGAAAGTTCTACTTATTATCTCATCTAAAGAGCATATGCTTGGCCCAACACTGGGGCCCATCTCAGTTTCCTCCCTAGGCTTCTGGCTTCTAGTTCAATTTGATCAGAGCCTTCCCTTACTCATATACTCTTCATGGCTCCCTGTGGCCATCAGTCCAGCATTTCAGGCCCACTTAGCTCTAACTCCACCTATGCCTGAGTAGTCTCATTTTACAACACTGCCCAACCCGCCATTGGGCATCTGCCTGGGTCAAACCCTTCTTGCTTTAAGTACCATATCCTATGGCCCTACACCACACAGCCCTCACTGACCCTCAGGCAAAGCCCCTTGCTCCCTCCTGCTCTGACCCGGCCTACACTCCACAGGCTGGGGCATCTGCATCTCACTATGTCTCCAGACTGGGAGAGGGCTGGGCTTAGAGCTGGGGTCTCTGGGAGGCTGGCATCATACCACCCAGTCTGAACCCTGAGGAAACTTTGCTGAATAAATTTGAGGCTCAGAGAGAGGCAGTGACTTCGCCTGGTGACATAGCATAAAGCTTCTGAAGAACCTGCCAGCCCCTAACAATGCCTCCTGTCCACCACCTTGATGCTCCCTGCTCTGGCCATCATGAAGCCCCTGGGACTCCAAAACTTCCTGAGCCCCTCCCCAAAGATCCAGTCAGAAAGCAAGAGGTTATTCCAGCAATAAAAATGAGGCCAAAGTCTGGTGGCCCAGTTAGCACTGGAGGAGGGAGGAAGCCAGCTCCCCCTACCACACAAACACACATACACACATGGTCATCCCAGACATGCTCTGACCCCAGACCTGGGGCCAAACTCCAGATGCCCAAGGCCTGGCCCAGTGGCCTCACCAACAAGCCCTACCTGGGGTGAGCCCTGACACTGACTTTGCCATCCTCCTCTTTCCCACCTTGAAATAACCCTTGCTGAGCCCCAACTAGGGAAGGCTATCTCTCTGGGTGACCCAGGACAGGCACAAGGACCTCTCTGGACCTCAGTTTTACACATATGGAAAATGGGGGCCCCCATACCAGCTTTGCAGAGCCCATGCATGTTCATAGAGGACACAGAGTAGGGGCTTGTCAATAAAGCAAAAGGATGCTCATCCAAAAGTGGTGAGGAGCGGGCTCTGAGCTGGACATCCAACCCCAGTTCCAACCACAGAAGCTAGCAAGGCCCTGCCAGTCACTGGGGACTCCAACCCAGGACAGCCCAGGCCTTCCGGGAAACATTCACACCACCCTGTCTCAGAGATATCGAAGTTTCAGGGATTTTCCAGGAACACCAGGTCTGCTCCCACTCCTGGCTGCGGGGGTGGAGCAGCAGAGGTGCGGTCAGATCTAGCTGCCCTCCCCACCCTCCCGCGATGGTTTCTGGTCACCCAAGACCCAGGGTGAGCCCAGAGGGGGTTCCCCCCATGGGTAGGACAAGCTCCTTCCCCAAGGAAGGGCTCCATGCGAAGGAGGCCGCCCTATGCCACCTCTGCCTTGCTCCCGCCACCGCCTTGGTGGCCAGGGCGACTTTGGAAGTGATATTTGACCCCAAGGGCGCGCCGTATTGATCCGCGCGGCTGCAGACAATGGCCCCTGGACGCTGCGAGCTTCACAAACCATGTTCCACGTTCGATTCCCACGGGGTCCCCGTGCGATGACGTTCCCAAGAGGAGGGGTGCCTGCCCCCTGACAGCACCCCAAACCCTGCCGGTGCGGAGATGACCCCTCTCCGGAGAAAATCAAGGGTGGGAGGAGGAGCGAGAAACTGGGACAGAAAGCGCAAGGGACCACCTGATGTGGGAATCTGCATCCATACAGTGCCGACTGTATACACAACCCTAGGAATGGAATAGAGAGGAGGACAGGGGGCTGTACCCCTATCTCAGAGGGGAGTGGAGTCCCAAAGAAGATCAGCACCAGGCCCAAGGTGACCCAGCAGGTCAGGGCCCAGGCCAGGCTGGGCCGAATGCAGGCAGCTGGGCGCATATGGGGGGCTCACCGGCAGGTGTAGCTGAGGTTGCGGCGGATGCTCCGCTTGAAAAAGCTCTTGCAGCCCTCGCAGGTGAAGACGCCGTAGTGCTTGCCGCTCGATTTGTCCCCGCACACCACACAGTCCACCTGCAGCCCCGGCCGCTCCTCGTCGCCCGGCTCCGCGTCGCTGGCAGCGCCAGGTGGTGAGGCCGAGTCTTCCTCAGCTGCGCGGGGGTAGCCTCCCGCCTTGTCCACACCGTTCGTGTCGCCGCCGCCTCCGGGGCCGCCCCAGCCACCGGTCACCATGGCCATAGCCCCAGGGTAGCGGGGCCGGGGCGCCCCCTCCGCGCTCCTCCCTTCGGGCACCCCTGTCAGCCCGGGGGACTCTACCCCGTTCGCATCCGGCCCCGGCGCGCGGGGGGCACCGGCTGCACCCCCAAAAAAAGTTTTGAAGCAACTTCCTGCGGCCAGTCCGCACACTCAGGCGGAACTGGTCGGGCCGGTTCCAGGCCAACTTTCCCACGCGTGCGCGGGGCTGGGCCTGGGGCCGGGTGGGGGGGTCACGCTAGAAGCGCAAGCGCGGGGCCCCTAGGACTCGCGCCCCGCCGCCCTGGGGCACCGGCGGGGGCGCAGGGGCCATGGCCTGGCCCGGGCTGCGCAGGGGGCGCCCTCTGGCCTGACCGCCGCTCGACCAGGGGCTGCGGCCAACTTAGCGGGCCGCCATCCGAGAGCCGGAGGCCGGGGGTAAAGTTTGGCCGCAAGTTGCGCGGCTGCCCGCGGCGAGGGGGAGGGGCGGCGGGCACGCGCAGGGACCGGTCGCCGCGCCCCCTGGGTCCCTGGGTTCCCCCAGCGGCTGCTCTGGGCCTGCAGGGCCGCGGGCCGACGTTTCTCGAGCTGCCGCCCCTGTTGCGGCCGCGCCTGTCAGGCCTGGGCCTGCGCCTGGGCCTGAGCCTCGCTCTTGCCGCCGCCGCCGACCCCGCGCGCCGGCCTCGCGCTGCGGCCGGTTTGACACACAACGTTCCATTCGCGGGGCGGGCGGGGGCCGGAGGCGGGGGCAGGGGCGCGCGCCGCGGGCTGGGGGCGGGCGCTCGTTGCCCTGGCGACGGCCGCCCTTATAAGGGCATGGGTGGCCGTGCGCGGCGCCCGGCGCCCAGGCCGGCGGGAGGGACGAGGGCGGAGCGCGGGACCGCTTGGCCTGACCCTCCCCCCTCTCCCTCCCCTTTCATCCCCGCCCCTGTTCTCGCCAGGCTCCAGCCTTAACCCCTGCCCAGCCGCGGCGGGATCATGGGTAGCCGTTGCCCTCTGCCCTTCTGCAGCCTCGCCAACATATCTCTCCAAGGCACTCGCCTCCACCTCCGGCTTTGGACGTTGTGTCCTTTACCGCCTTTGAGGCGCCCCAGGGACACCTCCCCCATTCCCGGCAGAAGCAATAATGGGAGTCCAGTTGCACCCGGGCCCGGGAGAGGGGCATGCCTGTGCGCAACATACACGCGCTCGCGCGCGCGCGCCCGCACACCCTAGGCATTGCTTTGCACAGTTGCTAGATGGATTGTGTTTGCTTCCTCTTCCAGAAAGTCGCCGCGTCCGACCCCCAACCACCCTTGGCTTTGCTTGGGCGAACACCTGGTGCTCGTAATCTCCAGGGGGAAGGGATGTGGTGGTCTCCGGCTGGCGGGGACGCGAGGTCAAGGGGTTCCTCACCAGATTTCAGGCCTCTGGGGGCAAGGCGCCCACCTGCTGGCAAGGTTAGACACGGTAGGAATGCCCACCACCCATGCCGTGCCCGGCCCCTTCCCCTTTGATTTCCTTTTCTTTCTGTGTTTTATAGGAAGGGCTTGACCAGGAGGCCGGCTGGACTGCAGATGTCTCTTCCAGACTCCCCAAGCTCTCCCAGCTGCTGCTCGCCTACAACAGCCCCCAACCCCACCCACTGGTGGGCTGGGGCCGACCAGCATTTAGCATTTATTAAGCACCCTTTGTATGCGCCCAGACTGCTCTCACAGGGGAAGCCTAAGCCTCTGGCTCAGGGCGCATTAAAGTTTAACCCGCTGGAAAAGCCCTTTCTGCGGTGACCTTTCACCTTGAAGTCCCTCAGGTCCTGTCGCCGGGCCTTATCTCCTGCCCTGCCTGCTCAGCCAGACACAAGGCCACGTGGCTGGGCCTATGAAGGCAGTGGGCGGGAGAGTAGTTCCCTCTGCCTATGAAACTGTTAAGTCCTCCTCTCTCAAGAAGGGGCCTTGGGAAAAGGCACCCCCTCTCCAGATGACATCTGAAGAGGCACCCTCAGGAAGCTGAGAGGGGGAAAGATGCTTAGGGATCATGCACACTTCAAAGGATACGAAGGTTCTGGGAAAGCCAGCACAGCCAAGCACAGCCCAGGGATTCTGGACCTCCCAAGGAGGGCCTGGGTGAGTGCAAGGTGGGGAAGGTTTTAGCAGGTATAGAAAGCAAGAAGGGCTCTGGTTAGACATGAGCAAAGACTTTCCATGGGTCTGACTAGAGTGGACTTCTGCCCTATAAACCCAGCTGAAGGAGGGGAACCTGGGTGGTTATAGAGAATACTTTGGTTCTGGGGCTGCCTGGGAATGTGGGGGGGAGGGGTGCTGGCTGGTTATTTGGGGTGAGGACAAGGGCCTAAGTCCCTGCCTGGATGGTCCAGGATCTTTGGTGGGAGAAGGGGTCGGTTTCAGAAAGGGAAACTTAGCAAGGAAAAGTCTCAGAGAAGGGAGTCAGAGGGTGGGACTTAGGGAGGGGAGGGTTTGAGGGACACATATCTGGGGCAAGAAGGCCCAGAAGTGACAGGCTGGGGGGCAGGCTTGGAGACTGAGGAAAGAAGGCGCGGGAGTCGGTCCTACTCTGCGGATGCCCAGCCCCCTCACAGTGGCTCCACCGCCCCTGCATGTCCTGAGGCCGGTCTGCAGGGGTAAGGCTGGAGTTGAGAACCAGCTCCGCCCCCCTACCCCTGCCCGCGGCCCCGCGCTGACATTTGACCTTGTGGCTGACATTTGACCTTGTGGCGGCTGCGGACCAGGGACAAAGAGACCTGGACCCATCTGCTGCAGGGGCATCCGTGGGAATGGCCAGACCCTGCTCTGGTGGTCGGGGAACAGATCCCTGCCCCCTCCTTAAGCAGGAACTCCTTCCCCTCCCTCTAATAGGTGACTTTGTCTCCTTTTGTTCCCAACCCCCACCCGCACCCGGGTCTGGGGCCTAAGATCACTCTTCAGAGACGGAAGGGGGACAAGAGTGGGTAAGGTTGGCTCCTCTACTCCCCTTTCTCACAGACGACCTTGCCCGCCTCAATTTCCCGGCCTGGATGAAAGCCGACCTTGGTCCACAGAGAGAGTGCAGGGGTCCGAAGGTCACCAGCCCCAACTCTCGCCTGAGGCATCTATAGGTCAGGAAAACCGAATTGTGTCCAGGCCGCTGACTGGCACTGACCTCAGGTTCGTCTTGCCCTTCCAGGCAAGAGGTAACCAACCGCCCAGCACACACCTGCACAGGTTCGGCCTGAGAAACGCCTCCACCACCAGGCTGGGAACAAAACCCTTGCTAATCCCCAGCTTGGGTTTCAGCTACTGCCCAGGAGAAGACAGCTGGCCCCTAATCCAGTTGACTGGGTCGCACCCAGCCCCCCTTTCAAGAGTCTGCCAGACTTGGTTGAAAGAGCGGGGACGTGTGACCTATGCAAATGAAATACTAATCAGATGCCTGTCATTAACCTGACACTAACACTTCCCACAGCTTCCAAGGTCTAAGGGTGAAGTCAGAATTTAGCCTCACCAGGGGTCATCTAGGCCCTGGAGGGACGGAATGTATGTGGTGCCCACCATGAGCACGCACTCTGAGTTCCTCTGCGCCTGCTGTACAGCCCCCTTAGTTTCCACATGCATGTTTTTAAGCTTTTTACATTAGCTCCACATTCGTTATACACAAGTTCCAAAGCCACCTCTGATTCCTCCTCCCCACACATGCACCTGGAACATGTGCCCTTCTAGCTAACATTCCACACTCCAAACTGTGGGGGCCTCAGTCTTCTGAAAGATAGGCATCATCCTCTTGGGAGCATCTTCAAAGACAAACTCAATATCTGCCTAGGAAGAGTAGGCAGGGGAAGGTGTGCCCACCCCCCCACACACACACCCCTGTCTGGGCTTCTGGAGACAAGTAAGAGTTGGAATTTCAGCTCTGGGTATGTAATCTCACTGACCTCTGAATACCCCCAGCCAGGCCTGGAGACCCTATCCCTACAGCCCAAGCTGCCTCTGGCAAGACCCTACTTACCCCTTGCCACATGGTGCCAAGCCAAAAAGACACCGAATCTTTCTCAAATGCCTGGCCAACCCCTCATCCAGCCCAAGATGCACAGGTATATCAGCCTCCATCACGTCAAACACACCTCAGCATGCAAAGTCATGCCTCATGACATCACTCCAGGACAGTTTATGACACAGCTGACCACCACTGTCTGGAACATCCAGACATGGCCAGGTACAGGGCCTACAGAAAGGTCTCCCCTGGCTGGGGAGATGGATGGGGCTGACTGGGCCTTTCCAGGTTTCTTGCGGTGGTTTCTAGCACAGCCAGCTCTTCTGCCTGTCGAGCCTCCATTAGTGCCACCTGCTGTTCCAGCTTCCTCCGTTGCCCTTCCTGCTTCTGGCGGGCTCCTTGGAAGGCCAGGACCAGGGCACTAGAGGGGGGATGGGGGTTGAGCCAGGAAATAGGCCCCCCACACCAAGACAGGGACTACGTATTCCCAGATTGGGACTTCCTAAAGTCCCAGCATCACTCAGGAGGGGCTGACACACAGGCACCAGGGGAGGTGTGGGATGGACTGAACTTGCAGCCCACCTTATAAGAGGGAAACTGAGGCCCAGAAAGAGCCAGGGAATCTTCTGAGGTCACCAGTGGAAGTACAGGGAAGGGGGACCCACCTGTGAGCCTTACATAAATCACTGTTCAGCTCAGCACTCTGAGCACGTCTGGCTCGCTCCTTCTGAGCCACCTGTTCCAGCTCCTCCCGCAGAGACTGCAGCCGCTCCCGCAGGCCCTGGATCCTGGTGCAAGGTTGGGGAGAGAAGGGCTCACAGCCATAGCCAATCCTATCATCCCTCTACCCACCCATCTGCCCATAGTGTTTCCATGGTAGGAACATACCTGTACATAGGTGCACACTCAGCCTGGCACTGCTGCACACAACACCCCCACAGACTCTTGCATATATGCCACCATCACCCACCTCCCTAGCCAAATATCTCCCAACCAGGAACACACCGAGTGAGTGATGCCAACAGTTTCTGAGCTAGCTCCTCTCGATCCTGCACTTTGCTCACCTGACGTCCATCGATGCCCCTGATGCCACCAGGGATAGCAGGGCCCTGAAAGAAGCAGAAGGAAGGGAAGTGACATTAGCCTAGGCTGAGTATGTGCTCAGCCCAAGCTGAAGATGTCCAGACTGTGGCAGCCATAGTCCTTTCCCTCACAGAGTCTCCAGTCTAATGAGATACACTGATAAGGGCAAAATTACTACCTAAGAAGGGAAATAAATAACAGGGGGCCTCATTTGAAGGCAGTCTGGGAGGGCTTCCTGGAGGAGGTGAAATGAGCTCAGATCTCTAAGAGTTCAAGGACTTAACTAAACAAAGAGGGATGTGACTGGTGTTTCTGGCAGTGGCACAGCAGGTACAAAGGCTTAGAAGTGGAAGAGATGATTCAAATGGGCATTCTAAAAGCTGCTGAAGGCTTTAAGCAGAGGGTAGACATGATTAGACAGCAAGGGGCAAAAAGGAAGGACTCAGAGGGAACTAGAACCAAAATTTAGGAAGAGAGGAAGCATGGACTGGGGCCATTAGAGTGGAGAGGGGGTGGTATGAACTGGCCTAGGAGGTGGGAAAAAAGAGGTACAGGTTTGAGTGGAAGACACTAAACCACTTAGGGCTTAGTGGGCTCAATGCCCTCAAAGAAAGAAACCATAAAGTACAAAGTGTGAACTTTAACCTGCAGCTCACCATTCAACTAATTTATTTGTGCAGAAATGGAAACTGAGGCTTAGAAGGGGCTGTGCTTGGCCAGAGCCACCTAGCCAGTAGTATACTTCTATCCCTACGAGGTCCAGTTAGAGTGTTCACCTGGGACCATGCCTCTTCATCTCCGCTACTCCTGCCTCCACTGCTGTCACCACCATTGCTGTTGGCCCCACCAGTTTGGAGCTGAGCCCACTCCCACCGCAGCTGCTCCAGCAGGAGCATGTGAGCAGGGCCCTGGGCTCGGAGGGCAGCCTCCTGCAGCTCCAGACCCCGCTTCTCCCGCCGCACCAGCTGTAGCCTCAACATCAGGTCCTCCTGGGTCTCCTGAGAAACCAAGAGAGGGCAGAGAATTTGTGCCTCTAGGGTCAACTGCTGGGGAAATTGTTCCTGGGTCCTGGGCCTCAAGAAGCACCCAGTGAGGGCTGGTCAAGCAAGATCTTAAACCCTCACCATGATCTTGTGTGGTAGAAAATATAATTCTCCCATAAAAACTACAGCTGTAGATATGACAGTTCAGAGAGGACAAGTATCTTAGACAAGTTTAAGTAGCAGCTCAGTGGAAGGGGTTGAAGTTTCTCCAACTCCAGAACCTTAGGTCTTTCATACAAACCTGAGATTGTGTCCCTTGCCCCATTTCTTTTCCATATGAAGTGCATTTTAGAAAGCCAGATTCAAGGCCTTCTGAGAAACTGAATTCCAAAGGACAAACTCCTATTCATTCCTCAAAACCCCAGCCCCAATTCTTCTCCCTCCAGGAAAATTGACTCCAGCCTGACTCTCCTTTGCTGTTTAGTTCCTCAATCACATCCCTCTTAACCTCAGCAAAGGGTTCTGTCCCGCCAGGAAAGACTGACACAGTAACCACTGCCCATTTGTACCCGTGCAGCCTCAAGGTCCTGCTGGATCTGCATTTTCTCCAGCTGGGGCAGGGATGGGCCAGGCTGGGTCCCCAGAATAGCCTGCACCATGGCTTCTGCACGGGGCACAGTGGGCATGGGTGCCAAGGTGGGACCAGGATCTGGGGGAATCTTCACCATAGCACGGCGCTCCCGGAGACGCTGGACACAGCCTTGGAGCTGGGTAGACACCTCCTGTGGTGTGGGCCTATCCACACTGCTGCCCTCAGGGCTACAGAAAACAGAAGAGGGCTCTGTGTGGACACTGACAGGCATAGTTGTGCTAATTTCATGCCAACCCTGGTGGGCTCCATCATCTTCCATATTACTGACCATGGTGGATCCTACACCATCTGTTGTGGGCGCTGTAATACCAATATGCCAGGCACCATAATATAAACCTCAATGGGCACCATCATCCATCAAGACAACACAGTGAACGCCATCACACCAATGGATACCATCACTCATGTAAACATGGTGGACACTATCACGCCAACCCAATGGTCGCTATTGCTCATGCCATCATGGTGGATGTCATCACACCAAACCAATGGAAATCATTGCTCAGCTTGCCAGACCTCTTTGGCAGCATCATGCCAACATCATTAACCACTGTCATATCAGTTATAATCAGTGACATCATCATCCATCTTCATGACAACCCTGGTGGGTCCTATACCAACCCCAATGGCTGTTAACCACCACGACAAATTTGTTGAATAGCAACTAGCCAACTCCAGTCATGGACCAGCTCTGGGAGCCCCATTTCCCAACCAGGACCCCATTCACTGGTCTGCCTAGTTTCCAGGATTCCTAGGAGTACCTTAGCTGAGGATCCCACAGTGTCCCTCCATCCATGGCAGCCTCCTCTTGGACCAGCAGCCTCTGAGCCTCCTTCTCAGCTGCCTCCAGGTCACTCTTGGAGACTTCTTCTGCTCCTGAGTCTGCCTCCCGGAGAGTGAGCAGGACCCCATATGCCTCCTCACAGTGCTCACTGTAGGACACCGGTTCTAAGTGCTCCAGGACACTCAACCCCGTCTTTTGTGTAGGCAATATTTCCACTTGCTCCTGGATCCCTCACTTCTCTCCCATCCCCAGGGGGGAATGCAAACCCCTTTAGCACCCTTGGACTAAAATTGCCTTAAATTAATTTCTGTAGTCGGGGGAAAGTAATTACCTGCAGAGGCCCTGCCTCTCTTTGTGGATCAGGGACATCCTCTAGCACACCCATTCCCTTCCCAGCCACTGATACCATGGCAGAGGTGCAAAGACCTGTACTGCAAGGCCAGACATAGTGCCGTGGCCTCGGCTTCCCGCTGGCCCAGCTGCATGCTGAGGCCCTCGCACCGACCCTTGTATCCCTGGAGCACAGCTGACAGCAGACGGTTGAAGCATTTGAGCTTCTCGATGCTCCTGCCTCCGAAGGTGGGGAAGAGGGAAAGTGAGAGGCCTTGTAGGGCAGTCAGAACCCAATTGATTGCCACCTCTCCTCCCCAAACCCCACTCCAGCTCCAGACTCAGGTTTATGTTTCAGCTGAGGAGGTGCTGGTGCCCTTACAAGCTCAGCATTTGTGGCTCTTACCCCTGGAGCTTCTCCAACTGGACTTCCACGATGTGCATCTCGGGGGTGAGAGGCTGGGTAGAGAGAGATCCAAGGATCTGGGCACTAGAATCACTCTGGAGGCGCTGGAGCAGGGGATGAGACAGGGAGAAGGAATCCTGAAGCAAGAGGGGACTCAAATGACCCAGACTGTCATCAAGAGCTCAGCACCATGGGTTTAGGCTTTTCCAACAGTAGAAGATGACGGATCACATGACCTAGATTTGAGTCTCACTGCCACAAACCCTAAGGATCTCAAGATGGTGGTTTTGAGCTTCCCACACTCACCTGAGTGGTCCAGGGCTCCCCATCTACCCAAGAGCAGCTGGATCTACTGCCCGAGCCACCTGCTTGGCTCTGGGAGGAAGGTGGGAAGGGGTCCAGCCTCAGCAGGGAATCCTGCAGCTCCTGGATCTGGGAGTGGGATGAGGAATGTCAGGCCTGAGGGCTCCAAATAACCACCAGCCCTCCCTAAGGCCCATTCCTGGGGCAGTGGCAAGAGTCCTAGCTGTAAGGCAGGAGCCCCAGGTACTCATTGCACCAAATCTCTCACTATATGACCTTGGGCAACTCACTCAGCCACTCAGGACTTCTCTTTCTTTAGACATACAGATGGCCAACAGGTACATGAAATGTGCTCAACATCACTAATCATCAAGGAAATTCATATCAAAACTACAAAGAAAATTCACCTTATACCTATTTAGATGTCTGTGATAAAAGAGACACGAAATGACAAGTGTTAGTAAGGATGTGGAGAAAAGGGAACCTTCATGTGCTGCTGGGATTGTAAATTGGTATAAATACTGTGGAAAACAGTGTTCCCCAAAAATTACCAATAGAACTACCGTAGGATCCAGCAATCCCATTTCTGGGCATTTAGCCAAAGGAAATGAAAACATTAATTTGAAAAGATACATGCATCCTATGTTCATTGCAGCATTATTCACAATAGCCAAAACATGGAAGCAATCTATGTGCCCATCCATAGATAAATAGATAATGAAGATGTGGTATATATGCAATGGAATATTACTCAGCCTTAAAAAGAAATGAAACTCTGATGTTTGTGACAACATGAATGAACTTTGAGGGCCTTACGCTAGTGAGATAAGTCAGGGAAAGATAATTACTGTACTATCTCACTTATATGTGGAATCTAAAAACAAAACAAAACACTGAACTCATAGGTAGAAAGAACAGATTGGAGGTAGGGAGTGGAGACCAAATTAAAACAAGTAAACTAACTAACTTCTCTTTCCCAGCCTGGAAATGGGCCCCACCCCATAGGGAAATGGGCCCCTTGTTCTGGGCTTCCACAACCCCAGTCTTGTCAACTGGAAATGAGGGCCTGCTCCCCTTGACCATCAGCCACATGGCTTTAGATTTCATCCACATGCTGAGGACGCCTCTGTGTCCATACCCACACCTGACAGCTCTCCGTTCAACATCACCCAGAATCTGCCCACTTCTTGCCACCTCCACAACTTCCACCATCTGGCCTCTGGACCAGTGCTTCTTCCTGAATCTTCAGGATTCCACTGTTGCCGCCCACACACTGTCCCTTCCAGGACAGCCAGGGGGTACCTGTGAACACCTATGTTTGGTAGTCACCCCTCCCCACTCAGAACCCTCAGAGGCTCCCATCTCAATCAGAGCAAAATTTCAAATCTTTCCTACAGCCCTGCAGGAACTGCCCTGTCACCTCTCTGCTTTCATCTCCTCCCTTTCATTCCACACTGGCTTCCTCACGGTTCCTCAAATATACGAATCACACTCAGGGCCTTTGTACATACTATTCCCTCTGTTTGGAATGCTCTTCCTCCAGATCTTTGCATGGTTCCTCCCACACCTCCTTCAAGTGTCACCTCCTCTGTGGGCCTCCCTGATCACCTTAACTAAGATTGTACAGGACCTGTGTCTGTTGGGGCTCAGCAGTCAATGCTGCATTTAAAAATTTTTTCAAATGAACAAGTGATTGAACATAGCCTATGCCAGGCTGCCTCCTTCCTCATACAGGGAGGAAGGAGGCAGGGCTGTCCAACTCACCTCTCTCTGCAGCATCTCCTTCTCTGTCTGGATGGCCTCCAAGGAGGCCTGCATATGAATTAGTTCATCTTCACGACTTCCCAGGGCCAAACGCAGCCAGGCATTTCTCTCGGCCATGTGGGCCACCTCCCGCTGGTAGCCCCCTGTCCCTTCCTGCTCCAGGCAGGGCCTTCGTCTCCCCTTGCTTCTGCCCTCCACCTCCATTGGCCCAGAACGGCTTGGGGGCTGGTGGCGCCAGGCAGCAGCTGCCGCCTCTAGTGAGCTCAGAACATGCTGGAGAGTCTGAAAAACGTCTGGGGCCCCAGGTCCAGAGGAGACAATCTCCCTGTCCCGTGCGGCTGCCTCCGGGGCCTGATGAGCTTCTTCTGCAGGCTCATGGGGCTTCTTGGGTGCTGGGGTCAGTCCCCTGCTAGAGTCCCCATCAGCCTCTTTTTCAGTTCTGTGAAGAGGTGAGAGACGGAAGATTCTGAAAATGGAAACATCTGGGGTGGCTGGCACACAGCGGCTGTGTGTCAAGGCTGTTCTTGACAGTCAGCTTGAGGAGGGCAATGGGGAGTCATGATGTGTGTGTGAGCAGGAAAGGGAGGAGCACAGGCAGTGTTATGGGTGGGAAAGAGCTGGAGTTGGAGGCATAGACCAAGAGGGTCTTACCTGCTCTCCAGGCTCTGCCCACTCTCCTCCACCCTAGGGTTCAGCAGTTCTGGCTTACAGCTTTCCTGAGATGGCAAAGGGCCCAGCACAGAGCCTCCGCTGGCTGCCTCACCCTCCTCTAAACTTTCTGCCACAGGGTCCAGCTCCCCCTGCAAATGGTCACCGTGACTGAGCTCTGAGCCAGGAAAGGCTCGGCCCAAGGGTCCCACTGAGCTGGCTGTGGCAGGGGTGGAGGACACTTACAGGTGGAGCATGCCTTCCTCGCCGGCTTCGGGGCCGTGTGGCCCGGGCACTCATTGCTGTCCAGAAATCAGTATCCTCTGAATCTTCCTCCTTCGTTCCCTACTAAAACCACAGCCTGATCTCAGCTCTTGCCTTTGCTGTCCTGGGCAAATGATAGTTTCAATTTCCTCTTCTGTGAAATGGGCATTGATTTCGCCCCTTCAGAAGGAAATCTGAGTTGTCAATGTTGATTTGGCATATTTGAATGACTTTAGAAGCTTACTACTTGCCAAGGTTGCCCCGACCTCCTGCTTCTCCTTTGCCTCATTTACCTTTTACTCCCTTGGTGCTCCCTTCCCTCCCCTGTCCTTGGCCTAGGACAAGACTGTCAAGAGTCCCCTCTTCTCCTCAGGGCCCTCCTGAACTATAGGCCCCAATTCTGGGTTGGGTCCCCTCAGCCCTCTCTGCTTCTCTGTTCCTCTAGGAGCACCTTAGTCAGAGGCCTGAGACCCTGGACACTCTTAGGGTCACTCTGGCCACTGTCTGCTCAGGCCTAGGCTGGCCAAGATTGGCCTGGGAGGGGCCAGGAAACAGGAAGCCCCCTCCCCTGGTCACATGACTTGTTATTGTGCAGTTTCCTCCTCAAGGACAGCGCCTTCCTCCAGTCCGAGCAGGGGACACGTGTCCAGCTTCCAGAGATATCCATCCCACCTCACCTCAGCCTCCAAGACCATGGCTATTCCACTTCTGAGCCTCAGTTTCCTTATCTGACATACAGTGTTATGGGAGTTTTAACAAGCAATTTGCACACAGCCAGGCACCATCAGGAATTTGAATTGTAACATGCACTCCTTGTTCCCTGTTACCTCTCTGAAAGTCCCATTTCTGTTTCCTCTGCCAGCTGTTGTTTCTCCTGCAAAAATACTGGATTCCTCAGAGCCTAGATCGTCCTTATGTCTTGCCTATTTTTCCTGCATGCACCTCTAATAGGCTTCCTTTTCTATACCCATAGTCATAGTCCAAGTCCCTCTTGTCCCACCCAGATGCCAGCCCACCTCCCTCTCTGGGATCCCTGGTTCCCAACCCCATCCACTCCTTTGCCCACCCAGAAACATCTGATTATTTGCCTCCCTTGCTCACACACTCCCATGGTTCTTCACTGCTCTTGGAAAACATTTCAAGCTCTTCAACCTGGCATTCAAGGCCTTTGAAAATTAGGCTTCCTGCTTGCACCCATGTATACTCCATGTTGTAGCCATGATGGCCTCCTCCCTGAATGGCTGAAGGTTCTCAATTCTCACACCCTAGGTCTTTACCCATGCTATAAGCTCTGCCTGAAACATCCTGTCCTTCCTTCTGCACTTGGATTAACTGTGCAGAGACAAGTAGCCTGAATCTTCCAGATCCCACGAATCTTCCAGATCCCACTAACAGATCCTATGAGGCTGAATCTTCTTTCTTATGGAGGGAGAGAAATTGTACTTCTCTGACCTCGGGGTACACAGGGGCATTGAAATCCTCACTCTTAGCCATGCTCTAGCTAAATTAACCTATGAGAGGCTCCACCACTCCAAGGGTCTTCCAAGCCTCTAGACCTTTGCCCAGATTATTTCTACTTGGAATGCCTTTCCTCCTGTTTTTCTAGCAAATTCTCCATCCTTCAAGGCTCAGCCTACATAGCCCCTCCTGTCATTAAATCAGAACCTGGCTGATGTGGGCAGGCTTATCTGATTCTTAAACATAAAAAAAAAAAAACTGAGGCTCAGGGTAGTTTTTAAATAGTTATAAAGCTAAAGGGAGACGTGTGCATGAAAAAGGAAGGGTACTTAGAAATAGTTCTGGCTTAGTATTTTTGATTTTTTGCAAATATACGTAAAATAAGGAAAATTGAGACCTGGCCCACACCCACCTCAATCCGAAAAATCCCGCCCCTCACTGAGGTCTCGCCATAATCAGTCCCGCCTCTTCTAAATCCCGCCCAATTCTGTCCCTCTCAGTTTATCACACTGCAGACTAAGCTTTCTGCATCCCTCTGAGCCCAGTCCATCGAAACTCCCACTCCACTCTGCCTCGTCTCAGCCTATCACCGTACAAGCGCTGACTAGTGTACCCTGAGTCTGCCAGAAACAAAAACTCCGCTTCATCTTGTTTTAGCCAATCACATTACAGATCCATCCCACTCAGCCTCCCGCCCCTAGCACAGTCCCAGCCTCTCAGTTTCCAAGACTCTACAGCTTCGTCCAACGCGTAGCTCCGCTCGCTCTGCGGCTCGCTGAACTACATTTCCCAGAAGGTGTCGCGGCCGCGCCGCACCACGACCGGCCGCGAAGATGGCGGCTTTCTAGTGAGTTGGCTGCCGAGTAAGATCAAGGCTCAGGCTACGGTGAGCAGAAGTTGGGGGGTGGAATCGTGCACGGCTCGTCTCGGAAGGCCCAGCTCCCGTAGCCCCAGAGATACAGCCCCTTGCTTACCTTGAAGCTTCCTTCTCCAGCTCTGGTTTCTCTTAAATCTAGCCTCCATCCCTCTTATTGTAGCTAAGGCTTTGTTTTCATTAGAGGTTGTGGGGGCTGCAGGGCTCTCAGAGACCATCCCGGGCAGCCCGCAGCCCATTACCCAGATAGGCAAGCTGTCTCATTGGCGTCTTCTCTTTACTTAAAGATACCTGTAATACACAGATCCGCGCCCCTCCCTTGTGCAGACACTGGGCCCACTGGGGAGAATCGAGGTTACTATTCCTTTATTCACCGAAACAGTGTCGGGTAACAGAAAACCCAACTCAATCTGGCTTAATCAAGAAAGGAAAGTTAGTGACTTATAAGACTGGTTCCAGGTGTAGCTGAATCCAGGTGCTCAGAAGTCTGCTGTTTATGGGTGAGCATCACTCAGGCAGACTGTCTTTATCCTCTTGGAGTCTGGAAGCCTTGACTTGTATCTTTTCTGCAAGTCTTAACAAGCCCCTCTCCCCTAATAATAGCATTACTGGAAGTCCCAGAGCTGCTCCTCACTGGCTTATGTTCAGTCATCACCCCATCTCTGAGTCATTCACAGTGGCCAGTTGTGCTCATTGGCCAAGGAGGAGGGGCGAGGGTTAGCCCTACAGAAAAAAATAAAAGAGACTATTATGTCAGAGTGGATGCCAGGTGATAGTGTAAAGGTACAGATGAGAAAATAGACCCTGAGAGGAGGAACTTATAGTCAGTGAACTGCTGGTACTCTGGCCTGCCTGGTAACCAAGTATTTCTAAAACCCCTAAGAGAAGGATTCTGGCTTCCCCTATCCCTGCTTCATCCAGCCACTCAGGAGCCATGGAAGTGACAGACCCCAGCAGCCCCACGGAGGAGGAAGAGGAAGAGGAGGAGGAGGAGGAGGAGGAAGAAGAAGAACAGTCAGTGGAACCAAGGCCCCGCACACGCTCCAACCCTGAGGGGGCTGAGGACCGGGCACTGGGGGCCCAGGCCAGTGTGGGCAGCCGCAGCGAGGGTGAGGGCGAGGCGGCCAGTGCTGACAGTGGGACTCCCAACCCTCCAGGAGCTGGCCCCAAGGCCTGGCAGGTGCCTCCACCAGCCCCTGAGGTCCAGGTGCGGACACCAAGAGTCAACTGTCCAGAGAAGGTGGTAAGTGGGAATTCATCCATCAGCTCTGAGGCTTTAGGGATGTTGGGTTAACATTCTTGCTTTTTGGGATTTGTTCTGCAAACAGTCCTTTTATATGAATTTCCTGGAGCTGCCACAACAAAGTACTACAAATTGGGCAGTTTATTCTCCCACAGTTCTAGAAATCAGAAGTCTGAAATCTGTTCCTTCCAAAGGCCCAGGGGGAGGATACTTCCAGACTTTTCCAGCTTCAGGTGGCTCTAGGCATCTTTGACCTTTGGCTGCATCACTCCAATCTCTGCCTCCTTTCACATGATCTTCTCTGCATCTCCTCTTCTGTCTCACAAGGAAACTTGTCATGGGATCAGATGATTTTATCTCAAGATCTTTACCTTAATTATATTATTAAAGACTAATTCTAAGTAAGGTCATATCCTGAGGTTCTAGGCAGGCATATCTTCTGGAGGCCACAATTCAACCCATTGCACCCCTGTTTCCTTGAGTCTTTGTCAGACTCCTAGTCCAGTGCTCTTTCTTTTGAGCCACTGCATTCCAAACTGGATGGCTTAGCTTAGAGTTGGGGGTCATCTTATTGCCTTTTCAGATAGGGCTGCTTGAAGCGGGCCAAGTGTGTGGAGGTGGTGTTAACATCCAGTCTCCAGGTGCTGCTGGTCACAATACCATCACCAACCTCCAACTTTATTGCAGATCATCTGTCTGGACCTGTCAGAGGAAATGTCACTGCCAAAGTTGGAGTCGTTCAATGGGTGAGAGGGACATTTCGGGGTTTGAATGTGTAGCCATGGTTGGGAGGGGCTTGTCCCCCAAAACTCAATCCTCTCTCTCTGAGACACCGTTGTGGTCTGGCCTGGGGCCTGTCAATATCAGTGTAGCAACAATACCTGGTAATGATACAGCATCTTCTCACTGGGTTCTATTCTAAGTGTATGAGAACTGTCATGTGACACCCATGACACACTAATGACTTGGAAACTTAGTAAAGCAAAGTGACTTGCCCAAGGCCTCACAACAAATGGACAGAGCCAGGATTCAGACACAGGCCTAGCTGACTCCTAAGACCTTGTCCTGAGCACCTGGGTCTCTGGGGAATGGGGTGGTAGGGCCTGACACAGAATAGAAGTACAGAGGTGGTAAAGACAAGCCCATTTCCGCCCTTGCTGGCACCCCTAACCACCCATGGCTGAGCAAAGGTCATCGGAGACCTCACAAGGGTCAGATGTGAAACCCAGGCTGGTCCAAGGGACCCATTTGGGGAGGGCAAAAGATGGAGAGGGTCAGCTGGTCCAGGTTTGCTGTTGGGCTCCACCACCCCTCTGCTGCATGTCCTGGGCCTTGGCCTCATTGTGGGGCTAGGGAGGGTTCCCCAGGATGGATGGGTGAGGGGCTGTCCCCCAAGGTCAGGAGATCTCTCCTTAACCACTGCCCTTACTCTCTGTTCCTCCTTAGCTCTAAAACCAATGCCCTCAACGTCTCCCAGAAGATGATTGAGATGTTCGTACGGACAAAACACAAGATCGACAAAAGCCATGAGTTTGCGCTGGTGGTGGTGAATGATGATACCGCCTGGGTGAGTCTGGGGCAGGGCTGGGGCTCCCTGGGGTCTCCTGGGGGCAAGGGAGCACTTTGCTTTGCTGAGGCTTATGCTTCCCCACAGCTGTCTGGCCTGACCTCTGACCCCCGTGAGCTCTGCAGCTGTCTCTACGACCTGGAAACAGCCTCCTGCTCCACCTTCAGTATCCTTCCAGGCAGGGGTGTGCTGTGGGAGTCAGTGGGGAGGGCCTGGCTAATCTTGTTATCCCCAGAATCTAGGAAGTCTGAACTGTGAAGGAGGCCAGCTCGGACTGGCTCACGTCCAGATTTCAGCTCTGCCACAACAAGCTTGGGCCAGTCACCTTTCTGATCCTCAGTTTCTTCATCTGTAAAAGGGGAGGCAGCAAACCTCCTACCCCGTGGGGTCCCTGCAGAGGTAAAGTCCTAACAGAAGCAGGCTAGCTGATTTGGACTCCCATATGTCAAAACAGCACCCACAGGGGGAGCACTACATGCAGAACCTGTTAGACGGTACTCAATAAATGACAATATGTGACTGAAAAGTCACCACTATAGCACGCTTTATGCTTATTTTAACATGAAAGGCTCATGTGCAACCCCAGACTTAAATAGAATATGATTCCTGTGAATTAGAAAACTGTTGAGTGTTGGGAAGAGGAGGACAGGGGCACCCATGGCTCTTTGCTTGTGAGTAGAGTGGCCCCAGCCATGAGGGAAAGGGGGGATTTCAATCACCAAGGATCCTCAGGACATCTGATGCCAGCCCACTGGTTTGTGATCTGTCCTGGGGAAAATAGGCCCAGAGAGGGCAGGCGACAAGGCTAGGGTCACACAGCACATTTCCTGCACAGTGGACATAGCACCAGGTTCAGGGGTGCCCAGGGTCTCTTGACATCAGGATGAGGGAAGTCACTGACCCGTCCTACCTGTGCTCTGCCATCAGCCTTCTCCTTAGCATTACTTCCAGATTTGGAAGGTCTCTTCAGCCTCATGTAAGTCCTCTCTTCCCCACGTCTTCTCTCCACATTAGGCCCATGATGACCGTATGAGGCTCCACTCAATTGTGTCAATCCTGGGGGATGGGGGCAGCAGACTTTTTCCATAAAAGGCCAGTTAGTAAATATTTTCAGCTTTGCAGACCATGTAGTCTCTGTCATGATGACTGTGCTCTGCTGTTGTACTCCCAAAGCAGCCCCAGACCATACCGAAACAAATGGGTATTGCTGTGTGCCAATAAACTTTATTGACAGACACTGAAATTTGAATTTTATATTATCTCCCCTCTGATCATTTAAGAATATCAAATCCATTCTTAGCTCATGGACTTTACAGTTCTAACCTCTGTTTCTGTTGCCTTTTCCATCATGATTAATTTGGTACAAATATCCCAGCAAGTTTTGCAAGAGAATCCATGGGGTAAATTCATAATGGAGGATATACTGGATCAGGGAGTAGGGAGAGTTTTTTAATTTTGCTAGACATTACCAAAGCACTTTTCCAGAAATTAGCCCTTGTTTACTTCCCCTGGCACCAGGATTGACCATGCTGATGAAAGCTTTGCCTATGTGATTATAGGAAGAGGCCACATGTTCTGCTGTGCTTTTCTTTGAGCCTTTTCTCCTTCCTTTTTAAGCCATTTGGTATTCTCTCGGTGATTTGTATATTTGTCTTCTTTACCTATTTTTTTCTGTGGGGAAGTCAGCTTTTCTCTTGTTTGCAATCAACTTTGCTTTTTACTTAGTAAGGACCTTAGCCCTCTTCTTAGTGCTGTCGGCCCAACATGAGATCTAGCTGTGGCCGAGTGGGGAAATGTATGTAAACTTAACATATAAGATTGAATCCCTGCCTGGGTATCTCCTGGCCTGGTGTGACAAGGCAAACTCCAGGCAGTGATGGGGGATGCTCAGGATGGCCAGAGCATCCAGCTTTAGGTTAGCAAAGCCTCCTGGATGGAGCAGGAGAGGTCAAGCAGATGACTAAGGCTGGGGAGGCGCTCTGATTAGAGGGAATAACACGTGGGAAAACTCAGAGGCAGCAGTGAACTTGGGAGGGGTTAGATGGGGCCTGTGTGCCCAGCAAGGGTGATGACAGTGGGAGACCCCCAGAGTATGTTCTGACCTGTCCTTTTTCTCCCCACTGTGCAGCCAGCAGAAGACAGAGCTGCCAGTCACAGAGAACGTGCAGACGATTCCGCCTCCATATGTGGTCCGCACTATCCTTGTCTACAGCCGCCCGCCCTGCCAGCCCCAGTTTTCCCTTACTGAGCCCATGAAGGTGACTGAGGCCTGGGTGAGGGTGGTGAGACACTAAGAGGGACTTTCTGAGCACAGGAGCTAGGGCACCTACAGGCAGATTCCCAGAATCCAAGGGAGAAGCTGGGGAATTGTGGTCATGAGGGCACAGGGTAACCTGAGTCCCAAAGGCTAGTGTTCTTCCCTTGCAGAAAATGTTCCAGTGCCCATATTTCTTCTTTGATGTTGTTTACATCCACAATGGCGCTGACGAGAAGGAGGAGGAGATGAGCTGGAAGGTGAGGCTCTGGTGGGTGTGGGGCAGGTAAGTACAGATGGGATGTCTCAGAACCTGCCTACCTGGGGTCTGGGGGACACCACCTCCTGGATCCTGGTCATTCAGTCATTCAGTAAGCATTTCCACATATCTTCTGGGCAGTTCATGGCGGCTCTTGGGATAGTGGGCCTGGGAGTACGTAGGGACCTGCCCACCTCATTCCCAACATCAGCTTCTCTCTCTTCCTGCCTTTGCCCTAGCTGTACCCTCTGCTTGGAGCACCCTTCCTTCCCTGCCTTTCCAGGCTCTGCTGATCATTCATGTCCCAGCACTGATCTAGCTGTAGAACCTCAAATGGGCCACTTACCTCTCTGACCCTCAATTTACCCAGCTGTGAACAGGGAGAGTTGAGACCAGCTCCTACTCCTACCTTAATATCCAAGCCAAAGATCCCTTCCTTGGGGAGCCTTCCCTACTCCTCAAGGAAGATCGCATGGGGCCTGGAGGGTAACCTGCATCCAGCTATCTCCAGACTGGGGGCTCTGGGACTGATACCTCAGTGTCCTTAACAGTGGTTGGGTGCAGGGAATGTTTGCTGAATGAAGGAATGTTTTCTGCCTCACAAAATTCCTTCATCCTTCAGAACCCACCCTTATTGCCCCCTCCTCTGGGAAATCCTCCAAGGACATGGAGGGCCTATCAGAGAACGCCTGCCTGAAGAACCCCTTCCTGGCCCCTTACAGGACATGTTCGCCTTCATGGGCAGCCTGGATACCAAGGGCACCAGCTACAAGTATGAGGTGGCGCTGGCTGGGCCAGCTCTCGAACTGCACAACTGTATGGCCAAGCTGCTGGCTCACCCACTGCAGCGACCCTGCCAGAGCCATGCCTCCTACAGCCTGTTGGAGGAGGAGGATGAAGCCACCGAGGTTGAGGCCACTGTTTGAACCATCCCTGTATTCCAACCTTCTTGTACAATGAAACCCTTGGCCTAGAGTGCTGGTTCTCAAACTGGGGCCCATTGGACCCCTGTGGGTTCTTCAGGAGCCACCCAGAGTACTTGGGAGCCTTGGAAGGAAGCCCAAGATTCTAGGAAACATCGCAGGGACTGGGCACCCATTCTCTATATTTCCCAGTGCACATCCCACTCTTTAGTTTATCAGCTGTAATTTTTGTTCTTGTGCAATTTTTGTCATCAGAATAAAAATCTAAGAAATTCCTAAGTGAGGTCCATACCAATCACGTTGTGTTAATTGGGGTCTCCTTGGTTGCAAGTGATAGAAATCCCACCCATTGAACAGGAAGGGAAATGTGGATGAGAAGCCAAGGTGTAACTTCAGGCTTGGCTGTATCCAGCTGTTTAGACAACATTGCCATTTGGGTGGGCTTTAATACCTTGCATGTTTGTGTTCAGTGTGCTCTGCTTACCTCCCAACTTGTGAAAAGGGGTTAGATGGCTGCATCCACCCTAGGAAAGAAAGTACCTACCAATAAGGGTTCCTGGTAGCTAACTGGGCTCAAATTAAGGGGAAAAACAAACAAACAAACAAAACCCTAGTAGCCATTACCAAAGAGGAACAGGAGCTTAGAGCTTTGGGGAGAAGCCTTCACTAAACTGCCTGCCTTTTGCTGTGAACTTCTTGCAGGTTAAGTCAACTTTTATATCGAAGTTCCTGGAATTTCAACCAATAGTATGCATATACCTCCCTAATATCCAATTGGAGCTGGCAGCTGTAACCTTATTAGCATCTTTGACCAATCAAATTGGCTCCCTTCTGGCCAATCAGGGCAGTGCTTTTTTGGACCAATCAAACTAAGGATTTGGAGTCTTCATTTGCCTAAGGGGCTTTGCTATGTCAGGTCCTCTCTGGCTAGGTCTTTCACCACCAAAGACTGGATCTCTGGCTGGAGCTGAAACACTAAGGGCAGTTGCTGAAGGAGATGGTGTTGCTCCACGTTGAGGTATTTTGAGTAAAGGCTACTTCACTGTACCCCAAATTAGGGCTTCCTGTTGTCCTTGTTCAACAGCTGTGACCACTCCCCAAATCCCAGCCCAAATGAAGTGAGGGCTCCCAGCCACCCCCATAAGACGCCTTTCCTGGATCATGGGCCAGAAATCGAGGATGTTCTGATTGTCCAGGCCTGGATCAAGCCTCTTTTGAGGGAGGGTTGCAAGTCCAGCAGGAAATAGTGTAGGTGCTCCTCAGAAAAAGGGAGACCAGCTAGACATAACAGGTTCACTGTTCAACTATCTTTCTGGAAAATGAACAATTCTGAAAAAAGTTCACCAGCTACATTCTCAGTTCTATATAAAATGAAAATAGCTTCATTGAACAACAGCTGTTCCTTCCCACCAGCATTTTGCAGATGGGGAAACTAAGGCCCTGGAAGTCTCAGCGCTCCAAATCATGGACTCCCAGCTCCGGGAGACTGGAAATGCGCGACACATGTGGAGGCGGAAGCTGTTGAGTGCGCGCTAATGAAGGCCTCTTCCGCAGAGGGGTCCCCTGCAGTCACCGCCAGTTCCCCGAGTCTGTAGCCCCACCTCCTCTAGAAGAGTATGTTCGCATTTCCTATTTTGAGATGAGATAGTGGCACACCAGGCGGACTTCATCCCCCGCCCTCGCCCCCGGGCCCTTATCGGCAGCTCCAAGTCCCGCCTGAGCGCCACTAGAGGACTGAGCCCCGGAAGGGAGGCACCGAAACTCTTCAACATCGAAGTACACGCGAGTGCGGCGTGGGGGACCCCAGCTGAGCATCCTGCACAGTACACAGAAGCGGAGACCGGAGCCAAGAGGCGGGGCAGCGCGTGCGCACAGGGGTGTGGCGGAAAATTTGAAACTGGCAGACGGAACCGTGGCGCTAGGGGATCGCGCGAGTATGGGCGCAGTGACAGGCTTGGAGTGGCGGCTGCGGGCAGCGCTGCGGGAGGAGGAGCTGTGGTGAGGGTGGGGTCTGGTGCAGGTGGGCCAGGGCGGGAGGCAAGAGTTGTGGTCCACTCCAAACCCCTGATCGCAGTGTCGTGGAGGAGCTGCTGCGCTGTGGCGCCAATCCCAACCTGGTGCTCCCGGAGGGCGCGGCTGCTGTACACCTGGCTGCAGGAGCCCAGCACCCGGGCGCTCTGCGATGCCTCAAAGTCCTGATGCGTCGAGGCGGAGACCCCAATGCTCGGTGAGGCGGGGCCTAGGTCTGGGGCGGGGTCTACCGTGCAGTGGAGGGTCTCCTGAGTCCAAAGGCGAAGCCTTGGAGTGCAGAAAAGGGCGTCTCATGGTCCAAGGATGGGGACTCGAAGCCCAAGGGCGGAGCTTGCGGAATCTGGGGAGGGGTCCTGAGAGTCCCAGGACGGGGGCTAGGGTCCCAGACTGAAGATGAGGTATGGGGTTGCGCTGGGGCCAAAGTAGGGATCAAAGTTTCGGATCTGAGCATAGATTCTTTAGGGTCAGAGTGCAGATGTTTGGGTCCCAGCCCGAAAGCGCAGGATCTGGGTTCCAAGGGTGGTGTACCGGGCTGCTTGATGGGGTTGGGGGATTAAGGGCCAAGGCTCCGGGGCAGAGATCGAGTTCTCTCCTCCGCTGACCCTTCCTCCACTCCTGCCCCAGATCGGCCGAAGGGCTAACACCGCTGCACGTGGCCGCCGGTTGGGGTTGTCTCCGCGGCCTGGAACTGCTGCTGAGCCAAGGAGCAGATCCGACGCTGCGTGACCAGGTGAGGGGCCCAGCTCCGGGTGCAACAGGGCCGACCCATAGGGACGTAGAGAGGGAAGAGGGACCTCGGGCGCCCCCTGCTGACTGTGCCACTGCAGGACGGACTCCGTCCTCTGGACCTGGCGGAGCAGCAGGGGCACCAGGACTGTGCGCACGTCCTGAGGCAGTTCCGGATGCTGACCAGAACTCCGACCCTGACCCGGACAGAGACTGAGGAGCTAGAGCCTGAGTCTTGCGGTGAGTGAAGACTGTGCGGCCACAGGGGTTTGGCCTCTGGACCAGCTTATCATGTCTCTCACCGATGTCCACAGTTTACTGCTGGTTCTGACTCTCTGACGGCCAGTATCTCTCTAGTCAACTCTGACTTCACTCTCTCTCTCCTCCCTTTTATTCCAGCTGCCTCCTTCTCTCTCTCCTCCCTTTGACTCCAGCTGCCTTCTTCTATCTGATCCAACTCCCATTTCTAGCTCTGGCTCCCTCTTCCCTCTTCTTTGACCCCCACTCTCATTCTCTGCACCAGGCCCATGCCCCAGGAGAAGGAGGCTGAACACCAGCCCCTTTGGACCTCCTGATGTGACACTGGACTCCACAGCAATGGGCAGAAGTGACAGCAGGGACATGGGCCTGGAAGCTGGCCCCAGACTCCCCAGCTTTCTTGCTTACTCTGAGATTGCTGACAAGGATGACAGCTTAGAGTCCCCCCAAGAGCTGTGGGACTGCAGTTCAGATGACTCCTTTGTCACAGCAGTTGAGGCCTCTGGAGCTGAGGACCCAGCCCCCCACACTTCCCAGTGGGCTGTATCCTTGCCCCAGACCAGGCAGCAACTACTGCTTGGTGTCCAGCCATCTGAGAGGATGCCAAGGTCTCCAGGTACACCACAGCAGGCGCATGGAGCCGTTATGGCCTTCAAAGAAGCTGAACTAAATGCCCGTCTACAGGCCCTGACTCTGACCTTGCCAGATGCCTCTCCCAACACCATCTCCCTTCCAGATGCAAGCCTAGCTCACAGCCTTCCTCAAGAACCACTGCCTGGATCCCCGAACTTTCACTTACTAACAGACCACCAGAGGTCTCTTGAGAGTAATGTGGCCGCCCTCTGGCTGACAGAGGATGAGGCAAGTTCCACAGGTGGCAATTACCCTTTTCCCACTTGCTGGTACCTGCCGGATCCCACTACGTCTGACCTGGAGCTGCCACAAGGGCTCTGGGCACTTGGCAAGAGCCCAGGTCCCATCACGCTTTCCACCCAGTCACACCATCTCCGACGACTAGAAGAATCCCAGGCTGCTCCCGGTTAGTCCCTTCTGGGTATCCAGAGTTCAAAGAGCCTCCAGGAATCTCTGGAGACCCTTTGCTTTCAGTCTCACTTCTCTCTTTGTCACTGGGAACCACCCCTTTTTGTTTTCCTTGACTCAGTTTTTCCTCCCAGGCCCAGACTTTTCAGGGCACAGCCCAGAGCTAGCTGAGGCCCTGAGGACAGGCCGAATTCCAGATGCTCAGGCAGACGAGGATGCACTTGCTCGGCAGTTTGAACGGCCAGATCCTGGCAGGAAGTGGCGGGAGGGGGTTGTGAAATCCAGCTTCACATATCTGCTTCTGGACCCCAGGTACTCAGGGCAGTAGTGGGACCCAGAGGTGGGAACTGAAAAATTCTAAGAGTAGTTCTTTTTTGTTTGTTTGTTTGTTTGTTTAAAAAGCTAATTTAATTTTAATTAAAGTAATTAAGTTCAAATGCCTATTTTTTAAAAAACAAAAAGTATGGCCTAGCTATGGGATTGGTTCTTATATGCTCTGTGTCCTCAGAAAGGGAACTGGCCCTCTGTGGTCATCAGCTTCTTTATAAAGGGTAGTTAGAGCTGTCTCAAGTTGCTGAGTATCTTTGAGAAGCAGCCACAACTTTCTGCCCTGTGAGTTCAATTTGTTCTGTGACCTTAGAGACTTTCTCTAGGGCAACTCTTGCCTCTTTTTTCCTCTCTGAGCCATCCCTTTCATCCAGGGACACTCAGGACCTGCCAGCCCGAGCCTTCTCACTGACCCGGGCTGAATGCCTTCGAACTTTTGTCCATGCCATCTTCTATGTAGGCAAGGGGACACGGGCTCGGCCGAATGTCCACCTCTGGGAGGCCCTTGACTACCATGGGCAGCCAGGAAAACAGGTGTGAGGATAAGGACCAGGGTCAGGGTGGGGGCAGCCAGGCTGTGGGCAGGTAGAGGAAGGAGGGGATTGAAGGGCCTACCCTTGACCCTGCCCTGCCCCCCGCCCCCCACAGGCCTGCCCCAAGGTGCGCCAGATCTTGGACATTTGGGCCAGTGGTCATGGAGTTATCTCCCTGCATTGCTTCCAGCATGTGATTGCTGTGGAAGCTTACACTCGAGAGGCGTGTCTTGTGGATGCTCTAGGTGAGTGCCTGGCTTGCGGGATGGGGTTCATAGGAGGGTACTTGATCTTCCAGTTCTCTCACCCTTCCCTCTCAGGGCTATTTGTTCAATGAACAATTATTGAGCATCAGCAATGTATCTGTACATAATTTGCTCCTTGGTTGATCCCTGCTTGAAGACAATACACAGTGGGTTCACTGTCACATACTTTTCCTGGAAGTTTGCTGAGGCTGCTCCTGTGACCTCATCCCCAATCTCTCTAGGGATCCAGACGCTGACCAACCAGAAACAAGGACACTGCTATGGAGTGGCGACGAGCTGGCCACCTGCCCGGCGTCGCCGCTTGGGGGTACATCTGCTGCACCGTGCCCTCCTTGTCTTTCTGGCTGAGGGTGAACGAGAGTTGCGACCTCAGGACATTCAAGCCCGTGGCTGAGCACTATGAAATTACCCATATAGCCTGGGTAGCAATCAGGGTGTTCGATTGTTCCAGCTGCCTTGTGCTTAGAGCATCCCACTATCTCCAACTCTAGAAGGCTGGTGAAGGGGGCAACAGGGCAGATCTTCTCAGGCTACAAGAGTACTTTGTTACAGACAGAACTGCTGGAAAGGTAGTGAGTTCCCAGGGAGGAGAACAAGTAGACCAAAAGGTTATTTGGAACATTTGGTGCTTTGGAATATTCCAGTGTTTTGGCAGTTTGGTCCTGTCTGGGTAGACAAAGTCCACTTTTATCTACCAGACACAGGGGACCAATACTGTGGGCTGGGGGCTTCCTCAGCCAAATGAATGGAATCTGTCCCAGCTCAAGAGCTGGGTTCTGCTTTCCAGCTATGGTACCTCAGATGAACAATTTGTCTGTTTGAGCCTCAGTTTCCTCAGTTGTACAATGGGGGCAGTGAGAGGTCTTACCTCAGAAGTCATTGTGGGAATCTGATTAAACAAAGTCATGCATTGGGGTATGGCTCAGAGCCCTTCGCTGAGCTAGAGGTGGCCCAAGTGGAAAGTCTCAGGGGGAGAAGGGAGTTGTCCTGATGCTCTGGAAGGGCCGACTGTGTGTGGTGACAGGAGGCCAGGGGCTGGGGAGGGTGTGGGGTGTAGGTGTGAGACACCAGTCCTTGGGATCACTGTGCAACACAGGCTTCCTGACGTTGCTTCTCTTAACCTGTTTTCTTCCACCATAAAATGGGATTAATAACCTTAATTTTTGGTGATGCCCTGTGATTTCGAACTATTCACATATGCTTTAGTAAAATACCAGGCCAGGGTACTGGTGAGGTGTTGGAGGGATCACCTCAGTTTTCCAGAAGTTGCTTTTTCAAAGCATCCATTGGTTTAGGGACTTGGGGAGATCCACTGCCTCATTGGGTTCATCACCTGCCCGTCACTGCTACTCAACCAACCAGGTCCTGTAGGGGGCGGAGGTTCACGTTGGTTACTCCACTGAGGGATCCTTGGCTCCCCCTGAGCGGGAATGGCTGTGTTTGTAATTAGGTACCCGGCCTCAGAGGGAGTCTGGGCTCTCCAACTTTAACTGAACTGAAGAAACCTCTCTCTGAACTAGGTAGCTTCACAGACACCAAGTCTCCTGATAAAGAGACAGCAATTAAAACAGCATGCCATCTGCCCAGGAATTCACAAACAGGTCGTTAGGAAAGAAATAGGATCTGTTAGTTTCCCAACCTCAGCTCTACTGACACTTGAGACCAGATAATTTTTTGGATG
Source organism: Macroglossus sobrinus (assembly GCA_004027375.1). Lineage (NCBI taxonomy): Eukaryota > Metazoa > Chordata > Mammalia > Chiroptera > Pteropodidae > Macroglossus > Macroglossus sobrinus. Next base: position 76,170 of record PVKZ01001504.1, on the reverse strand, counting down.
GGGACTGTCTTTGCATTGTAAGGTGTCTGATGGCATTCCTGGGCTCCACCTATTAGATGCTGATGTGTCCCTCTCCCTCCTAGGTGTAACAATCAAAACAAGGACAGCCATGCCTCTGGACTAAACAAAAGGTCGGCTCACAAATCAGTGGGGAAAGGATTCAAGAGGCAACAATAGAGAAGATAATTGTCTCCTTTCACCGTTCACACAAACCACAGGTGTACCTAGATATATTAAGATAAAATACAGAGGAGCAAGAATATGGCCATAGGGCAGGAAAATCCACCAGACAGAAAAAGATTTGGTGGCTTCAAAATAAAAATAATCTTTATGACGAAAGCTACCCTAAAGCAAGTTGAAAGAAAATGAGATAGTAAGAAGCACTGAATTGCTGTGTGGCATGGGGTGAAGGAGATTTAGTAAATCCATAGGTCTCAAGTACTCATCACAGGGCCTTATATACAGCTGGCACTCAATTATGGCTACTCAGCCTCTGCATGGACCTCAGTTGGACCTCCTTCCCTCCAGGGACTGGGAGCTCACCCCTTGACTATCTGTCCTCTGCTGAGAATACTGTCCAAGCACCCCTGCATTCAGAGGAGGGAGGGGAAACAGAGAAACTAGCCTGGAAGGCCCTGAGGGGGAAGCATCAGCCCAATTTGCAGTCATCCAGCACAGGTCTGGTGGCTCGGATTGTCACTTCTTTTTATTGAATTACAAATTGAGATGTGCAGGTTCAGTGGCATCAGCCCCCCAAATCCCTTCCCACTTGGGTGACAATAGCTCCCAGCACTGAGGAATGGGGAGAAGGGGAGGGTTCTTGGGCAATGAGGCAGGGCCCTGAAGGTCCCTGGATCAAGCACTGCAGACAGGGAAGACAGCAGGGTGGGCGGCCTGCCTTGGCCATGGCCTTGGGCAGGGAGAGGGCTTCTGTACAAGGTCATCCTCCACAGGCGTTCCAGCTGCCACGGGATGGGCCCCACAGGACACAAGCAGAGAGTGGTGTCCACTTGGCTCCCTCAAACACCAGGCCTCAACCAGCCAGCCTGGGGTTGTCTCCCCCACCTGACCCCGCTCACCACCAGAGTGAACAGCTTGCCCAGGTGGTCCTGGCTGCAGACCTGGAGCTGGCTTCTGTCCTGCTCCTCACTCCTTGGTGATGCCTGGCCCGCCCAGTAGCTACTTCTTCTCCTCTGGGGACACGGGTGGGGGTGCCGGCAGGGCTTTGGGTGAGGGTTCAGGCTCCCAGAGCAGGAATTCGTGGAGTAATGTGTTGACTGTCTCTGGACACTCCAGCATCACCATGTGGCTGCCTTCATCAATGAGCTTCAGGAAGGCGAGGAGCAGGATCTGCGTGGGAGAAGGCTCAGGGCGGGTGGGGCCAGGGTGCCCTGGACTCCCTGCCAGCCATGGCCTGAAACATGGGGAAGTCCCTCCTATAGTCTACTCTTCATCCCTTCACTTCTGCCCAAGAGGAAGCTGGAAGATGGCCTGTTGCCCTGCTGGAGCCCAAGTCGATATTCACTCCACATTTATTAAGTTCCTACAATATGTCCAAAGCAGGATTTCTCAACCCCAGCACTACTGACATTTGGACCCTTCTTTGCTGTAGGGCCATCCTATTCATTTCAGGGTGTTGAACAGCATCCCTGGCCTCCACCCACCAAATGCCAGTAGCACCTTCCCCTTTCCCCCATTATGACAACCAAAAAAGTGTACAGATATTTCTAAGTGTCCCCTAATGGAGGGCGGTGGGTGAGGGAGCAGAATTATCAGTGGTTAAGAACTGCTGGTCCAGAGCTATTCAAAGTGTTAAAGATCCCAAGACCATTTTTTGGCAATCTCTGACTTAAAGACTCCTGGCCCACCCTCTCCAAGAATTCTGTAGCCTGTTACTGGTCACTTATACAAATCCCAGATGTAAAGGAGAATGCATAATCCTAACAGGGAAGCCTCACTTTCTGGATTCCACCTCTGACCCTCAATCTAACCTCTCACGACCCTGGGGTTGGAAAATAAAGCTGAGTCACCCTGGGCTTCAAGTAGGGGATTTGGGAGTATGGTGGCTTGGCTGCCATTCCCTACCTCAGCCATGCGCTGGTCTTCTTCCACTGGCACAAATTTGTCGTGCATGCCGTGGACAAGCAGGACAGGCACGGTGAGCTCGGCGTGGTAGATCTCATCACCCTCGGGCCAGTACTGGCCACTCATCATGGCCCTCAGCACGAAGGATGACACATTGAATGCATTGCCCTCCTTCAGTAGCTGCTTCTCTTTGGCCCCTTGGCGGGCAAAGCCGGCTCTGGTGGTGGGGAGACACTGCTGGAGCTTTTGTGCCATCCAGGCAACCAGGGGTGACACCCATGCCAGCCCCAGTTGTACAGCCTCCCTTCCCACCCAACTTGGGGAGGCACTGTGGTCTGCCAGGACTGGGGTCACTCACTTGAGGAAGCTCCAAGCCAGGCAGGGTGACAGACAGTGCAGGACACATGTAGGCATGTTGAAGATGGAGCAGAAGCTGGGCTCCAGCGCTGTCGGGCCCCCACCATTGATCATGATCACTTTGTGCACCAGGTCTGGGTACTCATGCGCCAGGAACGTGCAGAAGGAGACACTGCCCAGTGGATGGGTGGTGGGTGGGGTTGAAGGGTGGTGGTCAGCAGAGTACAAGCAACGAGGGAGTTAATATACTCCCCTCACCCCAGAAGCAGATCTTTGAAGGCCAAGATTCTCCCCCTGGGGCCCATGGGTATCCGACTGGAGTGAAGGATGTGTGGGGCATCTTGAATGCCCCAAAATTGTGAGCTTGTGGGTTGAGGGGATGTGTGTGTGTGTGTGTGTGTGTGTGTGTGTGTGTGTGTGTGTGTGTGTGTATTAATTGCTAAGTGTTAAGAAAGCAGTCTGATTAAACAAACCCTTTGGCTGCCCTGAGAAGGTCACTTTCCTGTGAATCTCTTCCCTTTAAGGATCTTCTCTCACTGGCCTCTGGTGTGCTATATTCGCCTGCCTTATACAAGGTGGGAGAATGCAGCCCAAGGAGCTCCCCCGCCCCCAGTCCAACTCCTCATTCCCTCTAAAGCTGGCCACTTGTTTTGTAAACTAAGGTTACAATTTTGTAAATTTGTAAAATATTTTGTAAATAAAGTTTTATTGGAATACAGCCATGCCCACTTACAAGTATGGCTGCTTTCCTGCTATGACATTAGAGTTGTGAATTTCCAAAAAAAAAAAAAAAAAAACAAAACAATGTATGACCACAATCTTAAAATATTTACTATTTGGCCCTGTAAGAAAAAATGTGCCAATCTCTGCTGTAAAGAGGGACAATAGGACAGGCAGAAGTCAGGTGAACCTGACTGTGCCAGTGACTCACTGTGTGCCCTTGGGCAGATTGCTTAACCTCTCTGAGCCTCCGTCTCCACACCTGTGAAAGAGTAACTGTGCTGACCTCATAGCATTGTTATGGGGTCACAGAAACTACCTCAGATGGGGGTTCATTTAATTGGAGGAAATCACTTAGCATAAGCATCCACTGTGGTGTTATCATATAAACAAAATAAGAGCTATGTTACCTCCCATCATAGCTTCCTTTTTTTCTGGAAATTTATGTAACACTTATTTTTCTTGTCTAATTGCTTGGGCTACAACTGCTAAAACAGTGGTTCTCAACCTGGCTGGCTGATTGACTCTTGCCTTTCCCCTTGGGTAAAGGAAGGAGTGGTAGCCCTTGATGGTGATCAGACACCCAGGCTCAGAGCCTTCCATTGAGTGGACTCTATTTTGAATGCTAGATGGTATTATCTATCACCCCTTAAAGGGGGGGCGGGCGTAAATTATAGCAAACTGTGCCTTGTAAACAGAATTTACAGGATTCCAATTAGCCCTTCCTTGGAGTCCTCTCCAGGGCGACAATTTTATTTTATTTTTTTTAGGTGAGGAAATCCTTAGTTGACCTCACAGATTACAAGGACCTTGTCAGCTTACAATCCCTTATTTTTTCTTTTTTCTTTACACCTACAGTACCTGGTCTTCCTAGATGATCTCCCATCCAAGTACTAACCAGGCCCGACCCTGCTTAGCTTCTGAGATTAGATAGAATCAGGCACGTTCAGGGTGGCATGGCCATAGACTGAAAAAATTTTAACTTATTTGAAGACAGTGTTTCTCAGCCAGGGTGATTCCGCCCACCAAGAAAACTTTGGCAGCATCTGAAGACACTTTTTATTGTCATGATCAACAGCAGACCATTGTGTTAGTGGTATCTAGTGGGTAGAGGTCAGGGATGCTGCTAAACATCCTACAGGGCATAGAAAATAATTACCTAATCAAAAATGTCAATAGCAAGAAACACTGCTTTTAAAAACTGCGAAACAATAGTACTGGTGGTGGGAATCCCTGTCTTGTTGCATATGTTAATAGGATCTTTCAGGGAGAGAAATCAGTGTTTTACAAAGGGGTGTCCAGACCCTACCAGCCCCAATCCCTTACCCCCACCTCAGTGTTGGCTCACCCGTAGGAATGCCCAATGAGCACATTTCTCTTCTTGGCGTAGCGCTTGAAGATGGCACGCATGTCCTCTGCCAACGCATAGAAGGTATAGGCTGCAGCCACCTGAGGTGCTGAGCTGGCCCCATGGCCGGCCAGATCGGGTGCCACCACCTCATAGCCCAGACGAACAAAGAAGTCCAGCTGCTCCTTCCAGATGGCTAGGGAGCCACCAACGCCATGTATGAAAAAGAGCACCACATCTGCCTGGGCACCCTTGCAGCTGGTAATGCGCTTCTCACAGTCAATGTGGATGGTCCTCTTGGGGCGCCGGGCTCGCCGCCGTCTCCCTACACTGCCATTCCCAGTGCTGCCTGTGCTGGAGTGCCCATCATTGCCTGCTGGGTCTGCTAGCTCCACCTCTAGAGAAGCCGGTGGCTCCCCAGAGCCATTCTGCCCATGTAGGAGGTCAGCTCGTGGTGCCCGGCCCAGATTTTCCACTAGTAACCTCCCGTTGCGGTACACGGTGATTCGGCGTTGGCAGTGGACCAAGCCAGACCGGTCCTCCTGGGCAGTGTCAGGCAGCAATGGAGATGGGGTAGGGACCCGAGGGGGTCCAGCATGCTTCACTCGCAGTACACGCCCAGGCTTGACCTCCACGAAAGTGTAGCCATCGCTGGACTCCACACTCTCCAGCGGCCCCACTGCATTGGGTGGCGCACCCAGTAGGCAGCAGAAGATACCGTCAGTCACCCCGGTCAGCATGATGTGTCCTGTGAGTGGAGGTGACAGCCAGCTCAGGGGCCGTGGAAACAGGGAGCCCTCCACCTCCACAGCATCTACTTTCCACACCTGGATCAGGTGAGTCACCCTGGGACACCACTTCTAGGCTCCAGTTTTCGAAGACCAAAGCTAGCCAAGCACCAACATGTTCTGTTTGGTCAGTGCCGGAGCAGTGGTCAGCTACTCTCATGGGCCAGCTTAGTCTATCTTAGAGAGGACCTGGCTAAGGCTGACAAATAAGGAACATCCATAGTCATGCAGTCAGGGAGGACTTCCTGGAGGGGAGGTGGTGGCATTGTAGCAAATGTGGCTCAGCCCTAAGAACCTCCCCCAGTTTAGATTTATAGCAGCTATGGTTTACTAAACCCATTCATTCATGCATTCATTCATCCATCCATTCATTTATTCATTCATGCATTCTTTCAGTAACTTACTGTTACTAAACTAGTATGTGTTGAGGGCCTCTGAAGGCATTTAAAAATGTGCAAATCTTAATGAGCCCCAATCCCAGATCTCTGAATCTGAATCCTGAAAGGTGAGGACCTTGGGGAGGTGGTTTGGGACTGAGCTCCAGAGGCCTGTCCATCTCTGGAAGACCATGGGGGTGCTGGGTCTGTTTCACAGACTGAACAAGCAGAGACCCAGACACTGGATTCTGGGGGTCTGCCACACAACCCCCAATGGTGGACATGAGGACAGAGAAGGCAAGCACTCTGCCTAGGGGCTTCCAGGCCTCAATCCTGGCTCCCTGGGCCAATCCCCCTGTATCCATGGCAACCACAGGAAGTTATATAACTCGAGGGGGATACCCGTGCAGCACACCCCCATTGTTTTAGGCCTGAAGGTGGGGCCAACCCCTCCCCTGTGCCCATTCTTGGCACCGCGGGGATAACGCACGCCAAAGGCCTTCAGTGGCCCATACTTGCTGATGGAGGGGGAGCAGGTCGCATCCCACTATTCCGGCGGGGTCCCAACCCCAGATTGTGGAGGAGGACACGTGCGCCACATCAGTCCCCTCCCCAGAGAGGTCCTTGCCTTCCAGGTGCCCGTCAGCCCTGTGGCAGGGTCAAGGCCACTGGGGCTCTGCAGCTTCCTAAGAGTCCGAGCGCGGGCTTTGTGGTCACCCCGCTCTGAAGTCAAAGCCCCGGGGACCTCGACATCACCCTCCCAGGGCCCATTACTCGCTCACCTCATCGAGGGCCCCCGGGCCCAGGGCAGGGCGGAGGGGTCCCCAGCAGATAAGTCACCGTCTGCCTGCGAGCGCCGTTTACATGATGGCGCAGGGTCGGACCGGGTGCGTCTACCGCGGGCCAGTGAGGGTCCTGGTGGGTCAGCGAGAAGCCATCCCACCGCTGCTGAGCAAACCGGCCCTTTAAGTCTCTGCATGGGGGGGAGCTACGTAATGACGGACGGGCATCTCGACCAATCGCGGCTGCAGGCTGACCTGGCCTAGTTAGACTATCAATCAGAAGCGGCATCTCCAGGATGAGGGCGGGCTCTAGAAGCAAAGACTTCGCCCCCTTCAGGGTCTTAAGGAGGAGGAAGGGATTGGGCCTGGCCCAGGGCCGGGAGGGGTCGTAACCTGAGGTTTACGGAGCTTCTAAGAGGCCGCACCCGGAGAGCCCTCGCTGCGACTCCCCTCGTCCAGCCCCTGCTTCCGAACTGACCTGTCTCCTCTAAATGAAGCCCCCATACCCCTCTCTCTGAGCTGACCTTTCTGTCTAGAGACTCCCAGATCTTTCCAATTTCAGGTGGGGAAACTGAGGCTCATAAAGGGCACAGGGTTACAAGGCATGTGGAGGGGAGTCAGAATTGGGATTTGGAACCACGGCTATATGATTCCAAGTCCTGGAAATGTATTCGTTAAACCGTTGAACAGAAGTGTTGACCCTCTGGGTAATTAGGGAATTGGAGTTTCCCAGATCGAACAATTTAACCGGTAATTCTTGTGCCCAGCTGGACTCAGAGAGCCAGGGTTCAAATGCAACCTTTGCCCTTTACAGATATGTGATCTTGGGCAAGTTGCTTTCCTGAAACTCCATTTATTTCTCTATGAAATTAATCCTCTCATGAGTTCTCTATGCAGGTAAAATAGCACGGTAATCGCTCAATACTTTAATGGCATTATTGTACTGGTGTAGTATTATATTGCTAAATGACAATGCGGGTAGGATGGACTTGAGAGGACAGGGATTCAGAACACAGGGCTTGCCCACTCCCATCTCCTGGAATTTGCGGCCAGAGCTGGATTAGGTCCAGCCACCCACTCCTGCTACTTGGAGTGCTCCTGAGAGACGAGTTTATTCTTGCAGCAAACGCTCCCTCCTACCAAAGCTGGGAGATGCTGGGGTGCCTCCAGGAACTCAGCCCTGAACCTGGCCCCTCAGGGTCCCATATGGGGCAGGGTTGGGTCCGAAAGAGGGATTATCTGAAAAGGGTTTTTAAAAGATGAATAGGGAGTACCAGGCAGGGGAGGGCGTGTCTGAAATTTAGGTGGTGTGTGTATGTCGACGGATTCACGTGCCTACCAAAGGAGCTGAATATTTTCCCTGGGACAATGGGGAGCCATAGAGCGTGTGTGAGAAAGGAAGGGGCTCAGATCTGAATATTAGAAAAATTCTTCTAGAGCCCAAATGCGAGAATTGCCAAGGGCAAGCTTGCATTCCATGAGTTTTACATATTAAGAAACTGGATCCCGGAGAGGAACAGAGTTCATCCCAAGGACATCCAGCTAACTCGAACTCAGGTCTCTTGGGCTCATCGCCAAGGGGCGGAAACTTGGCTGGGGCCAGAGGAAAGCTGCCAGCCAGCTGCGTACCATCTGCCCGGCTCCCGCTGGAGGTGGGAGGATCAACCAGCCATTTCCTGCAGATGCCACCAGCTGCGCAAGGTCACCCTAGCGCACCCTCTGTCGGTCAGCAGAAGGAACTACAACCCCCAGCGGACCCCAGGATATGCTTGTACACACGCGCAGGAACTGCCATTCGTTGGCCCCTGCAGGTCCACAACAGGAACTACACACCTCTTAGGGTATGGCCTTGCACGCCTGTGGTGCGCAGGCGTAGAACTGCAACTCCAGGAGGCCCCGCGGCAATGTGGGCTTCTCTGTAGAAAAACCTACATTTCCCAGAAGTCTCCGTTCCACAGCTGCATAGCCTATAGGTTTCTAAATAGTTGTCGCGGGCGACGGCGGCGTGACCCGCGGCTAGACATGGCTCTGGTGGGCAGATCTCCGAGTTGTCTCTTGGGTCGCGTGAATAGATCGGCGGCGCTACGTGATGTTAGGTGAGTCCTCAGAGGGACCCTCCCCCAAATCTGGAAATTAAGTGGTGTCGGGGCTGGCACCAGCTGTTTACCGGCCACATGACTTGCGGGTGCCTTGCACACTTATGGAGCTCCTTTTGCAGCAAGACTGTCCCGGCAGGGATCGGGAAGCTGTTGCTCAGAGAAGTTGAGCGCCAAGCCAAAATCACACAGCGACCCTGTGACCTTTCTCGCTGTCACTGCCCCCGCAGGTGGCTTCAACCCCAGACCTGGCTGGGGCTTCTCGACTCCTGGGGACTCCCTGCTACGCAGCCGAACCGGGGCAAGGCTCGCGGGAACGAGTACCAGCCGAGCAACATAAAACGCAAGCACAAGCACGGCTGGATCAAGCGCTTGAGCACGCCAGCCGGCGTCCAGGTCATCCTTCGCCGCATGCTCAAGGGCCGCAAATCACTGAGCCACTGAGTGCGACGCTGCTGGTGGGACCTCCATTAAAGCATTTCCCTCGCTTCAGACCTCTCCTGCTGCTTTTTGTTCGGAGGTTGGACGACTCAGACATGAGTGCTCCTCCAATTGTGGGGTTGACCCAGGGGCAGAAGTTTGGGGGTTGACTGGAAGATGGAGTGGGAAGTCAGATCTTGGCCAAGTCCCTTTTTACGCTTTTGAATTAGGAAGAATTTCACATTTATGGCAACAGCCCACGGAATAGTGCAGTGAGTGAATCCTGTGTACCCACCCAGCTCTGACCACCAATTACCCACAAACCGTTCTGAACCCTCCTGTGTTATTTTGAAGCAAATCTCAGGCATCTGGTTATTTATTTAAATATTTCAGAATGCATCTCTCCAAGATAAGGGCCCTTTAAAACGTAATCACAGAACTTTCACACCTAAAGAAAGTCAACAATTTTTTAATATTAAATGTCTAGTAAATGTTTAAATTTCCACTTGTGTATATATGTCTTAACTTTCACAGGTCTGGGAAGGCTTGTGGGGAGTGGGAGAGGTTTGAATCCTCTACCTGCCCCTTGCGGGTAGGCTGTGTGACCGTCAGCAAGACTTTATTCCCCTGAGGCTCATTTGGCTTTTATAAAATGAGGCGTTGTTTTCCTTTGTTGTATCTTTGGAGTAATAATACTTATTAGCTTTCACTTAGTAACTTATTCCATACTTTCTATGGGTCCTTTGCTCTCACCAGGCTCTCTCTCTAGGGTTGCAGAGTGGAGGGGTGGAGGAGTGAGGGCCAGGGGCTGGGCGATGATTTGTACCCTGCCAGTTTGGACACAGTGGAGTGAGAGCTAGGAGGAAGATTGTGAAGGCTATGGGAGCCTAGACAAGGCGCCTGACTTGGCCTTGGGAAGAATGCAGTCAGGGGAGGATTTCTGGAGAAGACAGCAGGGTCTGGGAGGGCCCAAAGTGGAGGGGATTGGACAGGGGTCAGGATAAAAGGTGGACGAAGAAGGCCAGAGGTGCCCAAAATTTGGGACCGAGGAGGTAGGACTGGATCCTTGGGTCACTGGGATGCCAAGAGAGGTATTTGAACAAGAAAGTCTGTCAGTTCAAAGATATTCAAAGAGCTAGTGCAGGAGCAGTTTAGAAGATATGCTGAAACCTAAGGTTGGGACCCCGAGGAGGAAATTGGGAGTGTTAACGATGGGCTCCCACCTTCCGGGGCTGCCGTGGGAACCCGATACGATACCATATTAAAAAGCGTAGCAAATTTGGAGGAGACGTGCGGAACCCCCTGGAGTTGCGGACTACAAATTCCAAGAGGCTTCGGAGGCGCGGCCTCCACCGGCTTCCGCGTTTCTCCGCCTCACTGCCTCCACTCGGCGGAGTTTTGCTCCCTCAACCGAACTTGACCACGAAAAAGGAGGCGTGGCAACCAATGAGCGTTTGACTTACCCAGATCTGGCCACTGAGAGCTCGCAGAGGCCGCACATCCTGGGGCGGGGCTAGAGGGCGGACCAATGACGGGAGGGCGGCGGCGCCATCAAGGTGGGCTGTGCAGTGGCTGGAAGTTACAGTGCGGCGGGGGCTAAGGCGGCTGTGGTGGTGGTGGTGGCGGCGGCGGCTGCGGCGGTAGCTGAGGTGGCGACGGAGGAAACAGAAAATGGTAAGTGTGGCTGCAAGGCCCGTATTCCCCCTCCACTCAACAAAATGGCGCCGCGGGCCCACCCACCTCTAGTAATCTCCGCGACCCCCACCTCCCTGCTCAGCCCCCTCAGGCCTGGCCCCGCCCCTCTTTTCTGACCTATTACCTTCGACCTCCGGGCCTTGCTGTGAGCTTTTTGCTGATCCCGCCCCGGCTCTTCCGACCCCTGACCCATCTAGGATTCCAAGCCCTGACAATTCATTCATTTCCGGGTCTTTATTCCCCCGGAAGTCGCCTGGGGTGGGGATGGGGTCCCTCGAAACCCCCAGTTTAGGCCTCATCCTGGGCGCGCTGAGCATGGGCTTCTCCATTTCAGGAGGATTTGGGAGGCCGGCCTATAGGCGTCGGAGTGGGGGAGGGGGCTTGACATCGTGACATTCGGGGCATTGTCGCCGCCAAAGGAAGTGCGACATCGCGGACTGTCGGGTCCACCAGAGCCCAGACTCCACCCCCACCACTACGGGCCCCGACCTGCCTTAAGGGGAGCAATTACATCTCTCCAGTCCCCAGGTTCTTCCACTGGTAAATGGTAGTCATAGTCTTGATTTCATAGGGTTGTGACAGTTTAGGGAATCGACGTCGTAAAGGGTTTAGGACAGTGAACACTCAACAGATGAGCTGGGTGACTCGGGTCCGGTGACATCCTTTCCCATCTGTCTCCTCATCTTGAAGTGGGGATAGTGCCACCTGGTAGTTGGAAGGTTAAAATCCCCTTTGGGCCACTTGCTCATCCTGGGATTTGGATATGGTGATTCTTTGAGGTGTGGTCCCCCCACCCTTCACTCTTTGGCATGCCCAGGGCTGATGGAAGCTTTTGTCAGGACAAGTTAAAAGCTTATTATTCCTGGATCCAGGGTCCCAGCCCACAAATCACAGTCCTTGGGATGTGGTGGGGGATGGGCAAAAGAAGACTTCTGGTCAGGAAGGAGATGGGAAAATGGGTTCCTAGAGTGTGGGTCCCCAAGCCTAGGTGTTGCCTTTGATTTATCACTGCATCCTCACTACCCAGGCCCAGTCCATAAGAGGGTTCTGTTGGCTCTGTCTCTCTGGAATGCATCCTGAATCTGTCTGTGGGTCCCCACCCTGGTCCAGGCACTGCCACCTTCTGCTTGGACTCCTGCCTGCACCCTGCCCTCTGGCAGTTTGTAAGTCACCTGGAATCAGAGGAAGCTTTTAAAGATATAAATAAAATTATAACACTTTCTAACTTATAAAATATTCCAGGGGCTTCTTATTGTAACTCAGATGAAACTCCAGCTCATCCCCCATTCCCCTGCTCCCAAGGCTCCTGCTCACTTTTGTGACCTCATATAACCCTCTCCACCCCTCCCTCCACAAGCTCCAGCCACACTGGCCTTGTTTTCATGTCCTCACACTCCATGTCTCTGTCACCCCAGTGCCTTTGCATCTGCTGCTCCTTCTGCTTGGAATGCTCTTCCTCCTGTGAGCATCACCTTCTCAGAGGGCCCTTTCATGACTGTTGGAGGCCCCAATATCGCTCCTCCCTTGGCACACCACTTCTTTTCCTCATCTTGCTTTGATTGGTTCACTGGCAGGCTGACCAAAAGGGGACTGGCACACAGATGTTCAGTGAGTGTTTGCTAAGGCAGTGGATGGTTTCTGGGCCCAGCTGTGGTTAGGATTTGTCTGGCTGAAGTGAAGATTTCTCTCTGTGTCTGAGGCCTTGTTTCCCTGCTTAGCTGACAGGAAGTACAGGCCAAACCCTGTCTTTATTCATTTAAGCACAAATGTGTTGGTGTTAACAGCTATCTTTCAGGGAGCTCTGTGCAAAGCTCTTTCCCTGTGTTGCCTTACTGAGACTCAGAACAGCCCTGGGAGGGGGCCCCTTTGCGACCCCTGGTTCACTAGGAAGGAGGCCAGGCTAGGAGGTAACACAGCCAAAGAGGGGCCCAGCCAGGACTGAGTGTTCCTGAACCTCTCACCACTCTCCACTAACCCTGTGTGAACCCCATCAGGGGCCCAGGGTGGAGTTAGTTTTGTCTTGCCCTCTTCTCTTAGGTAGGTGTCAGTCCAGTGAGGGAGGTAGACATGTAAACAGGTGACTTCCTTGGGGTGTGAGTATGGCTCTGGCAGAAAACCCTAACGTGTGGGGACAGGGTTGAGCTGGGTGTGGAGATTAGCAGGTGTTTCCCACATGGAGGAAGATGGAGCATTCCTGGATGGTGGCACAGCGTTGGCTAAAGGTTTGTGTGGCAGGAAGCCAGCAAGGACCAAGCCCAGCCAGAGCCGTGGAGGGCTTTGAGCTGGGACAGGAACCTCCCTACTCATGCTTTAGGTTTCAGGCCCTGCATGTTATCTCTTGCCAGCCCTTTCTGATCCCCCAGAGCAGCATACCATCCCCCACTGTCCTGGGCCTCACACAGCATCTCAGGGTACCCCGTTCTCAGGGCATTTGCATTCATTGTGCTGCTTTTGATCCATACCTGTATTCCCTGCACTGGGTGCTCCTGGGGCCAAGAGCAGGTCTGCTATGTCCCAACTCTCCATGCCTCTGGTGCCCCGGTGTCCTGGTGCTGGGCATGGGCCTACTACATAGTAGGGGCCTGAAAAAGCCTGACTAGCTGTGTGAAGCTACAGTCTGGGGCTGACTGCGGTGGGTTCCTGGGTCAGGGGAGTCAGGGTTGTGGGGCTCTGACCTGACTCTGGAGCAGTAGGTCACCCAAATGTGAGGGCCACCTCTTGTGTGGGAGCAGGAGACCTGTCTACATTCCAGTGTCCCTGGCTAGCCCGTTGCACAGAGGTCTACTGGGGCTCCCCTAGAGGTAAGGATACCTGCTACCACCTATCCCAGAGGGTGGTGACAGATCACCTTAACAGAGGCTTCCTTCAGGGTGTAGCACCTAGGCTCAGGCATGGCAATGGACCTCTGCCAAGGTGGGTGGTTAACGTAGCCTTGCAGGGGCTCTGAGCCCTTGGATTCCAGACAGAAACTGAGGTGCTGGCATGTCCCACAATAGGAGCTCGGCCTCTGAGGTTGGACAAACCTGAGTTCAAATAGGCATCCTCATTTTCTTGTTGGAGCTGGATGACCTCCGATGAGTACAGTGAGACTTTTTTTGTCTCAGTTTCCTTGTCTTTATGACGGTGATTCTATATCAGGAAGCCCCAGGCCCAGGGCAGGCAACATGGGGAACCCCTTCCCCGCTTTTTCACTCTAGGCCTGAGGAGAATCGAACTGCTCTGCTGGGAAGTCACTCCCTGCCCCCAGCTCTAGGCCTTGATCCTTGCCCTCACATCCCCAGGCTCTCATGCCTCAGTTTCCTGAGGTGGTCACAGCTCCCGTTGGCCTGTATATCCTCATCTCGTGGCTGAGACTTAGCTTCCCCCTCCACCCCCTGCAGAATCAGGGTCCTTCTGCTCCAGAGCCCTTGCTTGCTTGTGCAGCTGATGCCAGTATGTCAGGGACAAAGGACTTTCCAGGAGTTGGGCTGTGGATGAATTCTGTTGCAGGCTTCCTGGCACCTTGTGGACCTCTGGCACCAACCACCTGCCTGAGGCAGCAGGCATCAGGGAGGAACAGCCTGATCCTCCTCAGCATCTGGCCCTTGCCCCAGGGGGCCTTCTGCCCTCACTGGGCAGCCTTTGGATATGGGGATCTCAGGAGCAGCCCCTAAGCTGAACCTGGTCTATACAGCACTTTATGAAAAGCCCAGCCGACTCTAAAAACCTGACATTGACATATTAAACTTGGATTTCTGAATTTTCTTGGAGTTAGGAAACTTAGTTGACCCTCAGCTCCCAGTCTTGTGTCTTGGCAGCCCCTTGTCCCAGCCACCATATCCCCTTTATCTAGGCTCTTGCTTTCCTCCCGTGTTTAATGTCACATTGGCCCTGGGGGTTTTTTAGGGTGGGTAAGACTTTCTCTATCAGAGTCTCTGTTAAAGGTGGATAAACAGAAACAAGACTGGAAGTTTAACAATCAGCAAGCACAGAGGGCATGTCTGCAGTTGAATGGCCTGGTCTGACACCCCTCCCTGCTGCTTGTTTATGTTGTGACTTTAAACAAGTGACCTGTGCTCTCTCAGCCTCAGTTTCCTTACCTCTTGCTGGATTTCAGGGCTGTTGTGAGGACCTGCACTTCCCTTGGGGTTGGTTGCTTTTTTTTCTGATGATTACAGTGTGTATATCAGGTAACCAGCTCAAGCATGGGTTCTGGGAAACTTACAGTGGAGCAGAAGGAAGGAAACCAGAAGTCACCTGGAAGCCCCGCCCACCACCGCAGGTGCTCTGGGGGCTGGCCCCTGCTGGGTTTTTAACTTACCATCTTCCCTGTCTTTTAGGCAGATTTTTTGAAAGGATTGCCTGTCTACAACAAAAGCAATTTTAGTCGATTTCATGCTGACTCTGTGTGTAAAGCCTCGGTGAGTGCAGGTTCAGGGCATTGTGGGGGGACTGAGGGTGGTGTGTACCCCTTCCCCATCAGCCTCACCAAGAACAGGAACTGATCTTCAAGCCCAGCCCCACCCAAGATCTGCATACATCTTCCGATCTGCATTGGAGGGTGGGTACCAACTCCAATGGTGAGGGGACACCAGTCTACCTATACTTTTAACCCACCTCTTCCTGACTCTCCTGCAGAACCGACGCCCCTCAGTTTACCTGCCCACGCGGGAGTACCCATCTGAACAGAGTAAGTGGCCTCTGTCATTCTTTCCTATCTTGGCTGCTAAGGGGAAGAGCTGGATGGTGGTGTAGGAGGTGACCTGTGGGATGCTAGCCAGCTCTTGGGAACAGCGGAAGCCTGACTTTCTAAACAACCCTTCTCATCTCTACATGATAGTATCCATATCCAGTCCTGTGGGGGCCTCAGTTGGCCCTCGTCTGTCATTCACTGGCCCTTTCCCTGTTACTTCACATCAAAGTAGGTGTCTCCTGCCAGCTTCATGCCACAGATCCCAAGATGAGTACTGTGGGGTAGAAATCCAGCCCAGCCTCAGGTGGGTGCACAGGAAAAGGTTTTCCAGGTGCAGGGAAAGGCCTGGAGCCCACAAAACAAGAGGTGTTTTATTGTGGCCATGGTGTTTTATTTTAACCATGAAAAATAATTTACGTGGACCCTGCTGGATGGCTTCTGGGGCACAGCTGTGTAGATTTGTGCTCCTGGTTGGCCTGGGAAGATACACACTCATGAGCCTATGTGCCAGTTCTCATTACTGCCCCTGGGTGAACACCCTCATGCAGCAGTGAACTCAGCCTCTCTGGGAAGCAGGGTCCCCAGAGCAATTGGCTCAGGCCCCTGGCAGTGCCTGTGGGCTCAGGACAAAAAACACTGGGCTTTCTGAAATATTCTGGGTTGTGGTGCTGACTTGAGTCCCAGAAAGGCCACCCAAGGCAGAGATGGCCTGGAAGCCAAGGAGAGGTGAGCACTGTCCTGGGAGGGACAGTGCTGGCCAGATTGGAGGCTGGGCCACACGCAGCTAGCTTCTTGCAGCCTCTTCCTACAACTTTATCTTTCCTCCTTCCTCCTCAGTCATTGTGACAGAAAAAACAAACATTCTATTGCGCTACCTACATCAGCAATGGGATAAAAAGGTAAGACACAAGGGGCTCAAGTGCTGGGACTTGGGGAACACAGTGGTGCTCATCATGTGGGCTCTGAGTGGGGAAAAGACATGGTGGCTGGGAGACTGGGTGTTCGAGTGTGGTGTTGAAGGCTGCATAGGAGTTCACCAGGCAATCTAAGATATGAAAGAGCGTTCCAAAGGAGAGAATGGCTGTGCAGAAGGGCCCTGGTACTCAGGGATGGGCAGGGACTTGGACCTCCAAGGCTTGGCTCCTGTAGCCTGCAGCCATCATGGCCCTGGTGGCAGATGGACTCTATTGCATGATTATCTGGAATCTGTTCAATGGTGAAACGTGTGCATGATTAAAATCCAGGCAATACAAGAGGCTGTAGGTGCCATGAAAAGTCATCTCCCCCACCCTTCCCCCAAGAGGCTGCCTTTTTAACACGTTTTACTTTATCAGAAATTTTTATCTGTTGCTTAATGATGCAGTCAAGTTTGTTTTTTCACCTTTAGTCGAACATGACAGCAGCTTGTTCTGGGCAGTGTTGGAGGGGGACCCCATGATGAAGCGACTGCTCAAACAACCCAAGCCTTTGGCCCATGTTGGCCCTTCCCCCAGTCCCACAGGCCTTGATTCCCACCAGTGGAAAGGAGGTTTTCCAAAACCAGGGCCACTTTGTTCTTCTCTGGCAGTGCATGGGCTTTTCCAGGGGCTCATGAGGGCCCTTTGTCCCCTGGCAGGGTGCATTGTTCCTCTGAGCATATTGGGTCACATGTGGTTTATTGCGAGCCGTGGTGACTCCTTGCAGTGTCCATCACAGGCCCTCAGCCCCAGGGTGCTTGTGGCTTAGTAGGGCAGGTTCAGGTGGTAGGAGAGGCTGCCCAGCCAGGGGCGCTGGGTCTACTGCACTGTTCTGGGCCTAGCTCTGTGACCCCTGCAGCAGGATTTTGGGAGATCACTCAAGAGAAGACTCACTGTCTCCTCTCCTTCCCCTGCCCCCTAGAATGCTGCCAAAAAGAGAGACCAGGAGCAAGTGGACCTTGAGGGTGAGAGCTCGGCACCCCCTCGCAAGGTTGCACGGACCGACAGCCCGGACATGCACGAGGACACTTAAGACTCACACTCCCCCATAGGTGCCTCCTGTCTTGTCTGCTCCTTGCCTGCCCGCTGTGTGTAAGCGCCCTGCCCACCCCACTGACCCACCCACACCCCACCATGCACACCACATCCAACCTCATAGGAGCCGATGTATTTATTTTCCTTGAGTCTTTATTTATGCTGTAAAATGTACCGAGCGATGGTTAAAGGGGACATCAGACCCAGTAGTGTAATGTTGGTAGATGCTTCTTAAAAAACAACATTGTTATCCATCCCCTTGCCCCAGATTCCCCTCCTCCTGCCCTGAGTCCTCCAGAGAACTAGAACGTGTCTGAGAGGGTCTAGAGAGGGGCCATGCTTCAGCTGGGCAGCAGAGGTGGGGCCTTTCTCTCCACTCCCACCCTCTGGTCCAGCCTTAAAGACTTGGCCTTGAGTCGAGTTCCACCGAAACCAATTTTGTGCTCGGACTCTGCTCTGAGCTGGCACCACCAGAAGTCGACCCTCTCGGATCTTTCTCTTAAGTCGTTTTATCATGGACTTGTTCGTGCTCCGTGTCCACCCCAATAAAAGGATCTTTCCTATTTGACCTCGAGTCTTTGCTCCACGTGCCTCAGCTCCAGAGGACGGAGCCACTGAGAGTTCTCCCATCATCACCAAGAGGAGCTGAAAGGGGCCCCCAAGCACTGGGGCCCCAGGACCAGCTGGATTCTCTTGTGGGCCTGCTGCAGCCACCTTACTCAGAGCTAAGACCTGCCTGGACCCACCCTTTTGCCTCATCTGTCAACTATCCCTGAGGATTATGACACCCCCAAAAGATGGTCCACACTACCAAGGATGGAGCTGTGGTAGATGCCATATCCTGGACATTGGCAAGCATGGCAACATACCCACCAGCCACTGTGTAAACAGCCCTGGTGGCCTGGCTTTATGAGCTCCCAGCTTCGAGAGGAGGCACTTGGAGTGTGGCAGCACATAGTGGGCTTTCTGGCTCTAGGCAGAAGCTTCAAGGTCCTGAACATTGGGCCTGAAGCTGTGGGGAACACTGCTCCCCCAACTAACCCTGAGCAGGGGCTGCAGTGTCAAAGCTGAGGGTGGCAGGGGGGTAGGCCACAGAACTGGAGTGGGTGCCTGCCCCAGATTGTCCCTGTGTGGTGGGGAAGGGGGGTGCAGGGGGCTTCCTGAATCAGACTGCTCAGGCCTAGGCTGCCCAGATCCTCTTGTGATGGCAGGTTCCAGAATAGGCCATCCAGCTGTGTTATGGGGCCCAAGCACTTCGCCTTCCAGTTCCATACTATGAGCAGATTTGGGTCACTGGTCACAAGACAGGTACTGAGGAAATGCAAGCTTGCCCTTGGTTGTATCAGGGTGGCCAAGTCCCTGGAGGCTCTCAGACCTGCTTGGAATCCCCAGTCCCGGGGGCTGGTCTATCCCTGGGCAGGTCTGTGGCATCACTGATTGTTAGTGACTGAGAAGCTGGCGGGATTTCAGCTTCAAAGTCACAGGGCAGAGCAGGAGCAAGTGGTACCTGCACCCTTGCCTTCCCAGCCTTTTCATTCTGCCAATGCTGTCTGTGGTGCAGGTGGACAGGGGTCCCACGGCTGTGCCCTATCCAACCTCCCTGTGGTCTTGAGTGTAGGTCCTAAAGCTGGCCTCCACCCATACCTCCTACCTTTGGGGCCCCCTTACTCCTGTTCCTCCAAACACCCAACTCTGCCTTCCCACACCTCTGTGCCTTTGCACAGGCTGCCTTCAGTGAATGCCTGACTCCCATCCACCTACAGTGCACCTTCCTCACACATGCTCCCCCAGCCCTGGAGCAGGGCCCATTTAGGCTGCAAGACTTTGGATATGGACATGCTTGAAGCATGGCGAGAGGTAACATCCATCACTGATCACACATGGAAAAGTCCCAGCAACTCTAACAGCTGGGCCACAGTGGGGTATCCCAGCCACTCCCCCAAAACACCCCATCTGTCCAGGAATCCCCAGAAGCTACCATTTCCTCAGCATTTCAACTTGGGTGCAAGGTACCTTCCAATTTTCATGCCCCAACTTCTTCCCACTGCCTGATGCTTCAGATGAAGGCCTGGGAGGCAGGTGTGCCACAAAGTGCAGCTGAGAAGGGACTATGTCAACCCTCCCCTCCCCCACTACTACCACCCTGTGAGGCCGAAGCTGACCCAGGCCCAGCACCCAAACTGCTGAGTCCTTTCAGCACTTTGAGATTTCTTCCTTTGTCTAGGAGGCTGAAGACATGGCCTGAGGCTCTGCAGCTTCTCCCAGGGGCCCTAGGCCTGGAGTCGGCCCCCAAATCTGGGGCGTCTCAGAGGCAGCACAGTCTGGAGTTTTCCATCCATGGCCTCAAGACCCAATTCTTAGGAGGAGGCACCAAGGCCACAGGACAGAGGGAGCTCCCGCCCCAGGCCCACCAGGCGCCAACCTCAAGTCACTGGGCCCTCTGAGCCCTGTTTCCACTGCTCTGTCCTCGGGCACTGTTGAAATATACTTTTTATTGCATTTCTGCCGTTTTACAAAAATATGACAAAATAAATTAAAAACAAATAAATAATCACCTATTCTGTTTTCTGGTGTTTTTTTTTTGGGGGGGGGGGCAGGGTTTCCTTTCGTTTCCTCTGGCCTGATGAAAGGAAAAAAACGGCAGATAGTGAGATCCAGGCCTTTGCCCCAGGAGCGGGTGGCCAATACTGGGGGTTTTGGGGGCCAAAGCATTTCCTGGGTGGCAGCCGCCGATCCATGACTGCTATTGCATGAGAACAGGAAGGCAGGATGCCCAGAGGAGCTAGCGCCAGCCACTGGGCCAGCACACAGCCTGAGGGCTGGGGCTGGGGCTGGAGCTGGGTGAGGCTGTTGGGGGCTCGGGGAGCTCAGAGGATGGTGGCAGTGGCGGAGGTGCGAGGCTGTAGAAGCTGGCATCCCCCGGCAGGGGTTGGGGGGCAGGTGGGGGCCCAGCTAGGGCACAGGGCTGGCACTCAGTGTTGGTGGCAGGGGCCTGGTGGGAGACAGCACCCTCACCCCCACAGCCCCATGGCCCATCCCACTGCCAGCAGCCAGCAGGCGGTGTTGGGGGCCGGGGAGGTGGTGTTGGCGTTGATGGCACAGGGCTCCGGCTGCAGCGGGTGCGAAGGGTGGGAGCGCCCACCAGGGTCAGTGCTGTCCCTGCGGAGGTGAGAGGGGCCGTTCCGGGGGATGCCGTCTCCACCCTCTGCTGCCAGATCCCGTTTGGGACCCAGCCCACACTCCCTCCCGAGTTCCAGGCACATCAAGGCCTTATTGCTTCTGATCAGTGTCTTGGTGCGTCCCCTGCCTAGGCACTACATCCCCCCTACTCTGGGGAGAGGCCAGTCTGAGGAAGACTCTCTGACTTCAGACATAAGTCTCTGGTTCTGCAGCTGCCCCCTCTTGGGCTTCCTGGTACTATTACTGGACCCCTGGCTGGGGTTGGGACCAGCATGGTGGGAGAGGCTGAGGGTGAGGCCTACGCCTCTGCTTAGCACAAATTTGTGGGTACAGCCTGTACCCAAGTACTCCAAGCTCCCTAGTTGGGCAGCCCCAGCCTCTACCTCAGAAAGGCCTCCTTGAACAATGGGCAGCAGGGTGAGGACTTGCATAGAGGCCTGGGGGGTCCAGTCCCCCCAGAGTGAGCTGGATGTGGGCAGGAGAGGCTGGGCCAGTTGGTTAAAGGGGCCTCCCTCATCTCTGCTGGCACCGATGCTTGGTGGGCGGGGCACCCTGAGAGAGCACTGGGACAGGGGGCTTTGGCATGAGGCTCCAGGTACTCAGGGTCCTAAAAAGACTGAGCCAGCTCTAAGAGGCTTCTGATACCATGAACCCAAGTCCCCAACTAGTACTAGAGAATGGACCTCCTCTGTCCCCTTCAGCCCCTCCCCCCAGGCCTGGCCACCCCACCATACCCCCAAAGCCTGGCCCAGAATCCCCACCCCCGAGTTAAAGCTTGTGACCTGAGCCTTCCTCTTCAGGCTGGAGGGCATCTGGCTCCTCAGCCGCAGGCTCATCCGCCAGCCCACTGCGCTGGGCCCGGCCACTGCCACTGCCACTGCCACTGCTGGGGATCCCGTCCAGCCGGGCCTGCCCGCCCGCCCCATTGGCCCCAGCCTCAGCCCGGGCGCCCCCAAAGGGGAAGAGCTTGCCGGCGTGGAAGGCCTTGGGTGGCGAGTGGCTGCGCTCAGGGTCCCGCCGGGTCTCGGGTGACTTGAGGAACTTGAAGCTGAGGAAGGCTGGCAAGCGGGTGTCGCTGCCTGTGGGTGACTGGGCAGAGGGCAGCCGGGTGGCAGGGCCCGGCCCCGTGCCTGTCAGGGAAGATGCAGACCCCGATGACAGGAACTTGCCCTGCAGCGGGATGATCTGCTTCAGCTTCATGACATTATTGGGTGCCAGCAGGGACCCTGGGCGCTTGGGCCGCTCTGGCCCATGGCCACCCGCCCCGCTGCCCTTGGCCTTGGCTGAGGCCTTCTCAGGGGCAGTGGGGTCCAGCCCAGAGCCCTCGGCCCGCGCCTCCTCCCGGCCACTGGAATCACGCTCCCGCCGGGCATGATGCTCTGCGTGGCGCTGGCGCTCCTCTTCCTCCCGCCTCCGCCGCTGCTGCTGCTGGTAGCGGTGCTGAGCCTGGCGCTCATGTCTCTGTGGGCAGACAGGACATCAGGAGGACTGGGAAGAGGATGTGTGAGCTCTCTGAAGAAGTGGAAAAGATCTAAACACTTATTGAACACCAACTGCATCCCTACACCCAAGATGGTGTTTTCTGAGAATTAAGAAAAGAAAGTTTACTGTCCATCAGCTCTGTCCCCAGCCATGTGCCAGACACCTAGGAATAGGGAGAGTATAAACAAATATTAGGTCTCAGAGTTTCCTCACTTTCTGGAGGACTGGTGAGACAGAGCTGTGAGTGGCACAGACCAGAGTCCACACTGGCCAGCAATGTCAATTTGAGTGCATGTTGGCCACTCTGAAGATTTCTGAGGAATGCACCAGAGGTTGGGCTTCGGAAGCATCAGCCATGTCCCTGACCTTGAATAGGGTACTGCTGGATGAGCTGGAGGTGACTAAAAGTCCAGAGTGCCAGCCTGGTGCCGGATGGCTCTGTGATTCCGGAAGGGACTGGGCCTATTAAGAGCACTAATTATTATACCAGGCTTTATACAGCTGCCCTCCTGCCAAGGTGTGACTGCCAGCCAGGCAAGGAGGAGATGGCCCACTGACCAGAGGGGTAAACCAAACCCAACCCCATCCTGCGTACCTTGAAGGCCTCCCGGCGCTGGTACTCAAGCTTGGCCATCTCTTCAGCCACCCAACCAGGAATGTCGGGGATGGCCACATGGATAAGGTACTTGAGAAGCAGAGCAAAGTGCTGAGGCAACAAAGGAAGAGGCTGCAGGCTCAAGGACCACCACCCACAGCCCGGCTCCCAAGCCTGGCCCCCCAGCCCTGCCAACAGCCCCACCTCGAGCACCACTACAGACACGATAGCTGCCTCGGGGCTGAGCCAAGGGAAGAGGCGCTGCAGCTGCCCGCACTGGCCGATGAGATAGCAGTTGACTACAATTGCCAGGACACCCATGGCCTCCATCACCTTCTGTAGGAGGACACAGTAGGGCAGGGTCAGCCCTCCTCCCTAGGCCTTATACTCCTCCCTGTGCACCTCGGCTTGGAACCCTTGGCCCTCCCACACCTGCCACTGGCCGATGTTCTCGACCCGCTGTCCAAAGGGCCGTTGTAGCCCTGTGCACAGCTTGAGGGCATCACTGCGGATCTCAATGAGGTTGTTGACCAGGGCGCACAGCGCAGCCAGTGGGAAGGCGGACGAGAAGAGCACGACGTAGCCAAACTGCACGAACATCTCCTGGTAGTCCTGGAACGTGTCCTGCGAGTGGGCACCTGGGTGTGACCTCAGGTCCTCTCTCAGACCAAGACACCTCCCACCTTAGATTGTCTTCCTCTGTCAAGCCTACCTCCCTCAAATGATCCTAAATGAACCCAAAGCCTCTCCCTCTGGCAGTTTCCTGACTACATCAAGGGCCTCACCATTACCTGCAACCCCATCAGACCATGTGCCCACCCCCTGAGGACCCTTCTGCCTCTGCCCTCAGACACCTGCCTCACCTCGTACTTCTTCATACAGCTTTCGAGCTCAGCCTGGGTGAGCTGGGGTGAGTGTTCTTCCTCAGGTGGGTCGATCCAAGAGGACCGGTTCTGCTGCCGCTGCCTTCGGGCTGAGTCACCTGAGCCGGGCTCTGGCTCTGGGCCCCCGTAGGGCCCCTGATCACGGCCCTCGCCCCCAGCCCGGCGGAGGACAGTTGGGGGCTCCCGCTCAGGGCTGCCAGTTGCTCCCTCCACCTCATCGTCTTCTTCGGTCAGTGTGAACACGCCTGGCTCCAGCCCCTTCTCCACCATTGTGGGGCTACCCTCCTCCAGGAGGGCCTCTGGGCTTGGGCCAGGCCGATGTCGCCCAGCCCCCCGCTCAGCAAAGCTGACTTTCTTCAGGCGGAGCCCACAGTCCAGAAGACCACCCTCCTCACCCTCCTCCTCATCTTCGTCCTCCTCCTCATCCTCCTCCTCCTCGTCCTCTTCTGCCTCTTTGCCTCCCTGTGGCCCGTCCCCCACCTCCCCTCCTTCCCCTGCTGGCCGCCGCTCCACTGTGGCCTCCTCCTCCTCATCAGGTGCCCCGCAGGCCCCGCTGAGACACCTGCGGCCCCCTCCACCATCGCTGCAACCGTGACCTTCTTCAGCCTGGGGTTCATGGTGGTGGGGTGCAGAGCGCCGGAGGCTAAGCAGACCAAGCAGGGCCTGGGCCAGCTCCCAAGCGGCTCGTAGGCCAAGCTCGCCACGGCCCAGCCGTCGGTACAGGTGTGGCTGCAGGACCTCGCGCACGTTCTGGAAGAACTGGCGGGTGATCAGCAGAGTGGCCAGCATCTGGGGGCAGGAAGTGGGTGGAGAGAGGCCACGTGGGGGGCAGGTGAGGTCCTGGGCACCAGAACAGGCTTCTGGGATGGGGCACTTGTCTTCTCAGAGCAAGTTTCCAGATACTGGCTCTGAACCCAGTTCTTAACTTGCCCTTCTGGATGTCCCTGGACACACAGTCCCCAGCCTCTGCAGCCTCTACCACTGTTTACCTGCTACCAACCACAGCACTCCCAGCCAAACTTGCTGAGGGCTTGGGGCCATCCTGCTTATAGCATCACTCAGAAGCTCAGTCAGTGCCTGGGGCCTTGAGGGGCCCCTGCCACCTGCACCCAAGCAGTGCAGCCCCATCTCCCCACAGCATGCACCCTCGGCTTGGCATGAAACCCTCAGAAAAGTAACATTCCCTGCCCCTGGGGCTCGCCACCTGCCCATACTTTGGCCTGGGCCAGGCACAGGAGGCCCCGAAGGGAGAGGAGGAGCAGGCGGAACCGCAGGGCCATGAGCGGGACCAACACTGCCCGAAGCTGCCGCTCGAGGCTCTGGGACAGGGACAGGACGAGCAGGAGCTGTGAAGGGACCGATGGACAGGTGGACGGACAGATGGGGGGGTGACAGGCAGAGAGAGGACACATGGATGAATGGACGAACAGAGAGGAGAAAAGGATGGAGGGGGGAGGGGCTGGAGAGCCCATGGACCCCTTGGGTCATGCCCGGTCCCCCGTTGGCCACATGGGGGCCACTGCCTTGGGACAGGGTCTCACCTCTTTTAGGCGTTCCATGTCTTTGAGGTAGAAGCCGATGTAGAAGAGGCTCAGGTAGGAATTGATGAACTGGAACTGAGGGGGGCAGGAGGGCATTCACCGTGCTGCTCTTGTCCCCAGGAATTCCCACTGTACCCCACCTGCTGGCTGCCACTCACCAGGACGACCTTGATGATGAGGTGTTTCTCATAGGCGCTCTCCAGCCGGTAATTCTCTGGGGACCAAGGGGACAAGTGAGGGGGCGGCTCGGGCTCCCTGTGGGCACAGGTGAACTTCCTCCCCAAGGCCTGGGCAGCAGGGACCTCTCCATAAAAGGCATACCCATATCGTTGAGCCAGATGGCGAGTTTCTTATAGCCCTCTGCACTTACACTGACCAACAAGGCCAGCACAACCTTGGGCAAGAAGCGGGCGAGACGAGGTAATCCCTTCACACTCAGCACCAGCTCCTGAGGAGACAGAGGGTTCACAGGTCACCCTGGCAGCTGGGCTTGGCTCAGGCTGGACTTAGGTAGGTGGTCACCAGGTTGAGGCCGGGACTGGAAGAGGTCACCTGCAGCTGGAAGCAGCCGAGCATGAGCAGGAACACGCAGGCCAGGCAGGTGAGGCACAAGGGGACACTCACAAATAGCTGGAAGAACAACCGCTTCCAGGGTGGATAGTAGAACTCCTCAGCCCGTGTCACCGGGCTGATGCGTCGCACACCCTGGCAGAGGATGAGGGCCAGGCCCAGCATCAAGAGAAGGAGCTGCCCCCACCCCATATACCCTTCCCAATCCTCTGAAATCAATTTCTTTCCAACATGCCTTTGCTTGTGTGGTGCCCCCAACATGGTAAACACTTTGCAGTCTCTCAAATCCAGTTTCCCAACCCTCTCCTCTGAGAATGAGGCCCCCCTATTGGCACATCCTTTTTGATGCTGCAGCTTGATTTCACACTTCCTGTCTTTGTTCCTACAGTGCTCCCTGCCTCGACACCACATTGTCAGAGTCCTTGGAATAAGCACTCCCCAACTCACCCTGAACTGGGGTCGTGGCTCTTCCACAGCTTCCCCAGGTGAGTCCAGGGTCCCCCACTTATAGGCTAGCTCCGCACCCCTCTGTTTCCACTCCTCCAAGAATAATGTCGACCAGACCACGTTGAACAGGGCAAAGACCACACAGGATACATCCCGACTTGTCTGGGGATGGCCGAGTAGGGCTTAGCTGTTGGCCAAGCCAGACCAGGGAAGAGGGTGTCTCTGGTGGCCCAGCCCCTGCCCAGCCCACGCCTGGCACCTGATCTGCCTCTGTGAATGTATACAGGACAGAGCCGAAGACAGCTGGGTACACCATTGCTGATGTGTAGAAACCCAGCCAAGCAAAGTACATGGCAATCTTCACACCAAAGTAGTCGCAGATCTCATCTGCCGGGTGAACAAGGAATTCTTGGTTAGCCCTGCGTGCCTCCTGGGATCCCTGCCCACCCCTGGCCCACGCCACACCTAGCGGCTGGTTTTCACACACAGCCTGCACCCATGACTTCATGAGGCGGTTCAGGATGCGCTGCTCGTGGACTGGGAACACTTGCTGGATGATCCCACGGGCCGCCAGCTCAGGGACTGTTGGGAGACGAGAATGAGTGACCTCCACCCCTCTGCCTATGTCTGGCCTGGCCAGACACCCTTGGCTGAAACCTAAGTCACAACTTTTTTCCTGCTCTTAAACCTGCAGAGGCTCTTCCCAGGGGAGGAGTTCCGGGTGGTTGGAATATCTGGTTCTCCTTTAAAATTTGGGAGGTATAGACACAAGTAGGGGAGAGTGTATGAAACCTAGAAGGATGGGGTCCCAGTGGGGAACCATATTTTCAAATAAAGCCATTAGCTTCACTTCATTGCTCTGAATGTCTAAAGAATGGTGCAAAGTTGGCATCAGAAGGTGAACTTGCACCTTCTAGTGGAGAAACTGAGGCCGAGGGCCACACAGCACAATATACATGGACTGCTGTCTATGGTTCTGCCCCTTCTTTATCTCAGACTCAGAAAAGGTTCTCTTGGACCTGCCTCCTGGGGTATAAGCTCCACCCTTTGCTATGGCCACACCCCTTCAGCGCATTAATTGACTGGCCCCCAGGCCCCGCCTCCTGTACTGATATGTTGTCCTTTGAGAGCCCCACCTTACTCCTCAAGAGTGGAGGATTGGCCCCGCCTCACTCACTGATTGGCTGGTCCTCCAGAAAGCGCACATTGTGTAGCGCCTCACCCTGCTTGGCGCGCAGGTTCTGAAGCCAGAAGCGGATGATACTCTGGCGCTCCTACAGAGGACAGGACGTGAGCACAGCAAATAGCCGTCTGGGGGTTAGGGAAATGCGCTGGGTGCAGAGCTGGCGCACCTGGGAGGTGAAGAAGCGCAGCTCACTCTCCACATTCTCATAGATGAAGTCCTCCTCGCAGGAGAAGCCACGGGTACCCCCGCCAAACTCGGCCTTCACTGCTTTGCGCAGACCCAGCTCATCAGCCCCTCGGAGTAGGCTGCAGGAGGGCAGGGGAGATGGGATCATGGGGAGACCCTGGCTCACCATCCTGAAGCTAGGGATGATGAACCTGGAAGCCATCTGAGACAAACAAGGGGCTGGACCTCGTTGTTGGCACTTTGAAGGGTAGGGAGCTGGGTGGCGGGGTCAGCGAGAGGCTAGGGCCAGAAACTCGCCTCTCATAAGTGGCGGTGACAAAGAAGGCATAGGCACGCGTGTGGCGGTGGTGGCGGACTTGCACAATAAGCTCAGGGATGCCCACTCGGATGTGGTTCAGCAGCCATAGCAGCGTGTGGTCATCTGTTGTGTCTGCCAAGGGGCACAAGGATTGATGGCTCTTGCCATGAAGGGTCCGAGGCCTCCTACAGACCGACTCCCACGCAAGGGAACCCAGCTCAGGAGAGTCCCCTCTGGGCACTGGGCAGGTGGGCACAGGTACCTGGGAAGGTCATCAGCACGTCACAGTTCTCCGTGGGCACAGTCTTCATCCATGCCTTGTGGGATACTAGGTATCGACCTGCTTGCAGGAGCCGCTTCCCAAAAAGCTTATCTGGGGGCAGGCGGGTTAGGCCAAAGTCAGGCTACTCCCAAACCAGGAGCCTTGGCTTCAAGCCCTTGCCCTGCTCACACACTAGCCAGGGCTCCTGAGCACTCAGCCTGGCATTCAAGGCCCGGTGAGCTCTGGCTTAGGCTTGTTTCCTTCTTTTCACGTCCTTGCACCAGAGAGCCCTCCTTCAGGAGTGTCCTTCCGTCGGGCCCTCCTTTACAAATCTTACTCATTCTTGAGGCCCAGCTCCGCCTCCAAAACCACAATCAATGGGGCGCTAACTCAAGCAGCTCTGAAAGCTTCACCACATTATGTCAGCGCGTCCTCACAGTTGGGTGCGGTTCTTACCTCCAGTTCACAGGTGGGGAAACTGAAGCCCAAAGCATTTAAGTCACGCGCCCAAGGTCACACAGCTGAGCTGGGCTTCGAACCCAAGACTCTATGATTCTGTTCCCTCTGTGGAGAGGAACTCTCAAGCGCACCCCTGCCCAGCCGCGATCTGATAGCCCAAAGGGTGACGGGGCTCTGCCACGAGCCTGGGCTCTGGGAGGGGCGTGTCCGTATCTCTGCTTTGGGACCCCAGCCGCTGCACTGTCCCGCCGGCGCTTGCCCAGCCGCAGTGTCGGGAGGAGCCAGCCCCTCGATTGGGCTCCAGGCAGGGGACAGCTGACTCCAATGCCCCTCCCAGTCCAGCCGCCGTCTGCAATACAGGCACCTGCAACCGTAACAAACCCAGCCGCTGCACACCTACCTAGAACTCCGGACGCCGGAGCTGCAGGCTCGCCCTCTGGCGGGGGCCTCTTGCCGCGCTCGCCCTCCAGGGACGTGCCCCCCGCGCCGGAGGCAGCCTCGGCCATGGCGAGGGCAGATCAGGTCAGCGGCTGCAGGCGGCTGGGGCTCCTGGGGGCTGCGGGCGCATGGGGCGGGTGCAGCGGCAGAACGCGCGGGAGGAGGAGACAAAGGCCGCGCCCGCCCGCGCCAGCCCTGGTCCCTGCTTGCCTGAACACTGCTTCTCGTCTCCGCCCGCGCCGAACCTCGAGTCTCCTGCTCAGCCCCGAGCACGTCGCTGTGGGGTTCTCGACTCCGCCTTTGTTGTTTTGTGGGTTTCGTTCTCACCCGCCCACCTCGCTCTCTGGTGCTCGTTCCCGCCCGCACGGAAGGTGCTTTCCGCTCCTCGTCCCCGCCCGCGCCGGATTCCGGGTCTCGGTACTGCCCACCCTGGACTCCCTGTTTGAATCTAGAAAAGGCATGTTTGGAATCTGAGGTGGTCTTGATTTGACTACAACTAAACGTGAGATGGGGAGGACTGATCCGGAGAGATTCCGGGTAAGTTAACTTCACCACAGCTAGTATGTGAATAATCAATAGGAGGTCCTGCTTCAGGACACTGCCTAGGACAGCCTTCACCTCCTCTTCGTCCAGTTCATCCTTACATCCTTCAGGATATAACCGTCTCAGAGAGGACCGAGAGTTGCCAGTTTACCAAATAAAAATAACAATCCTCCCAGTTAACCTAAAAATAAAAGTCCTTTTAAAGTGAAAATCAAAAAGTGTGTATTTTTATTTGATATCAATAAGAATAGCTATCCATTCTGGATGGACTAATAAGGGCAGAAGCCCGAATAGTGTAGCAATTAGGAAACAAAGGCAATGGGTATTTATGAGAAAGAAAAGGGGAACAATTATATTAGTAGGAGGAATGAATTTCTATTGGTGCAGAAAATGTAACAGTGATGTTAATTCTAAACAATATTTTAAAATTTCAGTCCAGCAGTCATAATATCTGCTTTCTTGTTATTCTGGCAAACAGTTCTTTAGGAAACAAAGTAGCTCAGACCCAGTTCAGAAGTTGTTTTACCCGGTTTTAACATCCAAAGGAGGCATAAGACGATTCAAGGTGGTTTCTCTGAGATGGCAGCTTCGGCTCCATTTTAAAGTGGTTTTGTTTATACTATTTTTTACAAATGTGAATTTCAGATAATTGAATAAATTTTTAGTATTTCCCAAATATTACATGGGACAAAACTTTAATCATTGTTTATCTGAAATTCATATTTAACTGGGCAACCTGTATTTTTTCTGGCACCCGTACCCCTGGCCATCCTGAGTTGCCTCTTCTTTTAAAGCCCAGCCAGGGTAGGATCTGGTTCTCAGAATGCACACAGTAGGCTCTTGATGTATGCATGTGACCGATGGAGCAACTCGGAGACAATAAATGTCATTGTTCCTCTTCTACAAATTTAAAAGTTGAGCACGGCGGGGCAGTGAGGGGGCGGCGGTGAATTAGAACTCTAGCCGGACAAACCAATTCATCACAAAGCGCAGGTGAACCGCCCGCCCGTTCCGTCCAAGAACCAGAGAATTAGCCCTGCAAAAACGTTCTCCAGACCCCGCCCAGCCAGTGCCCGGAATTCCACCATCAGGGATTTATTCCAATGTTTAGCCCTCTCCTGGGTTAACCTGAAAGTAATTTCCGAGACTCCTCTTTCTGGTTTTCGCCAGAGACAGATAATACTCAGTTTGTAGGAGCAGCCCTAGGCCAGAGAAGCCCAGAAAGGAGAGAGTGCTGTGCCAACGTTACCAAGAAAGGTTCCTGGCGGAAGGAACCTTGAAGCTAGGCCCCGAGAATGAATGTTAAATGAGGAAGGATATTCCAAGCCGAGGAACGGCGGGAGGGAAAGCTGGGGAGGGGCGAAAACCTGGAGAGTTCCGAAAAAACAAGCAGGCATCTTCCCAGAAGTTTGGACACGATTTCCCCAGGGCTAGTGTGTGGGTTCCTCGGAACTCATCCTTCCTAGCCACTGATATGCTCTTACTTCGCTTAAGAATGCAGATGGCCAGATAGAAAACACGGGAATCGAAACCTCGCCTCGCTGTAATTCCCACTGCCCTGTGCCTGCCTTCCTCCTGCCCCTTATTTCCAATGTCTTCCATCACAACCGCTCTAGGATCCTAAAGTCGGTGTAATGTTGTTGTGGGGAAAGCTATTTCGCTGCACCTCCTAGTGCCTCCCCAGCCTCTTTCCCTGGCAGCAGCCAATAGAAACAAAGATCTTCAGTGGGTAGGCGGTACGTCTTTTAGGGGTCCAATGGTAGTCGAGAACCGTTGAGCATTTTACCAGTCACGCCGCTGAGTGGGCGGGGCCACCTGCCAGGACCTGAAGCCTCTCAGGCAGGGTGGGCTGGAGGGTCGCTGGCTGTGAATCCATGTGGCGGGTACCCTGGACCCTGGTAGCCCGGGCGGCACGTGGGCCTCGCAGGTGGGGTTACCCGGGGAAGGGGTGAGACAGTGTGGGGCGTACCTTGGGCCCCAAATTCTATCCCTGAGGCCTGGGGGCCCAGTTTCCTGCGGCACAACCACGTTTCCAGTTCTTCCAAACCCCAATTTTCTCATCTTTTTGCTGCAGAGCTCTAGGTCACCTGGCTTCAGAGTCCTCAATAAGATCACCCTCTGGCCTCAAGCCCTCCAACTTGTCTATTCCCCAGCCTCAGAACCTCCATCTGGGGCATTTACCGACCATCGAACCCTTGATCCTTCTGCCACACTGCGGCAGAGACTCCCAGATGCACTGACTCTCTCCTCTCCTGTCCAGACCGTGCACGCGCCAGGGCAGTGGCTCCTCAGACCCCACATCCGGGTCTACCATCTTCGCCCTGAGCTCAGGTCAAGGCCGCTGCGGCATTGCAGTGATTCGGACCAGCGGTCCCGCCAGCGGCCACGCGCTCCGGAGCCTCACGGCGCCCCGGGACTTGCCCCCAGCCCGCTGCGCCTGCCTCCGTCTGCTCAGCGACCCCTGCTCCGGGGAGCCGTTGGACCGCGCGCTAGTGCTCTGGTTCCCAGGTGAGGGGCTCCTGTAGTTCCCATGAACCCAGTTGCCCCCCCTCCAGGCCTTTGCCCAGGCTGTGCCCTTCTCTGACTCCTCACCATACTAGGTCCCAAAAGTTTCACGGGTGAGGACTGCGCGGAGTTCCACGTGCATGGAGGCCCGGCGGTGGTGAGCGGCGTTCTGCAGGCCCTGGGTGAGTCTGCAGGCTTGGGTTCAAGGTCTGGCTCTGCCAGTAGACCTGGGTGAGGACCATGGGCTCAGTACCCGGGACCGTCCCGCAGGCAGGGTGCCAGGACTAAGGCCGGCGGAAGCGGGCGAGTTCACCAGGAGGGCTTTTGCTCACGGAAAGCTGAACCTGACGGAGGTGGAGGGGTTGGCGGATCTGATCCATGCTGAAACTGAGGCGCAGCGGCGGCAGGCCCTGAGGCAGCTGGACGGAGAACTGGGTCACCTCTGCCGTGGCTGGGCTGAGACTCTCACTAAGGCAAGTTCATATTTGCCCATTGTATGCCTCAGAGACCCCACTTGTCCACCCCATATGAGCCTCAGTCTGGCCCCTTAGGTTGGGCTGGACTTGAGCAAATGGGGGGCTGGGTTCCTGGGTGATTACAATACCTCCCTTCACTCTCTCAGGCTCTGGCCCATGTGGAGGCCTATATTGACTTTGGGGAGGATGACAACCTGGAAGAGGGTGTCCTAGAGCGAGGTGGGTCCCCCTGGGGATGGGGGGTGGGGACACATGACATCTCAGCCCCCTGAAGCCCCCTCACTCCCTCCCCTCTGCTTTCCTCCATCCATAGCCTATAGCCAAGTGCTGGAGCTGGAGGTAGCACTTGGAGCACATCTTCGGGATGCCAGGCGCGGGCAGAGGCTCCGCTCAGGAGCGCATGTAGTGGTCGCTGGACCCCCTAACGCCGGCAAGAGCAGCCTAGTGAACCTGCTAAGTAGGTGGGAGGTGGACAGGGAGCAGGGCCTACTGCTAAAGGCGGGGTCAAGAGCTGAGGAACTGAGTTGTTCAGCTGTGGGGAAGGAGCCAGAGAGGACCAAAGCTCTGTCCAGCTTAGGGCTGGAACTTGGGGGAGGGGTTCCCTCATCTTCACTGACCACACCTTTCTCTCATCCCTTCCCCCTTCCCAGGCCGGAAGCCTGTGTCCATCGTGTCCTCGGAGCCAGGGACTACTCGAGATGTGCTGGAGACTCCGGTGGATCTGGGCGGGTTCCCTGCACTCCTAAGCGACACAGCAGGGTTGCGGGAAGGCATAGGGCCCGTGGAGCAGGAGGGTGTGCGACGTGCTCGCAAGAGGTGGGTGGGCAGACGTGGAGGTGGTAGCAGAAAATGGGGCCCTTCCTCTCCCTTTCTCTGTATTGCATGTATTTTTCTTCTTGAATTACAAAATTAAGTGAGGACCCCGTGATATGGGGTGATTTGGGGAGGACAGCCATTAGATTTTGGCCTCTGCCCACATGCTCTGCCCCACCTCTCCCATTCTTCTTGGCCGTCTTGCTCTGCTCCGCTTCCAATGCTCTGCACCCCCTCACATTCCCCCCAGCCCAAATTAATTGCCATATTCTAGGGTCATTGCTCAGTTGGTTCTCTTTGCCCCCCAGGCTGGAGCAGGCTGACCTCGTTCTGGCTGTGCTGGATGCCTCTGACCTGGCCTCTCCATCCAGCTGCAACTTCCTGGACATGGTTGTCAGCCCCGCAGGAGCCCAGAGCCCCAATGGAAACAGACAGCGTCTCCTGCTGGTGCTGAACAAGTCAGACTTACTGCTCCCTGGGGATCCAGACCCCAGTCCTGACCTTCCCCCACATCTGCTGCTGTCCTGCTTGACAGGGGAGGGGCTGGACAGCCTCCTGGAAGCGCTGAGGAAGGAGCTGGCTGCAGTGTGAGCCACCCCTTCCTGCCCCTATAGCCTCCCTCCACCCAAGTTCAAGAGGTGGCTAAGCCATGGGCTCTGGGACATGTACCCGACTGCAAACTCAGTTTCTGTATCTGCAGAATGGGTATGATTCATCCTCCCCTTTGAGTGGTGGTGGCAAAGGTTGAGAGCATGTTCTTTGTTCCTACTAGGTGTGGGAACCCATCCACAGGCCCTCCACTTCTGACGCGTGCAAGGCACCAGCATCACCTCCAGTGCTGCCTTGATGCCCTTGGCCATTACAAGCAAGCTAAAGACGTATCCCTGGCTGCTGAGGCACTGCGTGTTGCCCGGGGGCATCTGGCCCACCTCGCCGGTGGAGGGGGCACTGAGGAGATCCTGGACATTATCTTCCAGGACTTCTGTGTGGGCAAGTGAAGAGACCACTGAAATTTGGACCAGGCTGGGTGGGCTCCCAGAAGCCTTGAGACATCTGGGAACAGTTTAGGCCAAGTGAGATTCTTAACTCCTCAGGGAAGAACTTGACCCCAAAACGGTGAGTGAGCAACCTGTTGCTGGCAGTGACCAAGCTCTAGCTGGCCACCTTTCCTTGCCAGGGACTTGCAAGGGTTCAGGCCTTGGAGTGGGGCTGAAGAGAGGTCCTTTGGGGTGTCTGATGCCAGAAAAATAACAATAGAGGGTTGGGAGGTAGGTAGGAGGGTTTAGGGTCTTTGTTTCATAGTTTTTAATTTATTTCGCAAATACCAAAGGCATATAAAAACTTAGATGATCTAGAAATGTTTAAATGTGGAAATCTGACCCCACCGGGGTCATGGCTTAACTTGTGTCCTTTTAGAACTTTCTCTTGAATGTTTGCATATTTGTGGATGTACCTGTAAAATACGTATTTTGTCTTGTATTTTCTATATACACTATTTATTGCTCTGTAAGTTGTCATTTTTTTTTTTTTAGTATTAATCTCAAAATTTGCTTCTTGTACCTTAAAAGTAACTTGTAAAATCCCTAGGCTCTACTCTGTCTCCAAGCTTAGTTTTCATTGATTCATTCATTCACTCAATGACTATTTATCAAGCAGCCTGTATAGGCTAGAATTATACATGTCATTTTGGTGGATTTTCATAATAGCACAATGTGGTGTGCATTTTGTTACAGTTCTATAGATGAAGAAACATGCTCAGATTAGTAGTAGGTTGTTGGAGATCCCAAGCTTTGGGATTTGCACATAGGTCTGTTCAACTCTAATTTGAGTTCACTGTAGGCCTTCTATGCAAAAGGCCAAGTGTAGGGTGCTGACAATGTGGAGGA
This sequence comes from Macroglossus sobrinus, assembly GCA_004027375.1. Classification (NCBI taxonomy): domain Eukaryota; kingdom Metazoa; phylum Chordata; class Mammalia; order Chiroptera; family Pteropodidae; genus Macroglossus; species Macroglossus sobrinus. The sequence continues at coordinate 41,088 of PVKZ01001504.1, read as the reverse complement.
GAATGAGCAGGCATCAGACCCGCCCCTTTGTTAGAGACACAGCTACTTCCAGTGAGGTCTGATGGCTGCTGTGCAAACTTACACTTGGGGTCCTGACCTGGCTAGCTGCCCTGCAGTGGTGGCATTTGTGCTGACATCTGAATGGTGAGAAGAAGGAACCCAACCAGGTAGAGGAGGCTTGTGAGTGTCCCAGGCAGCAGGCACAGCATGTGCAAAGATCCTGAGGTAGGAACATCACCTGAGGTGGGTAGGTGTGTCTAGAGCAGAGTTGAGTGAGGACAAGACAGGAGGGAGGTGTGTTGGAGGAGGAGAGGAAAGGCCTGATAGTGAGGCCTTTAATTTTGAGACTTATGGGGGGCCTGCTATAGTGGTGACAAACCAGCAGAGGGCGCCTTGCTCTAACAAGGGAGATGCCTGTCTGTCTGCCATCAGACTCTGGTCACCTAGGGTCCCAGAGATCTGGGGTCCCAGGGAGCTAGGCTTCCACACCCACCTGGCAGCATGTGAATGGTTAGCTTCCCTTGCCAGAGGCGGAAACTGAGTCTCAAATAGAGTCAGGATCTTTTCCAGAATCAGAAAACTGTTTCTACCTCCCATGGCTGAAGATACAAGCTCAGGCTCCAGGGGACACATGAGCAGAGGCTGGGAGGTGTTCAGGCCCCACAAAGGGGGTCTTCAGTATATGCTTACCACCCAACTAAAGAGAAACCCCAACCCCATGTCTTCGTGGACTTCATTGCAATATGTCACTATTTGTTGAATTCTTCGCTTATTCAACAGCTGGGGTTGCCCCCGAATGGGGGGTCTCTTGGAGGGAAAGGGTTTCTCATGAGCCAAGTCTGTGGATATTACTATCATGCCCATTTTGTAGAAAAGCAATAATGTGAATCTAGTGGGGTTGGGTATCCAGATGTCTCAGCATGAGGAGGGTCCAGAGGCCTCCCAGAAGGGATTAGTAGGGTCTGTGTAGGGAGGGAGACACTCTTGGGGCAGGATGCCCTGGGCCCTGGCACATGGCTGGACTGAGGTCCTTGGCTACAGTCCCTTTTTTCCAAGAAGAGTGAGGTGGTTTGTGGGAAGTAGCTGTGGGGGTTATTTATAGAGGTCACAGGAAATCCCCAAAGAGTCAGAGCCTCACCCAGCAGCTGGAGGGGGTCTGAAAATTAGTTTGGCACAATTTGAAGGGCAGCACAATTGCTTCCAACTGATCCTCAGTCATTCGTTCTAACCCTGCCTCCTGGGGAAAGCCACCAAACCTGGGTAAGTCAGAACTATAGGATCAGGGCTAAAAGAGTGAGGGATGGGCTGAGGAGGCCCCCAGAATGAGCAAGAGCTATACCTGGGGCATCTAGGAGGGCTGCCTGGAGGAGGAATCTCTAGGGCTGGGCCTTGGAGAAAGAAGAATTTATCAGGCAAGAAAAAGGCATTTTAGTCTGAAGGCTAGTATAAATTAAAACTAAAAGAGTCAGTGAGTTTTTAGTCAGAGAACTAAACATTCGGGACAGCTGGAGGCCGAGGCTACACTGTGAATGGAAGCAGGGGTCACAAGAGAGCTGAGGAAGTGGACTTTGTGCCCAGGGTAATGCGGAGTCACAGAGGCTATGTTAGAAGGAGAGGGATATGGTCAGATCCCATGATGGAAAGATCCGTTTAGACCAGCATGGAGGCCATACTAGAGGTGGAGGCTGAGATCTAGGTGTTAGAAGACTGAGCCAGGGCCCTTTTGGGGGGCTAGTTGGAGGGATGACATCCTGGAATGTTCTGGATGGAAGAGGCCAACTATAAGTTACAGACTTGTGCCCATGTGTCCAGAGTACTTAAGAACAATTATTATCGCACCCAATTCTCAGATGAGAAAATGGAGGCTGAGATGGACTGAGCCAAGATTCAAACCCAGGATGTCTGGCTACAAAATCTAAACTCACGTCCTGTGGTTGCTGGGACTGGCTGGCATCAGCATCCTCTTCAGGACTTCAGGCTGCCCAGGCAGTAGTCTCAGGGTCAGGGACGTCCCCACTTCCTTGGGGCCTCCAGACTGGCCCGTCTGGGAAGCTTGGCCTAGCTGACCCCCCTGCCCTGGCTTGGCGGGGCCCCAGCCGAGTGTTTCCTGCAGCAGCTGTCTCTCACCCGCATTTCCGTATCCAGGAAGTATCGCTCCTTTGTCCCTCCAGACTTGCCTGCCCTAAGCATGTGTTGCCAGACCTGTCCTCGTGACTCATCCCCCTCCCCATCCAGGGTCCCAGGGGATGGGCAGGGAGGGAATCAAGGGCCAGGGTGTGGGGGGCAAGCTCAGATTCTAGGTCACGACTTTTAGATTGTTTTTCCTTCGGTAGCCATTTGCTTTTTTTTTCCCTGGAGTTTTTATTTTTCAGGGATAAAGTCCCAGGAATAGGATGACTGAATCAAAGGATCGGTACATCTTTATTTTATTAAATAGTGCCAAACTAATTTCCAGAAGAGCCATGACAAGATTTTCATTTCTACCAGTCCTGTAGGAAAATGTCCTTTTCTCTACGTCTTCACCAGCAGTAGGAATTATGGCTTTTTAACTTTTTTTCCCCCACAGTCTGCTGGGTACAATGTAATTTCTCTGTGTTCCTCTAATCCAGGGGTCCCTAACCTCTGGGCTGCAGACCAGTACTGGTCTGTGGCCCGTTAGGAACTGGGCCACACAGCAGGAGGTGAGCGGCAAGTGAGCCAGAGAAGCTTCATTTGTATTTGCAGCGGCTCCCCAGCGCTAGCATCACTGCCTCAGCTCCACTCAGATCATCAGGCATTAGATTCTCTTAGGAGCATCAGTCCCTGGTGCTAAAAAGGTTGGGGACCACTGCTCTAATGTACTTCTCCTGCCTACCTACTAAGTTAGTGATCGGAAAGTTAAAGCACTCCCAAACTAGATGCTGGTGCCCTTTCTGACATTCCATCTCACCACAAACAACAAAACAAAACAAAACAAAACAAACGGTCTGAGACTTTTATGATATTGTTCCTGGAATAATTTTGGCGAGGAGGAGTTCCTGCAATTCATGATAGGCTTTGGTAACCTCAGCAATTGTTGTCAAGACCTGGGGGAATCTTTGCAAATCTAGAAAAATGAAAGCTACAAATGGGTAATCTGCTTTTTAAGAAACTGCTTTGTAAATATCTGTTGTTTTAAAGAAACAAGAAATAGACAACAATGGCATCTCTTGCCACATGGAGATGCCTAGAACTTGGGGGAAGCTGATGTCACCCAAAGATTGTTCTGGATTGAAGGATCTTCTGGCCCAAGGATGTTGCGGGAAGGGTGTTGGGTTCTGCAGCTTTGGTCTTTTTTCTAGTCTTTTCTCGCTGAAGGCCAAGAGGTGCCTTTTCAGAGCAGAAATCACAACTCTGATGTTTTTGAAGGGATCAATAATATTTATTTAGTGCCACTAACATGGGACCACAGGCAGGGCTGCATATTGGGGGAGAGAGAATGAAAGGTCAGTGCTCTCGCTGGCCATGACTAGATGCTCCCTGGTGCGAGAGGGGGTTGTGGAAACTCTCCCAGTGATGAATGTGAATGTCTTCCTGTTCTCACTTCCCCGGGCCTGAAGTGCTGGGAGTGAGGAAGCATCGAGAGATAAGGGAATAGGAGGAGAAGGGCGGCAGCACAGGCACAGGGGTGCACAGACAGGGCATAGGGTGTGAGCAGTGCTGTGGATGCCTGGGCCCGTGTGCATGGAGGGGTGTAAAATTGGGCGAAGGTTGGGCAGAAGAGTATAAGTCACGATGTCATCGTGTCTGTGTGACAGCATTGCTGTGTCTCTGGGATGTCATCACAGCATCTGGGTGAGGGATTGTGTGGTGCAGGTGTGGGTCTGTGAGGGTATTAGGTGGTGTGACGAGCATGGGGCGCAGGCCAAGGGTGCCCACTGTGGTGTGTGGGCAGGAGGTTGCCTGAGTGTGGCCCTGGTTGTGTTCTGTGCTGTAGACATCTTGTTACACCAGGTCTGCAGATTGACGAGTCAGGGCCACCCCTCAGTCCTGCAGGCCGGAGCCTCCTCAGCCACTAGGGCAGGAAGGAGTTGGGAATACAATAGTCAATCAGAAAGCAGAAGGACAAACCCTGCCAGGCCTGCCTCCTCCTATCCCAGCCCCTTGTTTCTACCAAGGACTCTTGGGCTCCCTCAGAGTTCACCCTCCCTGATAGACTCCTTTGTGTTGAACTTTGGGACAGTGGGACTGAGATGTGTGCTTCCTCATTATATACAAATCTGAAGTTCAGAGAAGCCACCCCCTGTGCTCCAGGTCTCTGCTGCAGTCTGTCTCACTCTCACTTTTGCTCCCTAAGGCTCTGGGGATCCTGAGAGTTTGCCTCAAAGCCCCTGTGCCCCCCAGTTCTCCACAGATTTATTCCCAGAATGGTTTTTCTAATGTGCCTGCCCCTACTCACAGTTTTCTTTGGCCCCCCAGCACCCTCAGGACAAAGCCAGATCCTCTGAATCTGGTATTCAACGTTCCACCCACTCTGCCCCTATCAGACTTTCTCTTCAGGGACTCAAACCCTGCCACAGTCCCCCCAAATTCCAAGAACCATCACTTCGCTTCCGCCCCCACCCCCTGCCTTTGCAGGAGCCATCCTGCTGCTGTCGGGAATGCCCTTCCCCCTTCTTGGCCTGGCATAGGTTCTCCTGAGGGGTCAGGGGTTGGTGCAGAGCACAGAGGCTGTTTCCTGGTTGGGGAGAGGGGGCCGTGGCCAAGTCTTGCTTCCTCTGGCCCCCTCCCTTCCTTCCCTGGCTCTTCCCTAGGGCCCGAGCCTCACGTTCCTTGGCTGGCTCTGGTCCACGCTCCCTGGCTCCAGCTACTGTCTGACACATGCTTCACCCGCTCCTGTCTTCCAGAATGCAAAGGAGGGTCACCCCTCACCGTTTTTCACAAATAGAGCCTCCTAAGCCCCCATTGCTGGCCTGGACCAGCGCTGTTGCCTTCAAGCTGGTTCCTGCCTCCCACCTTCACCCCAACCGTGACCAGAGGGTGCTGTGAACACCTGAGTTGGATCATATCCTCCTCTGTTCACAACCTGCCCAGGACTCCCAAAGTTCTTACTGCAGCCACATCATCTTGTCCCCATCATCTTGACCTTACCTCCTACTGTCCCCATCATCTTGACCTTACCTCCTACTCTCCCTCCGTGATCACTCCATTCCAGCCATACCAGCCCCCTCACTCACTAGTCATGGTCCTACCCCAGGGCCTTTGCACAGGCTGTACTCACTGCCTGGTACACCTTCCCAGAAACCCCCTTCCCACCATGGCTTCTCCCTCACCTCCTTTAGTTCTCTGCCCAAATGTCACCTTTTCAGGGAAGCCTGCCCTAGCCCCCTGTGGAAAATCTAACCTCTTCATACTTCCTCATCTATTCTCTTGCCCATTGCCCATGGGCCCTATAATAACTCATTCATCTAGTTTATCATCTGTCTCCCTAAGAGACTGTGAGTCCTAAAAGAGTGGAGGTTTCTGTGCCTTATTCCTGCCTGGGTCCTTGGCACCTAGCAGCAGATCCAGAAATATGAGTTGAATGAACAGACATAATAGTGATAGCAATGAATTTGAGCTGTGTTCCTGGCTCAGTCAGGGCTGAACTCCCATCTTCAGCCTTCCACATCACCATCACAACGTTTGCTACCTCCAGTCACATAGCCCCAAAGCCAATATTTACTTAATATTTGTCTTCATCTCAATTATGGTTTTTTAAATTAATTAAATTGATCTCCAAAGGACACCTAACCTTACCAAGTAAAAGAAAGCTGGTGCACTTGCCATCAATAGAAAATGACTTAAGAATATACAATTAAGAAGACAGACCTGTGCTTAAGTCCTACAGACTCTGGGCCCTGGGTCTGCCTGTACTTTGTGAACACGAGAGAGCAACATGCATGTGGTAGGCGTTAGGGTGAGTTAACATTGGCGGAGATTTTCTCAAAGTGCCGAGGAATAAAAGTGGAAAAAAAATCAGCTACCATGGGGCTAATGCTGGACCTCAGTCTCAGCCCCTAATTGGGTACATCTAAAATCTAAAATTTGAATGTTGTGATTCTCTGGCCAGTAATTTGCCCACAGCTGCCCACTGAGTGGCTGGTTGAGCCAGGACTTGAGCCCCAAGCTGATGGCCCTGGCCTGCTTGCCCCTGGCCCCTTTCTCTGGGGAAGGCTAGTCAAAGCTGGAGCCAGAAGCTGTTCCAGCGACACTGCAGAGAGAAGCAGGAGGGGCCCAGGCTTAAGTGCACATTGTTTTCTTGGCAGGTTGAGGTCCTTTGGGGTAAACAATGTCAAGAGCTTCCCCGTTCTCATCTGGGACCCAGACAGGTCTGGCTCTGGCCCTGACTTGCTGACGCATGACCCAGGGCTGATCACTTCCTTGGGGCCTCAGTTCCCTCTCTGAGAAATGGGGATAATAATAGAACCTCCTTCCTTGCCATGATGGCTTCAAGCCAAGATGGAAAGAGGAAAACTACTCAGAGCAGGGGCTTCTCCTTACCCTCCTGTTTTCCTCTTTATGGGCTGCCTAGCACAGCCATCTAGAGCAAGGGGACCAGTTCTGCAAGCAAGTGAGCGCCTGTTGGAGGGAGTACGTAAGACGAGGTATAGTGGAGATGGAGGCGGATTGGAGAACCTCAAGGAGTTGGCGAGAGACCTCTGGAAGTCTGACCCAAGGCTTGTGATCAGCACCCTGAGTCTGAAATGGATCTAAGGGGCCAGCAGTCTGGTGTCAAAGCCATTGAAGGAGGCCATAGGCTTTGTGGTCAGTGGGATCTGACTTAAAATCTCAGTTGTCTCCCTGGGCCTCAGATCTTAACCTGCAAATGAGACTGCCAATCCCCAGGTCCTAGGCCAGTAATGCATTGCTGAATGGGGAGTGTGGCCTCTACCGAGGAGGGAGCACAAGGTGTTCTTGGGGTGGTAGCCTGAGTCACCTTCCCCATGACCGGGCCCCAGGAGGTGGAGAGGGGGTCACGGGCATTGAGGCATGACCTGATCATGTGCCAGGTACCCTGAGGTTCCCTACTGAGGCCCCTTGGTAGACAGCACTTTACAGTTGGCAAAGAATTTCCATGCCCTTCACTTCAGAAGCCCTCATTTTTGTAGAAGTAAAAAGTGAGGCTCACAGGGACAGGGGTGGAGTGAGAGGCCGAGGGTCACTCTCAGACATTATTCCTCCTCCTTCCTTGTCTCCATTCCAGTCACCCTCCCCTGCCCTAGACTAGGCCACCTGGGCCTTTGCCCTGGCTGTTCATGCTCCCGGAGCACTGTTCCCCTTGTCCTCTTCAGGGCTGGCCGGCTCCTGCCCATCCCCCATCTCAAAGGTTCTCTCCTCACCAAGGCCCTCCCTTGCCTGTTTGGAGCCTGATTGCCTGGGTTCACGTCCCAACTCATCCCTCCCTGGCTGTGTTACCTGGAGCATCATGCACACCCTCTCTGTGCCTCACTCTTTTCATCTAGAAAGTGGGAATAATAGTAGCTCACCAACAGATAGGTTGTAAGGATTGAATGAGTTAAGAGTGCAGAGTGCTTAACACTGTGCCAGGCTCACACTAGCTCTTAGTAATTGTAGAATCTTGGTCACTCTTCTTATCATGGTTCTATCATTGTCTCTCTTGCCCACTATTCAGGGAGTTTCATGAATACAACTGCATGTGTTTTGGTCACTGCTTTGTTCTTAGGGCCCGGCAAAGGGCCTGGTATACATCAGGCACTTAATTAAGGAAGCAGTAAGTGTGAGATAGGTCTCCCTCCACCCATAGTCTTAAGACTGAAGCCCTGAAGCAACCAACTCAACGCCTCACCTGGACAGGGCTACATTGCCTGCAGGGGACCGCTGGGACTCCAGTATTCTCCTCTTGAATTCTTCCAGGTCAGCTGGGTCTGCAGAGACAGGGAGAAGTTAGACTCAACATATTGCCTTAGTAGCCCCTTCCCCTGGGCTAGGGATAGGCTGGCAGCCTGGGATACAAGGTGGGGAGGATCCCCCACCCTTCCTGGGTCTTCCCTGACTCACCAATGGGTGGCGGGTTGGGGACAGGGCTTACAGGTCTTGGTATGGGCATCGGCTGCGACTGTAGAAAGAAGGATAGAGGGAGGCTGGCAGAAGCTGGGACCCCTGAACCAAAGTGCCAGGGAGGTTCCTGCCCCTTTATGCCTTTGGAGACCTGGCTCTGTGGTCCTTCCAGGGTGGAGAATCAGACAGATAACTCATGGAGAAAGATACACGTGGTAATGGATGTATAATCATCTGTACCCACCTGCTCTCAAATAACTGGAGATTGCAGGGACGGGCTTCCCTTGGATGCCTCCCAGAGACATGCGGGGCCAGCTTGCCTCAGTCTCTGTTATAACCAATCTGACTCCAATCCATGACCCTAGCTGAGTTCATTCACCCAACCCAGCCCCTCTCCAGACTGAAGTCAACCCACTCTGTAAACCAGTGGACCTTGATTCTCAATGCCATGCCTCAAACAAACCTTAGTCAATCCCCCAAACCTGAAATTCAAAACCAGTTCTGAACTTAGTCACTTAAAATTCGATTCCAACATGAAAACGGAACATTCCTTGGAATCAAACCCCAATCTAAACCCAATCCCAATGACAAACCTGATCTGACTATAATTTTAGATCTAACTCTGACCCTAACCCCTCCCCTAGACCCAACTATTATGAAAAACCCACTCCTCAAACCCAATCCCCTAGCCTCAACCCTGGGTCCATCATGGCCACCCACAAACACCTTCCCAAGACCACGTTCGACCCAAATTCAAACTTAGACCCCAGCTTCTACAAACCCCCAAGGTCAGTTTCAACACAGTTTCTACTCTAGACCCAGCCTTGAACCTAACCCTAATCCGATACATTACCACCCTAAACCAGGGTCATCTAATCCTTTACCTCAAATATATCCCAATGCCAGCCCAACTCAACCCCATACCAACCACCCTAAACCTAACCCAACCTCAATTCCTAACCCATGGTCAATGCCAATTCCTGCCACTCCTAATCCCCATGAAATCCCAAATCCACCCTTGGCTCCAAACTTCTAATTATCTCTAGACCACCAGCCACCTGCACCAATCTGAGCCTCAACTCCAGTTTCAGTGCCTAGTTCAACTCAGTCCCAAAGCCACTGACATCCTGGATTCACTTCTCACCCAACCCTAGATGCAACAACCACTCTTACCCAACTTTTAACTTTTTCTCACAATCTAAACTCCAAACTCAAGCCCAATTCTAAGACTCATGAGATGGAACCCTAACGTTAACCCAAACCAGCTTTAGACACAGCAGTCACCAAGAACTCAATGCGATTTAACTAAACACAAATTCAATGCCCATATCAAGCCTTCCTCTAGACCTGCCTTAACCCTCACTCTAACCCTAATGTCACTCCCAACTGTAACCCATTGCCCCTGATTCTTCAACTCAAACAACTCCCAACCCTGACACCAACCCTCAATGAATCCCTAATCCTCACCCTAAACCAATTTTGAGACCCATCCAACTACCCTAAACCCCAACCCTTAACTCTTAGTGTCATTTTCAACTTCAAACCACCCTAATTTTAATGCCAATAAAATCCTACATAAATGTGTAACCATAATACTTAAACCAACTCTAGACTACAGCCCACCTATGTATGACCCCAGCATCAATTCTAAATCCACCCTCAACACTGCAACTTAGCCTGATCCTAAAGCAACTGACATTTTATATTCGCCCCTCAGTCAACCCTGAACCCGACAGCCACCCTCCCTCCAACTCCAGTCTAATCCTACATTCTTCCTCAATGCTGATCTCAACCTGAACCTGGCCCCAATCCCAAGTTCAATATAACCACAAATTTGGCCTCTAGACCCAATCCCACTGCCACCTAAATCCGGGGTCACCAGTCTACCTTGGCTTTGATGCAGGTATCCAGGGCTGAGTTGCTGACAGCCAGCTGCATCTTGAGATGCTCAGCCTCCCGCTTCTTCTCCTCTAGCTCCTTGGCCAGGTTGTCTCGCTCCTTCCGCAGCACTGCCTTCTCCTCCAGCGCTAGCTGGGTCTGCCGGGCGCACTCAGCCTGGAGCTTGGCTTCCCGGGCCTGGGCCTCCTTCTCCACCTTCTCCTTGGCCTCCTGACTGGCCCGCAGGGCCTGCTCTGCCTCCAGCTTCTGGCGCTGGAGGTCCGAGTTTTCACGGGCCACACGCTCAATGCCAGCCCTCAGGCTCTGGGCCAGCTCCTCCACCTTGGTGTTCATGAGGACAGGCATGTGGTCGCAGCTTCTCCGGATGGAGGCTACCTCTGAGCTGAAGGGATGGTATGGGCCGTAGGCCAGAGAATCAAGGGAGCGTGGGATAATGGAGTCCCTCCAGAGGTTGCGCAGATCTGTCTCAAACTTGGCCTTGTCCAGTGGGAGGCAGAGGGTCTGCACCTTCTGCAGGCGCTCCTCGGCCAGCTGCCGCTCCTGCTGCTGCTGCTCCCGGGCCTTGCCACACTCGGCCATCTGCTCCTCTACCACCCGCTTGCTCAGCCCTAGACCCTCCTTATCTTTGGCACATACTGCCTTCTCCTTGGCCAGCTCCACCTCTAGCGTCTTGGCCTTCTGGTTCAGCACGAGGAGCAGGGCTATAAGTACGGGGCAATAAGACCCAGCAGAGTTATGGTGCTGCCAGGGAACTGAGCGGGGAGGCCACCACCCTGGCTCCCTAGTGCCCAGACCACTCACCACTGTGGCTCTTGTTAGTCTCCTTGAGTTGTTCTTGGCACTGTTTCTCACTCAGGATGATGGCAGCCATGTACCTCTGATTGTTCACATAGACCACCTGCCCAGATGAGACATAGAACAGAACTCAGTATCTGGCCCTTGTGGAGTCCCTTGACCCCTGGCTACCCAGACCCTCGGGGCTGGGGTCCCAGATCCAGCGTCCAGATGGCATGGCTTCTTTGTAGGGAAAGCTGGTCTGATCTTTGAAAGTTGTTATGATTAATACAATCTGACAATAAAAAGGAAGGAGTCACTGATACACACTACAACGTGGGTGAACCTTAAAAATATGCTGCTGAGTGAGAGAAGTCAGTCACAAAAGGCCACATAGTGTCGGATTCTATTTAGATAAACTGTCTAGAATAAGCAAATCCATATGAGACAGAAAGCAAATTTGCAGTTGCCAGTGTTTGGCAAGGGAAGAATGGGAGTGATTGCTAATGGCAATGGGGTTTCCTTCTGCGGTGATAAAAAAATGTTCCAAAATTAATTGTGATGATGGCGGTACAACTCTGTGAATGTACTAAAAATCATTGAACTGTATGCTTTAAATGAGTCAGTTGTGTGGCTTGTGAATTAAGTTTTTACGATTCATCAAAGGCTGTGCCTTCCAAATTGTGGAACAGAAGCCCCTGCAGAAATATATGTAAAGATACAAAGAGTGCAGGTTTGTCTTTCTGCCACTCCTTGTCCTTACTCCCTAGGAAGCTGGGCCTGTGCTAATGCCCTGGGGTTAGTGAGAGCATAGAAATAGCTTGGGAAGTTCCAGTGACTTCTGGGATCAAAAACCTTAGAGCCACAGAAGGGGAAAGACTACAGGTGGAGACAAAGTGAGTTGGGTCCAAACATGAAGCAAGAAAGAGGTTATCTGCCAGTTAGAGCAAAAGGGGGTCCCAGGATGTCCAACCACATTTTGGGTCAGATTCCTGGAGCCTTGACACAGGTGGCGGTGGGACAGATCCCCCCAAAAATTCACTGAGTTCAATGCTCCTTTCTCTTCCAGGATCCCAGGGCCAGAAATGCAGTTGCATTTTTGCAGAAATTTTAAGAAAAATCATGTTTCTTAGCACTGCTAGAACTGGGGAGAGACCAAGATCCATATCCGCTTCCGTCAGATACTGGGGTGGCTGGAGTGGGTCTGGGCACTATTTCCCAGCCATTAGCACCTTGCTCCTGAAGTGGGGGGCATGGGACCCAAGGTCCCCTTAAGAGAAAACCCTGAGAGATTCCAGTTTAGAGGAATTTGTCAACTCAAAGGCAGGGTGGGGGAGCATGATTTTCAATTTTAAGGTTGTAAAGATTCAGATTCTTAGATTTCTAATCTTCTGTGATGGGGAGTCAGGATTATGGGATGTGTGAGAATATCTAACACTTTATGATCCTGATTCCTTCCTAATGGCTCCTGGGCCCAATGTTGGTGTGTGTCTTGGATGATCCAAATGGGCTAATTCTAGAAAGTGAGAGGACTGAGGGAGCCCACCCTGGCTTAGGGGATCTGATGGGGTACATAACCCTGAGGCTTTGGGGTCTGAGGGGGAACACACCCCATTCTGGGGTATGAGGGAGGACCTGCCCTGATTTGGGATATGAGGGAGGAGTCACCCCATGTGGGGGGTCTGATGGGGATCTGTCCTTCCCTGGGGTCTGAGAAGGGGAGATGTGACACTTCCTGGGGTAGGTCTAATGGGGGCCTTTCTGCCCAGTGAGGAAGTCTGGGTGGTCTGAGAATTCAGCAGGGACTTATCCTTCCCCCTGCCCTCCACCCCTCACCTCAGCCAGCCAGGACCCCTCCTATGGGAAAAACCATGGTTGTCCCCATCCGGTTTCCCTCCCTATCCCAGCTGAGAGGCCCAGGGGGCCCCCTCCTCATTGTCTCTGGCACCAAGACTTCCACAGAGGAAGCACGTGCGTGCGAGGGAACACAGCGATTGCCTAGTGCATTTGACACAAGCTGGGGGTGCTAGGGGGTGACAATCTTCACAAGACCCCTACATGTGCTGCTGTGACTTTCCCCCTGGGGCCACCTGCTTCTGCCCCCTCATGAAAGCCCTCTCCTTCTCAAGCCTCCATTTCCCCAAGGGTTTAGAGCTTCTCCTTACTTCTTGGGCTCAACGATGAGATTATATCTCTAAAGCTGATGCCTTTAGAAATATAAGCATAAGGCAAATATAAGCCATTCATACTTATTGCTAAGTAAGAACCAAATTCTGAGTTTTTATTTAGCCAGTCTTATTTGCAGTGTATTTGCAGCTGGCACATTCTGGGCGCTTTATACATATTAAACCATAGGCCCAGTTACACTCGAATTCCAGATAGATAATACTTTTTTTTTTTTTAAGTATATCTTAAATGTTTCATGGGACATACTTACACTAACAAAATATGCATTGCTGATCTACATGGGCTTCTTAAGCAAAATGTAGCATCTGCGACTATCCCATTTCATGGATCAGAAATCTGAAGCTCAGAGAGTTGATATGACTTTCCCAGGGTCCCCAGAACCAGGTGTCAGGCCCTTGACCTTACCCGATCAGCCTGGCACTGGCGGAAGCTGGCATTGATCCGGTCCAGGTCACGGCGGGCACTCAGCAGCATCTGCATGATGGTGTCCTTGGCACGGGCAGTGAGGTTGAGCTCCTTGGACAGGTTGGCCTGGCTGGCCGTGAGCCCCAGGACCTGGCTGTACAGGCCCTCGGCCCGGCGCTCGGTGGCCTGCAGGTTGGACTCGGTGCTCACATGCACATTGCCGTAGACCATGAAGAGGACAAGACCCAGGATGATGAGGAACTGGATGAGTGACACGAAGAGGAAGAAATAACGCAGGTAATACCAGCAGCCACGTGGGCTGCTCCCCGCCCTTGAGTAGGAGCCCCCGTGCTCCATCGCCAGGCCCATTTCTTCCCCTGCCTGCTGCCCAGTGCACCAGCGCTGCTCAGCTGGCTGGCCTGCTCTGGGTGGTGGCTGTGCCCCTTCTGGACCCTGCCGCCCTTGGGGGGAGTGTTTATATTACTCCTCTTAATACTTCCTCTGCCTGGCTCCTTCCTGGCCAGGAGGAAACGGGGGTGGTGGGTTATCTCAACACTCCCACCCGGGCTGTGAAGGGAAAGGGGGAAGGAACCAAGGCTGGCTGGTCTCTCTGATTAACACTGGGTGGGGCACCAGCTGGTTACTAAGATTTCTTGGCTTCTCTGAGCCTGGGTTGCCCCACTTGCCCTTGCTCTGTGCCTGACACTGTTTTCAGTACTTGCTGCATGTTAGCTCATGTCATCATCCCCATTGTGTGAAGGAGGGAACTGAGGCACACGGAGAAGGGTCTGTTCCTGGGTCTCACACTGTTATTTCAATGAGCTGGGCTTATTATCAGCAGGTTGGCTCCAGATGTATGCCCACCTCGCAGGGCAGTGTTGATTAAATGAGCTATATTTTGCAGAGTGCTTAGACCAGGGCTCAGTAACTGGCAATCAGAGCCTCATGGAGGGCTGTTCTTTGGATGGTAGTGATGTGGACTCCGCAAGTTGTCATACTGCCCAATGCCTAGCTCACGTAGGCGCTTAAGTTCTCCAGGAGAAGCAGTTCAAGCAGCAATGAACTTGTTGCTGGGAAGAGCTGCATTTGTCTGTGTAAGCTCAGGGGAGTTTTGCCTGTCTGTGCCTCATTCCCCCCTCCTCCTCCCTGAAATGGGGTATGCATAATGCCCAATCACAGGGCTGTGGCAGGGGGAGATTTTGTTATTATTATTTCCTGCTGATACATTATTTTGGGGCTCTGTGAGATGGTGAACAGGAAGTGCTGGATAGGTGGGGACACGGAGATTTCAGAACCAAAGAGCAAAGGCTTCTGGGTGCACCCTTCTGCCTGTCTCCCCAGATCCAGGAGCTCCAGGGAAACCATATTTGGTGACACTAAGGTCCCCCAAGAGTCATCAGGCCCAGACCCAGCTGTGAGGGGCCCTCAGGCTTGTGGACACAGAGTGATCATAGCTCCTAACCCCATGGATTAAAGGGTAGCAGGAAGTAGGGACAGGAGCAAAGGGAAAAGGGACAAGGAGATGGAAAGGAGGCTGGACCCTGGATGGATAACAACACAATTGTCCACTGCATGGTGTGAAGTACAGGAGGGCGAAGGCTCTAGCAGGGGGACCCATTCCCTCATTAACCAGTATAATGAAGGGGGGTAGTTGACAGGGGGAAGGGGTCCTCCAGGGTGGTGTTCATCAAGGAGTTGGGAGTTGGGTCAGGAAGGAGGAAGTTCCCAGGGGTGGGCAGGAAACCCCTGTCTGACCTTTGGTCCTTGCAGCTACCCCATGATTCCTGATTCCCGACCCTTCCCAGCTGCTAGTGAAGGGAGGAGGGTTGGGGGCTGCAAGTGGTGCCCAACCAGCTATTCCTCTAGGTTGGCCAGGCCCACCCAGAGTCGTTCCCCTCCCCCCTTGCAGTGGGTGGGAGGAGGACATCTTCCAGCTTCGTTAATGGGGGCCATATAGGCAGAGCGGAATTCATGGTTACAATTTAGAGCTCTGGAGTTTAGTTCTGGCTATGCCACCTACCACTGTGACCTCAGGCAAATTACTTCTGCTTGAGCCTCAGTTTTCTCCTGTCTAAAGTGGAGGCAACATAGCCAGTTATAAAACACTTGTCACAGTGCCTGGCAAACATTCAACCTTAATCAATGGTGGCACTTTTTTTTAAGGTGGCAGGGTCTGGATCATGCACAGCCTCTGATGCCCAGCTGAGGAACTGAGATACCAGGAAGGAGTACTACATCCACATACTGTTGCCTAGGGCCTGTGGGAGCACAGGGAAAGGGGGAATGATAGGAGTAGAGTCTGAGTGACATGGGTCCAGTAGAGGAGCTCAGGCATGGGGCAGTGCCAAGACCTGTGACATTCTAGGTGTGTACTTAAGATTCTGGCCATCCTTCATGATATATTGAAGGTATTACATATGTATAAATATGAACATGATATCTATTGTCAAGGAAAAAAAAAGGCAACTATAAATTCCCAGAAAAGTAAAAAGCTACCCTAGATGTGATGGTGCCAATGTGCTACAATTTTGAACAATTGTTACAATGTCAGAACAAGAGTTTTAGATATGCACACTAACTGTCTTTATATTAAGCTCAAAAATAAGTTTCTTTTGACAATTTGATTTCACATCTTTGACTTGTAATGTTTCTTTTTGAATAACTTGTTTTAATAGCTAGATTTTTTTTTTTTTAAAGGAAGAAGTAATGATGTAGTTTCTTCTGTTTGCTCAATATTATGTCTTTGGGATCTGTTGGTTCCTTTCGCCTCTTGTTTAGGTTTTGCCTATATAATAAATTCCATAATAATTATCAGTGGGTATTTAGATGGTTTTTAATTCTTTTTTAATTTAATTAACAAAATAAAATTCCATATCAAATCCCCACAAATGAAATCACTAGGTTCCAAAAAAGTCACATTTTACATTTTGACACCTTTCACCAACTTGTCCTCTAAAAAGGTTGTTTCTATTGACACTCCTGCCAGCAGTGTCTAAAATCTCTAAAAACAGACTTTCTGAACACATTCTGACTGTTTCACTGGACAGAAAATTCCAGAGGGAGGAGGCAAGTGACTGGTCCTTGGATTCACATGAGGTAAAGTGCATCGGCCCTGATGTGAGTGTTTTTTTCCTGAAAACTATTTGTTATGATCACAGGAAATTTTGTGTATCAACCTCTCTGAATTCCCTCAGAAGGTCATCCCCAAATTAGGCTTCGATTTTCTTAAATTAAAAACAATCAATTTGGTTTTATTTGTTTGTTTAGGCAGAGAAGGGAAAACTTCCATGAGGAAGTCAACTTCATGTCACTACCTGTAAAGGGACACTGAAGTCTTAGAGACACGAGGTTTTTTAAAAAAACTTTCACAGAACTTCTGGAAGGTCTTTGAGGAAGTGATATTTCTAGTGAAGAAAAATTTCAGCAAAGTTCAGAAAACCTTCCACATTTACACTGTTATGTTTGGGTTTTGGTTAAATTCAAGCAAAATTAAGTTTTGTGCTTTTGGAGGTCACAGAGGAGGCAAAGAAAGCACTTTGGAAAGAAACAGCCTGTTCTCTCTGGGCCTCTGAGTTCCTGGCTAAAAAAAAAGGTGACCCACTTTCTTACCTGGAACAGTGGGACCAGCGAGGTCAGGCTGCTGCTGTCCTAGGAGCCCTCCACCTACGGCTAAGCCAAGGTTTCCCATTCAGTTCTCCCACTCCTGTCTCTGCAGTTGTCTGTGGAGGGAGGCTCCAGAGTGACCATGGATAGAGGAGGCCAGAGCAGGGATCCAGGAGGGTGTACTGGGGACAGGGGTGGAGATACAAAGATAAAGAGAGACTCAGAGACAGACTTTGCGTGGTAATTAGACAGGTGGAGAGATTGAGGCAGAACAGAGCAAGGTCAGGCTAGGCGCTGGCCCTGTGGGGTGGGAGGCAGGTGGGGGGTCTGTGAGGCAGGTCCCACTGAGGACTGCTGTTTCCTCCCCTGGGCAGCTGGGGAGCCTTAGTGCAACCAGGGGCCTGGACATGTTCTCCCTAAGTTACCCCCAAATCTATGGGCCTCCCCAGGAGTTCAAAGCCCCCAATTTCTGCTCTCTCTTTCCAGCTCTCTCTGACACCAAATCTGACTCCCTCTTCCTGTTCACACACCTGCCATGGCTCCCCATTTCCCTCCATCCTGGGACCTGAATTTCAAGGGCCTCGCAGAAATAAGTGAATAATAATGATAAATGTTTTAGGTCCCATGTAGAGCCCTGAGCCCAGCCTTTTACGTGGATCAGCCCTTGGACCCCACAGCTTCACAGTGAGGGGGTCTTAAGTCAGACAAAGGCCGGTGTCTTGGTCTCCAGCTCCAGCTGACTGCAGAGGGAGAAGAGATTTCCTGCTCATTTCTGGATTTACCAGGGTTGGTGGCGGTTCTCAGACCCATCCTTCTCCTCAAGCTCGGTGCCCCTAGAGGGCAGCAAACAGACTGCAGGCTGTGGCGACCCCTGGTGACTGACAGCCTAACACAACAGCTACACCCTCTCATTCTTCCTCTCAGATTCACTTCCTCCTGGGGTGGGGGAACGTGGTGGGTGAAGGGGATCCCTCCAGTTCTTGCTCCAGGTGGGCCCTGTCTCAGATAAGGACCCTGTTCAGGTGCCTCTAAGCCCCAGGTGGGTGGGGGTATAATGAGCAAAACTGGCTGAGGAGGGACCAGAGTTCCAAGGGCTCCCACTCCCCTCCTCCTACATCAGCCTCTTAAGAATTTTTCAAATCAAAATTTAATTTTATTTTGATTTAATTTTAATTTTATATTTAAAATAAATATATGTGTATGATTTTTAAATTTTAAACTTTACAAAATGATATATAGAGAACATGATCCTGCTTTCCTCACCAACCAACCCCCCAAGTTATTAGTTCCCAACCAGAGGCCACAGCTGTGGCCTGTGTTCCCTATGGAAATATTTGGATAAAAGTCTCCCTCAGCTTTGCATTTAAAAAAATGTACACGAATTATTGCTCTTCTGCTTTTTACACCTATGTGTCTCTGAGAATATCTGCTTTAGCTTTTTTAATAGTTGCACAGTATCCCACCATGTGGATAGACACTCATTTAAAGTCTTCATTTGGCAGCTTCGAGGTTTTCAATTTTTTGCAATTACCAAGAATGTGGTAATAATGCCCTCATGCTTCCCTCTCCTTTTTAAAAGTACATTTTAAATTTTGGAATAATTTTAGATTTACAGAAAATTTGCAGAGGTACCACAGAGTCCCTGAATGGCTCTAACCCAGTTTCATCCATTGTTAACATCTTAACACATACCATGATTCCTTTATCAAAACCAACAAATTAACCTTAGTATCTTATTAACAAATTCTAGATTTCCTTTGATTTACCCACTAGGTGTTTTTCTGTCCCAGGATCCAACTCAGGATTCTGCATTGCATTTAGTCTATCATTTTGTACTCATGTAAATATGGTTGTAGAAAATTGTTAGAAGGGGAATTGATAGGTCAAAATGTATGTACACTTTTAATTGAGAGATTCTAGAAAACTACCCTCTCAAGTGGTTGCACCAATGAGCAGTCCCACCAGCACTGTGTGAGATTGCTCATTTTCCCACAACAGTGCCAACACAGTGTATCTGCAAACTTTTAATTTGCTTTTGTTTTTGTCTTTGCCAAACTAATCAGTAGAAATTGGTACTACATTGTTGCTTCAATTTACATTTCTTTTCTAGAAGTGAGGTCATAGAAACATACTTTTTTGGTATGGTTTTATGAACTGACTATCCACTTTGTCCATTTTCCTACTGAGTTGTTTTTTAAAAATTTATAAGAGCTCCTTATATAATATGAAAATTAGTTTATTCCTGGGTATAAAAAATTATTTGAAATAGATATTTCTTTTCTTTCAAAGGATTTTCTAGATAGCTTTTTATTGATAGGAAAGTTTCAGTTAATTCTCTTGGGATTTCTACATATAAAATACACCCCCAGCAGGTAATATTATTAAGTGGAATTGTTTCTGATGTTTTCCTGCCAAAAATGCCAACCTGAAATTAATCGTAAGTAAACATCATACAAACCCAAACTCAGACTCCACAAAATGACTGGTATGGGCTTTAAAAAAATGCCAATACCTTGAAAAGCAAAAAGACAGACTGAGAAATGTTCCAGACTAGAAGCGATGAAAGAGACTTGACAAATACAATGTGTGAGCCAGGATATCCTTTTGTTATAAAGGACATTATCAGGACAGTTGGTGAAATCTGTTTAAGGTTTGTAGGTTAGATAACAATATTTTATCATGTCCACTTCCTGATTTTCATAATTGTATGATGATTATGTGAGATAATTTCTTGTTTTTAGGAAATGCATACTCAAGTATTTATGGATAAAGAGATATCATTTCTGCACGTTTTTCATAAAGGAGAGGGAGAAAGCAAAGGTGGTAAAAGTTAATATTTGTGGAATCTGGGTGAAGGGTTCCTAGGAGTTCTTTGTACTCACCGTCCAATTTTTCTGTAAGTCTGAAGTTATGTCAAATATAAAGGTAAAAAGCAATATGAAATTGAGTCACATGAAATTATTGATATTTGTTATTTTTGATCTGTATAAACAGGTCCAGTCTTCTTTCTGCACCATTTCCATTCAGAGAGGCTCCTGGGTCTAAAGCTGAGCGTTGATGAGTGTCCACCAGGCATCTCTTCCAGCGTAGACACGTCTATAAATACCCCCGCAGGACCCTCACAGTGTCTGCCCTTCTGGCCTCCAGTCCCCATCCTTCAGAGGACTGGCTCACTCCCGTGAGCGCCTCGCCGGTCGCCGCCGGCAGCCCCCCGAGGGTTTGGGGCGAGAACGAGACCGGGGGCTGGGGCGGGGTCGGGAGCCGGAGCGGGGCCGGGGATGAGGCACTCTGCGCTGGGAGTCGACCTCGGCTTCCAGGGCTTTACTGCAGAGGAGAAGAGACCCGTCAAAACCTGGACACCCGACTCCACAGAACCCCAGCACTCCCGCCTTTCCTGGGAACCCTACTCCTCAGAGATCTCCATCCCCAGGATCCCCGATCTTTCTCTACCCCTGGCCATCCCAGGACTCCTCCCCAGGAACTCCCAGCTCCTTCCCCAGAAGCTCCGCTCCAGACCTCTGGTCTCTCTCTCTCGATACTCTCTTTCCTTTGCATCCTTCTACCACTCTCTCAGGGCTCAAAGATGCGCCCAACCCCATGACTCCAGAGTGCTGGCTCTAACCTGGGGATTCCCTCACCCAGAGTGCCCACCATTCCTGGGTTCCTACTACAGAATCCGCACTTTGATTTTTCTCTCACGAATCTCTCCTCCTCCCTCCTCCCTCCTCCCTCCCCTGTCCCGGGCCCGCCCCTCACTCACACGCGTAGGAGCAGCACTGTCTCCCGGGCCGCGCAGGCTCCGCCTTCGGCCTCAGCTGTGCGTGCGCGCAGCTTCGCCTCTTCCAGCAGCCGCGCAGACTCGGTGGCCGCCGCCTCCCAGCGTGTTAGGGCTTCTGCGGGCGCAGCGGACGCGGTCAGGCGGGAGACCCAGCTCCCAACCTAGCGCGCGCCGGCGTCCAAGTTTGTAGTCTGCCTATTGTTTGCGTGCTTTGCTTTATTTGAATTAAATTTGTGTGGTGTTTACATGGCCTTTACGGGTCATTTGCATGGCTTTTCATAGGTTTGCACTGATTTTGGAAGTCGTTTATACGGCTTTTGCATATGTTGTTGCATTTGCGTTTTTGTTACCATTTTATATTATGTGCAATTTAATAAGTGTCGTTTGCACCTGTGCGTAATTTGCATCGCTAGGAATCTTCTAGGTAACTCCCACCTCTAGTCCTGACCAGCACGCTTGCGCCCCAACACACCTGTGAGCACTCCGTTCTCGGCCCCCATTTGGGTCCCCTGTGCTTTGGCCTCGTCCATCTCAATCTTCAGTGTCATCAGCTGGGTCTGAAGCTGGCTCTGCAGAGTGAAACAGTGGAAGAGAAGTGAGAGGGGAAAGGGAGGGCAGAAGGAGTGAATTGGCCCCGCCCTCTCTAGGGAGATGACACTGGTGTTTCCTGAGCTTTGTTGGAATGTCCTTTGGGGTCTTGTAGTTGTAAAACACAGTAGTGGCTGCAGAAGTCTGGGGTACCGCGTGGTGACAGCTGCCTGCCTGGAAGGAGGTCTCTGCCCAGGCTCACTGGCCCACAATCTCAAGCCACTGGGATGTGTAGACAGTTGAAGCTCTGCAGTCAGACTCAGTTTCCAATCCCAGCTACATCTAGACTCATTCACTGGGGTTTCAAACAATCACAAGCCCATTTGGTGGTTGACAGTGATTGAGTTTCTGGGGTAAGCTTGTCACCTCTGTGAAACATTCTGCAAAACAACTGTTGTGGCCTCATAGTAACTTCCATCAGGAGGCAGAATCAGAATTTGAAGCCAACTCAGGCTGCTCTTAGCTTCGGCTGCCCCAGGCTCTTTCCTTAGCCAGGCAGGAAAGGGGTAAGGGGTCTGTTTTGATTTCTAAAATTCACATACTGACCAACCTCTATTGGGCTCGGTACATAGAGGGACACAGTAGTTACTGAATGTGAATGGTTGGGACTTTGAGGGTGGTTCTTCTTTGAGGACCAGGGCTGATGAAGGGTTAAGAAAGAATTAGAAGGAGGTGGTCAGAGGAAAAGGGAGGACCTGGCTGGTACATCCTCCAAGAAGCCAACTTTAGCCTCCTAATTACAGGTTCCTATCCCGAAATAGGGCTGCTGGACACTGGTGGGGAGAATAAAACAGGGTCTCCCAGGTGGGCTGGGGTCTGGGGCTTCTCCAGCCACCACCATTTATCCAGTAAATAGAGGACAGTGGGGCCTTCTAAATCAGAATATGGACTCAAGGGTAAACTGACAATGTAGGAGTTGGAAGGGATTATGGTACTATTCTTATTCGCATTGAAGAACTGGGGAAACCAAGGCCGGCTGTGTAGGTGATCTCTGGGGTGGAGGGTGCATGCCCTCTCCCCCTACTGGATGCCTCAGCATCCAACACCCAACCCTGTTCACTTACCTGGCGGCCCTCACAGACTCGTAGTGCCTCCTCCAGCTCCCAACGGTCACCTTCAGCCTGGTCTAGCTTCCTGGTCAGAACCTCTTCGCGTTGGGTGGCCTCTGCCAGCCGCCGCAGCAGCTCCTCGACCTCCGGCACCGGGTCCCGCGGAGGAGCTGTGGCGTTGACCCCCTGATCTGGCTCTGGGCAGCGAGACCCCCGAGAGGCCGCAGCAGCCAGATTCCAGGCCAGCAGGGCCGCCCCAGCTGCTGCTGCCGCAAGGAACACTGCAGCCCCACACAGGGCGAGCACCCGCCAGGCATGCCCTGGCTCTGGCCCCGGCTCGGCCATGCTGCTGTCCACAGCTCTGACCCCAGACAGCCACGAACATTTAATTGGCACCTTGGGACGCCAGGGACACCCACGGTTCCACCCCGCCCGGCTGCTCCTTCTCGAATCTCTTGGGAGGGACTGGGTTCCTGTCAGGAACCAGACCAGGCTACCCAAGCCCAGGATCGGACTGAGCATCCTGGGCTCCAGTTCTGCCTCTGCCTCCAGCGTGATGTCCTCTAAGCCTCAGTTTGCCCCTCTGTGAAGATGGTAGTGGGTCCGCCCAGTAGGGCTTAGTGGCAAATATGTGAGTATATCGACGCAAAGCACCCAGCTGCACAGGAGTGCTTGGTGAAGGGCGAAGGGCATATTGTCCCTATTGTCCCCATTCTAGTCATGGAGAAACCGAGGCTGGAAGACGAAAGTCTACTTGACAGACTGAAGTCGGCCTGGCTCAAGCTATTACACTTTCTGTGACCAGAGGGTAGATGCAAGGATGAACCGGCCCCCTCTCCCTGCTCGTTCTCCACGAGGCCGCCAGGGGGAGATCTTATACCGCGAATCAGATAAAGCTACTTCCCAGTGTCCCTCTCAATGAAACCACCTCCTCCTCCTTTCTTCCTCCCCGTGATCGTCCTCCATTTTCATCTTCTTTCTTCTCCATTTTATCCTCTACCCTTTTGCCTCTTCCCGATCTGTCACCCTCCCCGCAAGGCTCCTAGCACATCTTTAATGTCATTTCCTCCTCATGGGCCCCCTCCAGCCCTACTCAATGCTCTTTAGGCAAGCATCTTTAAACCACAGGGCCTTTGCATTGGCTGTTTCTTCTGCCAGAGCGCCCTCTTCTCCCTCTGTGCCCAATTCTCTCCAACCCCCGCATCCACCCCTGTTTCTCTGTTGCAGAAAAAACAAGCAGCAACTTGGAGAGAAGGAGAATTCAGTTTTATTACTTGCAGCCTCAGAGGAGTTAGTGCTCTGAAGATGGGGGTGCTCAGCTCAGGGGCAATTTTTTTATATTCCTGCCATTACAATTTACAGTTAGAATCGGCATGGGCTGATTGGTTGATTTGTCCTCAGCCGTGGGAGTTGCTATGGGTTACAGGTAGTTCAAACAGATATTTTGCCAATATATCTGTTATCTGGACAAAGTATTCTTAAGGGGAGGGTGGATCTGCATGTTTACAGAAACAGAACTAGGAGCTGATTTAGGCAAGCAAGCATGTTTACAGAAGCAGAACAGTTGATAACAAGGTTAGTCCTTTGAGTGGAAAAGTCTATCTTCATCTCCTTCTGAGAACCCTCCTGCTCCCCACTACCTCAGGCCCCTTTTGATTACTTCCTTCCTCCCTGCTGTAATTTTCCATTGTGTTTGACTGATTCTCAGCTGCCTCTCCTAGCAGACTGGGTGAGCCCCGAAAAATCAAAGCCCACATCTGCTTTGTACCCACTGTCCCCACTGTCCCCTCCTGGGCCTGGGTGGGGACAGTGGGTACAAGAAGTGTGAGCTGAGTGAACACTATTAACTAGAATCTCAGTGTCGACCCTGGCCACCATTCCACATGAATAAATAGAAGCCCAGAGAGGCTAAGTCTCAGGCCAGAGACATACAGCCGCCACTGGTCACCGCCAGATTCTTGTAGGAGCTGGAACTCCCCACAGACCTGCAGGACCCCTCAGTCCTGACTTCTCAAGCCCTGGCTCTGTTGGTCACAGCCAGCAAGGGGAGTGGGACATTTTTAAAGAGAGAAGTTTATACCTGGGCCATTGTGATGTAGAACAGGGAAAATTCTCCCAAGTGGAGGAGACCAAGCCTTGCACTGAGAGAGGAGAGGGTTCTTGGGTTTAGCCATCAGGAATGAATGTAGGGTGTTCCTTAAAGACTGTTTTTATTGTTTTCCTGGAAAATGGGTTGTTAGCAATTCCAGCAGAAATCTTCCTTTGTTCTGCAGGTGTCCTCCTGGTCTGACTGCAGGGCATATTGCAATCTCTCAATACAGCTTGATTTAACACTTTGGTTCTCTTCTCTCCTCCCTACATTAGCTTGCCTGTGTCTCCAGGACTTGCAACTCTCTAATAAATGCTAATTCTAAATAGCCTAACTCCTGTGCCTGTCTATTGGCTGAACCTGCAGGCAGATTGAGCCCTGGATTTGGTTTCCCTCTGGTTTCAGTTGGGGGAAAGAATGATGTCACCTGGTCACATGCGAAGGGTTTACTTCCTGTAAATCAAGGGAATCTGCTGGAAGCCAAGAGTTCAATTGCTTGAGCAGCTGAGAACATAGAGCAAGTCCAGGTACTTCTCTAGACTTGTTTCCTCATTTATTAGATGGGGCTGTTGGGGAGTGATATAGCTGTCATTGGTAGAAGGGACTCCATGAGCTCCTACTGAACTCTTCTGTAAGCTGCAGACGCAAAAGTGGGGGAAGGGGGCATCTGAGCCTGTCAGAACCTGGGAATAGGAGACTACAGGTACCTAGTGGGTGGAGGCCAGGTATGCTGCATGACATTCTACCCATCCAGGGCAGCCCCCACAGCAGAGGGCACTCCACTGCAAATGTCTAAGGTTCAGAAACCCCTGCCCTAGAATGTCAGAGTGAGGCTGGAAGGAAATTGACAGTACAAATAGTAATGGAGGGTGAAGCATGATGAGCAAGGGGAGAGGACAAGAGAGCCGGGGGGCCTGTGGTAAAGATGGTGCTTGGGGGCTCCTGGGTGTACAGCAGGAGCCATGGAGGGGAACTCTACTGACCATCTGGGCTAGAGACCATAGGCCTAGAGGGCAGTTCAGAAATCTGAGCAAATACAAGGGTCCTAGGCCCAGTGCCATGGACAGGAAGTTGCCTAGACAATAGTTGGGCTTCCAGAACTCGAGGGAAGGAAATAACAGAAGAGGAAGGGATTATGGGGCATGAAAAGATCCAAGAGAGTGGGTGAAGGTGTTACCAGTTCTGAGGAGTCCTGGAAC
Source organism: Macroglossus sobrinus (assembly GCA_004027375.1). NCBI lineage: Eukaryota > Metazoa > Chordata > Mammalia > Chiroptera > Pteropodidae > Macroglossus > Macroglossus sobrinus. The sequence goes on along the minus strand of PVKZ01001504.1, from coordinate 15,498 downwards.
TTCTGGACCTCTGTTCTTAGCGTGTGGTTGACAAAGAATTGAAGACAGATGCTTAGAAATTAACCGTTGCAAGCTAGCTATATTAAAAGCAAAAGTACACTTTTAGGACTAGTCAGCCTTGAAGACAAAGTAAGCTCACTCTCAAAAGGGAGAGCAAGCTGCCCAAAAGTGTTCAGCGTCAAAGACTTCTGCCAAGCGAAAGTATACCCTCAGATGAGAGAGCACGCAGGATCAAGGGAAAGTTGCCCATCCGTGGTGGGTTTGTGGATTTTATCCATTAATCTTCATGGGAAAATGGTGGTTTTTTAATGGAATTAAGGAGATGCTCTTTTTCTTACCATGTTTGGGTTTTTCAGAACTGTCATGGCATCAGATGCATGATGGGTACAGCCTTAACCTCAATGCTAATTTATTATAACGGTTGCATAATGAAGCAAAGATGAATCCTAGGTCACACTAGCTGTCCTGCACATGTCTATGTTGGGGACTTTCTCTATCTCCTATTTTCCGCTTTAGCAGGAAGTTTTTTACTGCAAAACTGCTTCACTAAGTCAAAGCTATTGTTCAAGGTTCTTTTTCATATTAATGGCTCTGGGGAGGTGTCCAAATATAATTCCTACCTCAAAGGGTCTATTAAGACTGTGGCTCTCCACGTTGGAGAAGCAGAGAGGCTCTCTGGAAAAGGGGTTCCCAGAGCTGGGTACTACAGGATGAATAAGAACAAAGGCCTTTCCTAGGTGTATCTGCAGATCCACATTTGAATCCCAGCCCCGCACTTGCCATAGGGCAGGGAGGCGGGGTGGAGCAGGAACCAGATAAGGTGCCCCTCTGATTATATACTGTTTTTTCATTGGAACCATGAGTATCAGGAGATTGGTGAGGAGACCAGAGTAGGAGGCTGAGCACTCATTGAGCACTGACAAAAGTGTACAGTCCTTTAAAATGATCTCAGTGGAGAAGAGGGCAGAGTAGGCAGCAGGGTGGTGCCTGCTCAAACCTCTTGGGTTTCTGGAAACACTCTGGAGTAGGGAAAGTTGGGTATAGAAGTCATTGGGTCCCAGACGCTTGAGGGTTGACACAATGACACTCCAGGAACTTCAGAGTAAGGTCTTTCCTCCCAAAAGGGGTGTTTAATTTTTGGAGCTCAAAAACTCCAGAAGGAAGTAACCTTCCAGGAACTGTAACAGCAAGACGCAGATGACCCCCACTGCATGAGCTGCCCAACTGGTGGGGAGTGCAGTGTCAGAGAGACAACCCCGGGCCAACTCTGATGCTTCTCCAAGGCTGCCCCACGGACCCCTCAGAGCTACCCCCTGAACCACTCCTGCCACCCGGTCATCTCCCCTCCCCCAAACTGTCCCTTCCCCCAAACTTGCTGCCTTGTGGCCCCCTCAGAACTGGTCAGATAAGGGAAGCCAAGCTGGAACTGGACCAGTCCAGGTTGTGGCCTAAAAGACATCAGAAGAGGGACTCAGGGTAGACTCAACGCAGATGGAACAAGGCTCCGCCCCCTCCCTAAGCCTAGTCTGGCTCCAGAGACCCTCCTTCCTCAGTGGGGTTTCTCTACTCTTGCTCCCCAAGACCCTTCCCTGAGCCCTTCTCTCTACCCTGCAGCTAGGCCACCTCCCCAGGCTCTGAATCCCCGGTGGCCCCTCCTTACCAGCCGCTTTCTGAGACTTCAGGACAGCAGAACTCCGAAGCTCAGACTCAAGAGCACAGCAACTACCAGGGAGCTTCTGGCATTTCTGGAGCTGGTGGAGCCATTTTTCTCACCAGGGGCATGCTCTTTCCTGGGGTGGAGATGGGGACAATTCAGGCAGCTGCCAGGCCTGGCTCCTTTAACGCTGCGCCCATTGCCCCTCAGAATCTCCTCTCCTCCCCTACCAGGTCGTTGGGGAGGAGAGTGGGTAGCTGCCACCCAAGTTTGGGCGACACAAGAGACAAAACAGGGACTCAAACGTTGTCCCCAGAGCAATGGGAATTTTCCGAGCGGAGTGGGTTCAGGGCTTTGGGGAAGGATGAAGGGGGAGAAGTCCTGACCTTAGCTGCTCCAGCTCCGCCATTGTGTTTTCCAGCTTCTGTTTCAAATTCGTGATCTCTCCTAAGGTGTGACAGAATCAGGGGGTGTGGCACCGTGGCCACGTCCCTCACCCGGCCTCACTCTTGGACAGGACCTCATGGCTAGTTCTGCCCTCTTCTCACCTCCACTGGATTCTGGCCCCATTCCTCCTGACCCTCACCCTGGGCGCACACCCCCACCTTGTGTTTTTCTTACCTTGAAGCTCCTGTGCTAGTTCTCGTTGCTTTTGGCTCTCAGCCTTCTCCATCTCCAGGGAAGAGTTCAGAGTCCCCTGGGAGGTAAAGCAGGTGGGGTGCTTGAAACGGGTTCTGTCCCTTGTGGGGTTAGCTGCTATCCCTACGCCCTGGACCTCCTCCCTAGGCCCTGGGGTCAAAGGGGTTCAGGTCCAAACCCCTTTCAGGGTTCTCTCCAACCATCTCTCCATCTCAGTCTCCCATCTTGAAGAATGCCCACAATCTCCCACCCTCCCAGAACCACCAGTAATGGTGTGAGCCCTGAAATGGGAGATTCAAGGCCTCCCACATGGGAATTTGTTGGCTCCCCATGCTCATACCCTAGGGGAAAATTTGAAATCCCCTGGGCTATTACCCAAGAAGGTTTATAAGTCTCTGCAAACCCAGAACACAGGGAGATTTCTGGACCCAAATTAGATGTCCGGGGGGAGTTTCAAGAACCCCCACATCAAAGTCCAAATGAAAGTTTTAGTCTCTTAGGGATGCAGTAGAAGTATCAGAGCCCCTGCCTTCTTCAGGGTCTGGTGAGGTCCCCATCCCAACTCCCACAGAGGATTTCTGCTCCCCTGGACCAACACCCTGGAGTTGGAAATTTGTCTACATTCTAGTGGGGATACTGAGGACCCTGATTTGGGTGCTCTGGGGAGCTTTAAGGTTACACCCCACACCAGCACCCCAGCACCCCAGAGAGAATTTACAGTTCACAAAACCCTGATGGGAAATTCAAGCTCCAGATATAGGTGCCCAGAGAAAGTTTCAGGGTTTATCTCCATCTCCACCTAGACCCTGTGGGCCCCCCAAGTACCTTGTTCCTGTCCCCCCTTTCCTCCCAACTCCCAAGCACAGGGCCCTCTCTAGGAGTAGTAGCAACTTACCACAGTCTGGTTGCACAAGGCAGCCTGGGCCTTGGCCACCACTAAGCTTTCGTGGGCCTGGGTCAGCTGGAGCTCCAGGAGGTGGGTTTTATTTCGACACTTCTGCTCTGCTCGGAGGCCATCCTTGCAGGCCTCACTGTTGGCTTTGATGACGAAGATGATCAGGGCCACAAGTAGACCCAGCACCATCAGGACCAGCAAGATGCCCAGCCACCCTGGCAGCTTTCGGTCCCCCAGTACTAGCTTCTCTGAGCGGTCATCCATGGGCACAGGAAAATAGTGGTACCAAGTGGGTGCCATCTAGATCTGCACTGGGATATATGGAGCTTGAGGAGGAGTCAGGAGAAGAAGCTAGAACTTACTACAGGCTAGAACTGTCCCCTTATTTGCATAGGAGCCATCCTGACCAATGACAAGTTCTGACAGAACCCCTTGATGTGAAGTTTCCTGAATGGGGCATTTTCAGGAAGAGTACAGTTAAGCTTTCAGTTTCAGTTTCCCAGAGAAGGGGTGTGTAGTTTCTGACAAGTTAAGGTCTTAGTCTTTCTGGGTTGGGTGCTGTCAGGAGAATTCCTTTGGGAGGATAGATGCCTGGGACAATCCAGCACAAGTCTCTGCCCTTCTCCTGTGTTTCTGAGGGTGATAATTGCAGTTACTGAACACCTAGGGCATGACAGCCTTGTGTTCCTCTGTACTGTGATCTGAAGAGGCAGAGGCTGTCATTGGTCCAGTTCTCAGCTGAGGCTGAGAGGTAAGTGGTAGACTATGGACCTACAGGGCCTGGGGCTGACCTAAGAAGCTGAGTTCTGTGTTCAGAGGTCTCTATGGTGATGCAGCAGGGGTTCACTAAGTATCTCTGCCATAGTGGAGCAAACCATAGGGAGCAATGGAGGGTGTCAGAGGAGGGACTGGAGCCTGCTCAATCTCAGAGTCCCTGGATGGGCCCACGAGACTTGGCTGCAGTTTACCATTTGGCCATCAGGGGCTACACCAGCCAACAGACAGGGCCGCTGAGGCACCTGTCCTAGCTCCAGCAGAAACAGCCTCCTTCTTCTAGAATCTGCTGCCTCTGCCATCCCAAGAGGCCAAGTAAACCCTTGGAACCCCAGTTTCCTCATCTGTAAAGTGGGGCAAAAACAGGAGCATCCTCATGAAGAGGGTCAATGAGGAGTTGAGAGTAAAACACATTGCATCCAGTAGGAGTTCAGGCAGGGCCTATGGCTCAGGGGAGGAAGAGAGGTGGAAAACACAGAAATATGGCCACAGCACAAGGAGTACATTTTGAGGAAAGATAATTGGGACATGCTGAACCCAAAGGGCCTAGGGGTACATCCTGGGAGAGGCCACAAAAGAGGGCTGGACCCTGGAGGGAGGTTGGAGGGGACTCAGGCTGCACTGACCTCCTCTCCATGTGGCCACGGGAGCAGCTACAGGCTTCCTGCTGCTGGCTGATTGAGACCCAGATTTTGTTAGGTGGGCCATTTTAGTGTTTGTGATCTGCTGGGTCAAGATCAGGGGTCCAGGACTCCTAGAAGGCCTGGAGAAGCACTCCCACGGCCCGCAGTTGGACATTCCTCTACCTAGACACTCCCCCATAAAGCCTCTCAGCAGTCAAATGACAAGGGAGGTAGTACCATCTTGCTGAAGAAGTCTGGGGGAGCTTATGTGTCCCATAAGCTGGGGCCTCCCTTCCCGAGCAGATATGAAGACACAACCCTGGGTAAAGCTGACTTATGCAACCTGCACTGTGCTGGCCTTCAAATTTTAGGGTCACCTTGGGGCCACAATTGTGGGTTCAGAGGCCAAGGCTGTGTGTGGGACTCTAGGTAAGCAAATTCTTCTTGGCCTCAGTTTCCATAGCTGTAAAATGGGGATGATAATAACAGAACCTTTTGATGCTCCTCTAAATTTTGCAACCAAGGAGAATGCCATACCTCCCTCACTCTCGTCCAAGATGTGCAAACAGAAAGTTTGTGGGTTTCCCTCTAAAACTGTTGTATCACCATTCTGAGTTTAGCTTAGATTAAAGTCAGACTGCTTTCGACAAAGCCTGATTGGAAGGCTAAGAGGTGGAATCCCTGGAAAAGAGATGAGAGCGAAGAGGAGGGTGTTGTGATCGTTGATAATGAAATGTATGTGGCATCTGTGCCACTGGACCCTTTAATACCAAGAAAAGTGAAAGATGGAAAAATACATTTTCCTCCCACATTTCTAAGTTCTTCTTGCTAGACTAATAATCTAATTAGTACAAGACAGACTAACAGGAGAAAAAATAACCAGCTTTATTACTTACGATACATGGGGGTGCCATAAGAATATGAGACCCCAAGACAGATCAGCAGTTGAGGCTCAAATGTCATTGGGGCTAAGGAGAAGCGGGGGTGCGTTGTGGTTTAGGACTTCAAAGGGAAGGAAGGCAATTCAAATGGACATGTAAAAGTAAATGTTTGGTAAACAAATATTTGCTGGGCCATCTTTAACAATGAAACTTTGATCAAAAAGGCTTTGCTCGGTTCTTTCCTATCACACCTAGTTTATTAAATTATTGTTATCTGCCATGATCTCTCTCTTCCAGGAGCAGGTCCTCTTCTAAATTCCTTTTAGGCAGTTAGATTTTCCTCAAGACTTCTGTTTCTTGAGAATAACCAGCTTAAAATAGTGTCTCCTAAGATATAGTTTGGGGGTGGCATAGTCTGCTCCTGTCAATAGTAACAACCCCAGCCAGTGGGGCAGCTCCCAGTTCAGGAAACATTCCTGTTGAGAGGATAAATTCAAGTTGAGCTTGTTCACATAGTGGCCAATTTATGGCAAAACGCCAGGGGAAGTATCCAGGAATTGTTACTGTGGCGGTGGGATGTGTGGGATTGATGGCCTTTCTCTGACCAGCAGGAGACAGAGAAAATGAGTAATGTCACAGACACCTTGCCTCCTGGAAGTGCCTGCATGGCACTCAGGGGGTTCAAGGTCTTCACTCTCTTAAAGATGGCGCTATTTTATTCTGCAGGAAGGCTTAGCCAAATGAGGGGGACCTCCCTGGGTATGTGGAAATCTATAGAGGGAAAACAACAAATTCTTAGGGAGCTGGGAATGAGACAGGCTATCTATGCCTCTGTCTTTGAGGGCCCTGATTGGGCCACATTCACTGCAGGAATGAAAGTCAAGATACTCCAGTCCACCCTCAGCACCTGGTAAGGGATATGAATATCCATGCTGAGCCCAGTCTTGGGACAAACATTTATGATTTGGGGCAATCTGTTGTTGATCTGGGGTAAAATAACAAACCCCAGGAACAGATACAGGCAGAGCCCCGAGACAGAGAGGGAGCTTTAGAAGCCAAAAGGATACCCCAATGGGCTGTAAAAGGACTGGTAACAGTAACCAGGAAGCAAATGTGGTTTGACCTCCTTGCTGTCGGGACCTTACCCGAAAAGATAAACCAACAACACAATCCTGTGTCGTCAGCCTGTGGAAACCTTAAAGCCTGAACAACAGTTCAGACCTGCCCCACTTTCCTACCATCCCTGATGCCCTACCTGCTCCCATTTATACAGGATGGGTGCCTTCTATACCCCGGGTGTAGGATGACAGCCAAGATCACTTCCAGGGGGAGAGTCATTCAGAGTGAACAGAGCTCACTATTCACTAGTCCACAAGAAATAAACAAAGATTATGGCTCTGGTGGATGCTGGAGCTCAGTGTAGTCTAATATATGGTGACCATCAGAAGTTTTCTGGCCCCCTCAGCACCATTAATGGTTATGGAGAGCAAGTGGTTATGGCCAAGAAGATCCCTTTGACACTGCAAATTGGGTATTCTCCCCCCTGAGAATATGAAGTTATTTTATTACCCATCTTCCTCCCTCTACCTCCATTTGGCAACCATCAGATTGTTCTCTACTCTATTTGTTTCTATTTTGTTTTAATTATTAATTTTTTAAAAATATTCTGCATATAAGTGAAGTCATGTGGTATTTGTCTTTCTCTGTCTGACTTATTTCACTTAACATAATGCCCTCCAGGTCCATCCATGTTGTGGCAAATGTCAGGATTTCACATATATATATATATATTTTTTATAGCTGAGTAATACAGCACATTTTCTTTATCCATTCATCCATAAGTGGACAGCTAGGTTGCTTCTATATCTTGCCTATTGTAAGTAATGCTGCAATGAACATGGAGGTGCAGATAACTTTTCAAATTAGTGTTTTTATTTTCTTTAGATACTCAGAAGTGGGATTGCTGAATTGTATGGTAGCTCTACTTTTTATTTTTCATTTTTATAAAGCTCCATAATGTTTTTCATAGTGGCTGCACTGAAAATATGTGTTTTTTATCTCTCCAACACCAGGGAACATTTATATCCTACAAGGCAAACTCTGCAACCCTACCCAATCCCTCTATAGGTGGATTCTGCCTTCAGTTAGAGTAATAAAACCATTGCTGAGGGGAAATGCCATCTGGGAACCAGTAAGTCTACCACCCTTGCAAAGAGTGGTAACTGTCAAACAGTATAAAATGTCTTGGGGGAAGGGCATAAGGAAATAAGAGAAACTATGTGAGAACTGCCTGAGTGGGTATTGTACACCCTGCCCATAGTGCTTTTAACAGCTTGGTATGCTGGGGGAAAAAAAACAGATGGCCCATGGCAGATGACCGTGAACTACCAAAAATTGAACAAGGTGGTGTCCTCCCATCTATGAGGCTGTGCCCAACACTGCCACCGTCTTAGATTCCTTGGTCATAGTCCTAGGAGTGTACCAGCCTGTATTAGACTTAGCAAATGCTTTTTTCAGTGTATCCCTGGCCAATGAGTCACAAGATCAATTTGCCTTCACATGGGAGGCACATTAATAAACCTTTCAAGTGCTTTTCCAGGGCTACCTGCACAGCCCCACAAGATGTCATGAGATGGTAGCCTAAGACCTGTCCCTGTTCTCCTTTCCCACATCAGTAAAATTGGCCCATTATATTGATGAGATAATGTTGATATTGAAGACTTGCTTTTGGTGCAGGACACTCTGCAGACTTTGCTGAAGCATCTGCAAGTGAAAGGATGTGTGGTGAACGCACAGAAAATTCAAAGCCCAGGCACTGCCATGAATTTTCTGGGCGTCGCATGGTTGGGTAAGGTACCCATTGTCCAGAGGCTGTCATTGACAAGGTGCAGGCTTATCCAACCCCTAAGAATTGTAAGAGGTGCGTGTCTTTGTAGGAATTTTGGGGTTTTAGAAGACTTTTATTCCCCACCTGGCACAGTGCCTCTGCCCCTTATACTGCCAGGTTAAAAAAAAAAAAAAAGACATATGTGGGACTAGGGAGGGATCAGAACAGCAAGCTGCTTTTGAGGAGAAAAATAAATACTAGTGAAGCAGATTGGAACTCTGGGCATCTCTCAAGCAGGGCTACCATTTGAGTTAGATGTGTCTGTGACTCGAAAAGATATTTGGGTGTTGTGGCAGAGACAACAGAAGGAGGGAGTGCTCCTAGGATTTTGGTCCCAAGCCTGGAAAGGGGCAGAAAGCTGATATACCCCATAGAGCAACGGCTCCTATTAGTGTACATGACATTCCTGTAGGTGGAGTCCCTCACAAAGGAACAGCTTATTGTGTTAAGGGTGGGTTGAGAATATGGTTTTCCTTGGGCACAAGGTAGAGTCTTTCCTCCTGGTATTAAAAGTTGCCAATCTCCCTTTCCTCAAGGCCAGGTGGGCACGTTCTGTTTCCCACTGGTATGATCATTTGGCTGCCATGCCTGTTCCCTCCATTGGCCTAGACGACATTATAGCACACAGAGAAGCCCTTAGTGTAAAAGTGGAAACTCTTCCATTACTGGGAAGTAAAATCTCCAGGTGCCGGCCCCCAGGAGGAGCAGTAAATCAGTCACAGGGAGGTGATATCTCCAGGCGCCAGCCTCAAGGAGAAACACAACATTCCAAAGTGCAGATAATAAAACTATCTGCTAGCCCTGTTTGCTCTGAGAGTCCCCCCAATACATTTATCTTTGTGCAAGACTTTAATTGCTAACTTCTGCTTTCTGTAATCTGCTTGCTTGCTTATTCAAGGACGTAGTTGGAAGCTTTGTAAACTGCCTTCTCTGGAGGCTGGGGGCTGATCTCTAACCCTGCGTGGTAGAGAGTGAGTTGCTGGCCGGCTAATAAAGGCTCTTAATTCTTTCTGATTCGGCTCTGTGGGTCCCTGTTCTCACCTTTGTCATAACATTAGTTCATTCACCCAGCAAGCCTTAAATGATAGCCGACAAAGCCTGTCTTTACTGAATACTGAAATATCTCTGAGAAAAGCTGTTTTCCAAAATAGGATGGCCTTGGACATTATTACTGCCTCACAAGGAGGCACCTCTGCCATTATTTGAGCAGATTGTTGTGTATTCATATCTGATGAGTCTGCCAATGTATGATTGTTATTAAATCACATGAGGACATGAGTGAATAAAAGTTCTGAGTGATCCAGCCCCCAGCTTAGGGGACTTAATGAATCAGTGATTCAGATAATGGGGTTCTTGGTTGAAGAAGTATTTTGGGAATCATCTTAATCCATGTTTTCTCTTGCATGTGCCTATATTGTTGCTATTGTATCTGTGTGTCTCCAGTGTAGCCACACAGCTGCCAAACAAGCCACCTCCATGCTACTGAAACTCCTTGCTGACCACTCAGAGCACATAGAAGAAGATGGGGAATGTGGAAGATTATAAGAGGTGGTCACAAGTGTTAGAGGAGGTCATCAAGAGGATGTGATTGCCAGTTAATCGTGGAGGTGGACCAGGGTGATCAGAGGCTCCTTCCTCACTTCTGTCCTTGGAATGTATGCTCTGCCAATTTTTTTTCACACTAGGAGCCACTTCAAGGTACAACCTTGAGAGCGTAATGCGTTGTTGAGCCCATGTGGATGGTATACGTGACTGAACCCAGTTAGGCTTCTATATAAAGTTTTAAAATTCTGGCGGGTGGTGTGAAATGTACTTGTCTTGTGGTGCCCAAGACAAGCCTCGTATGTAAGCTCCCATTCTTATTAAACTGCCGCTTACCAGTCTGGAGTGGTCTGCCTCGTTCTTCTATCTCTTCTTGTCCTTTGTTTATAGAGCCCAGTTTCAGATTTCACCACGGAACTCCTGAGGTTGTGAGCCAACATTTCTCCTAGGTGGTGAGACTAACGGGGACCCATGGGATGTTTGTGTTTGTATCATATTATTATGTCACCTTTTCAGGGATTTTTCCTTTGAGCACTGAGATTTGAATTTCATGTAATTTTCACATGTCACTAAATATTCTTCTTCCTTGATCCCAATCATTTACAAATATAAGATTTCTAACTTACAGGTCAGACAAAAAAAGAGGGAGTGGGCCAACCCATGGCATTGTAGAAATTTGAAAAATATAGTAGATATCATGTTTCCTAATTTTCCATATTTTTCCTCCGAAGGGTGTACAAGCATGTTTCCATATTAAATACTCTTATATTTCATTTTAAAATATTAATTGTATCTGAACAAGTTCTCAAGATATATAAAGATTTCATGGCTTATGGAGGTCCGTAATTTTATTTATTTAAACTAATCGCTGCGTAACCCATGAAAGTTTCCTTTGATATGACTTTCCAGTACGAGAATTGTGGGTTTTTCATAAATTTCCAAATTTCTGGGGAAACCCAGAACCTGGCTCCACAGGACACGCTGATAACGCAGGGAATTCTGGGGAACGTAGTTCTGTTTTGCAGCGAGCGGGTACCCTGGTTCTGAATAGCGACGTTTCCGGCGGAAATTGCTGGACGTCGGAAAGAAAGGAGTAAGATTTCCGCAAACGTCTCTGCTTACAGACCAATCTGGGCGACGCACGAAGGGCGAGGCTCCGCATCCCCACACGATTGGCCGGAAGCTTTCCGGGCACGCGCAAACGGCACTTAATGGGCCCGCCCTCGCAAGGCTTTCTGGGAGTTGTAGTTTGTACGCCTTCCCGAACTCGGTCGTCTGACAGCGTTTCAGAAATCTAAGGCTGTTCACCCACTTTGGCGCTTGGCTCGGACTATGGATCCCGGGCACGACGCGGCGCCCCTGGCTGGCCTGGCCTGGTCGTCAGCCTCGGCAGCTCCGCCGCGGGGTTTCAGTGCGGTGAGCGGTATCGGGGGGCGAGAATTGAATGGGGCAGGGGCTGCTGCGGTAGGGCAGGAGCCTGGCGCTGACCCGCGCGTCCCGCTGTAGATCTCTTGCACCGTGGAGGGAGCGCCTGCCAGCTTCGGCAAGAGCTTCGCACAGAAATGTGGCTACTTCCTGTGTCTCAGTACCTTGGACAATCTGGAGGTAAGGAGCGCCCATCTCCGGGATCCCCAGGGTCCGCCCACTCCCCTGTTCATTCGCCGGGCCCAATGCCAGGCGCGTCGTCCCTGCAGCTGAGTGACTCTCCTTGTATTCCTCACCCCGCTCCCCCAGAATCCTCAGGAGAACGTGGTGGCCGATATCCAGATCCTGATAGACAAGAGTCCCCTCCCGCAGGGCTTCTCCCCGGTCTGCGACCCCCTGGACTCCAGTGAGGCCCGCGTCGAAAGCTGGGGGTGGAGGGCGCGTTTGCGTCCCTGCGTGGAGGACCTGGAAGAGGGGTGGAGGGACAACAGACGCGCGATTTCTGAGTCTCGCTCCCTCAGTGCACTGGGTAATGGCAGGGTTGGCTGAGGACTCAGAGCCCTTTTCTAGGGCGAAGTGATGGACCCTGACCTACGTAAAAATGTGCAATTGGCACAGTCTGTACTAGAGTAACAATTGCGACCTGTTTTATTGCTGTTCCTGCTACATTTTCTGTACCACGTGTAGTTCTCTTTTTTCATTTCCAGGCTTTTGCACATTCCGATTTCTCTGCTTGGAGCACCCTTTCCCTACTCTTTGGGTTAGCTAATACTTTGCTCTCCACACTCTTCCTCTTCTTTTTCACTGTACTCTTGGTGCTGCGCTCCCAGCCCCGACGGCACTGTTTTCTAACCATCCAGCTCTTCCCACCTCTCACTGTGTCTTGTCATTTATATTTGATTTTCAGGGTAGATTTATTGATAGTGGAGTTAGCAAACGTTTTTTGTAAAGGGCCAGTTAGTAAATATTTTAGGTTTTGTAGGCCAGGTAGTGTCTGTTGCATACTTTTTTCCCTCCATAATCTTTTATAAATGTAAAAGTCAATTCTTAGCTCATGAGCCCTACAAAAATGGACATTGGGTAGGATTTGGCTCATAGGCACCCAGTTCTCTTTGATTCCACAGTTACCCACTCTTGCTATGGTACACACAGTCACCCAGTGAATGCTCCTCCATGTCACCAAAGATGAGCCTGTCCCAAAGACTCCTAAAGGCTGCATGGAGTCCCCTTCTATGGCCGTACCATTTATGATTTAACCACTACCCTAACACCATCCAGGTGATTGCCTTAAACAGCACCTTGGTCAGTGTCATCTTGGAGCCATCTTTGGTTCCCTTCCCTGCTTTTTCTTTTTCTCACTCCCCTGCCCCCCTCACTCCCAGAGGCCTCCATGTCCAAGAAGAAGCGCATGTGTGTGAAGTTGGTGCCCCTGGGTGCCGCGGACACAGCTGTGTTTGACATTCGGCTGAGTGGGAAGACCAAGACTGTGCCTGGATACCTGCGAGTAGGGTAGGATTGTCCCCCAGCCTCTGGCCTCCTTCCTTGCCTTCGGCTCCCATATGTACACCTCTGACCCTCAGGGACTCTTCTGAGGCCTCCTGTTTCTTCTACCATCTCTCTGTGCCTCAGTTTTCACATGTTAAAATAGGATCATAGGGCCAGTGTGAGAAATAAATGAGTTGGTGTGTCTGAAGTGCACACTACGGCCATAGGACCCAGAAGTTGCTTAGAATGTGGGCTGAGATGCTGAAAGGAAAATTCCCCAAAAGGCAGGGTCACTCAGAGGTCTGGGTTCTTCTTTTCTTCTCCTGTTCTCAGCCCTGACTGTACCAGAACTCTCCCCTCCTCCCTCTTCTAGGGACATGGGTGGCTTTGCCATCTGGTGCAAGAAGGCAAAGGCCCCCCGGCCAGTACCCAAGCCCCGAGCTCTCAGCCGGGATATGCAGGGCCTCTCCCTGGACCCACCCAGCAAGCCCAGGTGAGTCCTGGGCTCGGGGATGGAAGTGGTAATGGGGGTCAGTCCTGACCTTGGCTGTCTGGTCCCCACCAGCAAGGGCGGCTTCCCGGAGCGGACGCTGTCGAGATTGGGCTCACGGGCTTCCACCCTGAGAAGGAGTGACTCCATATATGAGGCCTCCAACCTCTGTGGCATCTCAGGTGAGTACAGAGTGAGAAACTGAGGCACAAGGGTAGGGTGGCCAAAGTTTATACAACCTGGAAGAGGCAGGGCCAAGATTGGAACCAGGCCTGGCTCCACCCCCATATTATAAAAACTGGGTAAGGGGAAGGGAGCCTTCTGAGTTGGCCTCTGGGGTGGGATGCGCAGCAGCCAAGCTCTAAGCCTCCTGCCCCTCAGCTCCTTACCCTTTGCACCATGCTTTCCTCAGCCATGGATGGGGTTCCCTTCACGCTGCATCCCAGATTCGAGGGCAAGAGCTGTGGCCCCTTGGTGAGTCTGGGCCCTGGGGAGCCTGGGTCTGACCTCACCTATCACCTTTCTAGTGCCGGAGTGCAGTAAACATCATCCATGCACTTAGCCCCCTAGCACAGAGGCCCACATTTCTGTGATTGGGGAAGCTGAAAGCCAATGGGGGTGGGAGATGGAGGGTGTCTGTCTGGAATGGAGGAGTCAGATAGGGCAGCTGGATGCTGGTGGGTAGAGGCTGTGGCAGGAAGAGGGAGGGGATATGCAGACAAATACTAAGGGGTGCCCTCCTTGAAGATAAGGAAATGTGGGTTCCAAGTGGGGGGTCTAGACCCAAAACTGATCTGCCCCTGCCCACCAGGCCTTCTCTGCCTTTGCTGATCTTACCATCAAGTCGCTGGCGGACATTGAGGAGGAGGTGGGTGCAGGCAGGGGTGGGGAGGGGGTCCTGTGACCACCACCACACTACCCCAGTCTCCTCCAGCCATACCCCACCTCTCCAAGGCTAGAGGTTGCTCAGTCCCTAAGTGACCCTTCATTTTTTTGGGCACCCTCCATGCCCTGCCTCACTGTGTACTCTCCCCTCCCCCAGTACAACTACGGCTTCGTGGTGGAGAAAACAGCAGCTGCACGCCTGCCTCCCAGCGTGTCATAGCCCTTTACCCTCCCCAGGGAAGAGCCCCTTGCCCGACACACCTTGGACTGGCAGCTGTCCACCCCACCTCATGTTGGGGACCTTGGTGGCACAAGGCATTCTGGACTGTCAGCCGTGTGGAGCTGCCATCCTGAAGGAGGGGATGGACCTGGCTGCTCAGTGATGGGGTCTCCTGTCCTGGCCCTGCAGGGCAGGGGTTGAGGGCTGGACGGAAACCAGTGCCTTGAAGTTATTTGTGTCAAAGTTTGGAGGGGCATCCTCCTGGCAATAAATGCTGTGCCGTCTGCTGTCCAGAGTCCTGTTCCTGGGTCCTCTGTGGCTCCTGGTCTTCACCTTACACATGGACCACAAGCTGGGCGGGCAAGTGGGTGAAATCCTGTAGGGGAGGTGGTGCTATTGCCACTTCCATTCCACAGAATGGGAAACAGGCTCAGTGAAGCCCTGATCCAGGATTCAAGATCACAGAGTAGATTGATCCTGCCCCTCTATTCTTGTGCATAACAGTAATTGCCGCGGTCCAGCCGCGACAGGATCCATGGGGCCCCGAAGGTGTGCAAGGTGTCGGCGCGGGATACAGTCGACTACACAGCTCAGAGGTGGTGTGACACTGTTCCGTTTTATTGTGATTTGAGTACAACTTTTATACTTTCTATTTTGACATTTGATTATACTTTGTTGTTAAGGTAGCAGAGAGTTAAATTTCCGTGGTTAAGCGAAGCAGAAAATCTTATAGAGTATATTATTATTCATGATTAATTAGTACATTCTTTTTTCTCAATCATTGGAACAGAACTACCTGATGGAACAATCTAAACTTTTAATTCTTATATCTATTACATAAGATAAAGTTTGACTTAAGTAAAGGTGTTAGAGGTATTCATAACAGCAAATATTGGCTTGTGGGCAGACATTGTTCTTCTTTTTGCCTGAATAAATCTTTCAGTTGCTACTTTATTTATGCTGTTATCTAAAGTTTAAGCTGAAACTTTTTCATAGCTGTTTGACAGTTTCCTTGGTGCAGTATTGAGGAAAACATTTAAAAAATCAGTTTTACAAAGCTGCTTTTGTAAGCTAAGTTTTCGTTCCTTTGTTTTTAAG